>CM077013.1:39013525-39468525 GCA_039090855.1 Macrothele yani
CACATGAGGGACGTAAGTCATCGATCCAACATATTTGATATCCCTTCATTCACGTGTCAGGGTAAAAAATGTTGAACTTTGGATTTTTCGGTAGATTCTATGGACATCTGAATGAGAAAATCCGTGCTGATAAGCAATGGTATATATCTTTTGAAGTTCCTGCTCACGGAACTTCATATCAAATATGTTGGATCGATGACTTACGTCCCTCATGTGAATGGTAATTTATTGAACATCTGTTCACAGTCACTGTGTCTGTTTTGGGTTAAAAACATCGAACATTTATTCCCTGATTAAAAATGATCGGGACCGTGTTGAATTGTTGGACAAATGTGGCATCTATTCCATTTCTATGAAATCTGTCGATCCCCAAGACAAGGACCTCATATATATCGGCTCAACCCTACGGAGACTGCAAACAAGAATTAAGGAACACCAATATAGTGTAAAAAATGGCTCTTCATCGACTGCTTTAGCCAGGCTTTCTTCAGCTGGTACACATTACCCATCTTGGACAGACGTCTCCATTCTTTCTACCTCTACTACGAGGGAAACAGTGCTCTTTACAGAGAGTCTGCACATTTTGCATCGAGTGGACACTTGTTGCAACGATGAAGTACCCAGCTATATTTCCCAGGCCTGGAAAACTTTACTGTCCTCGATTCCTGTTTCTACCTCTTACATAGCAGACTCTGCCCATCATTAATAGAACTCTATAGGCCTCTATTTGCTCACATTTTGTTAGAGCAAGTGAACTTTCTTGTATTTCTTTCCTCAGTGTGAACGATTGGCAACGGCACCGATACATAAATGTGTTTTCTGGAACTCCAACTTGTCTTCCATCTCATGATGTGCTGGTAGCGAGCACGAAAGTACTCGTGTCGTTTTAAACCATGTAAATAGATTTTAACTTGTGTGTGTGTTTTTAGTTATTAAAGTTTGCATAGAACTGGAACCAATCAGCAAGTTTGTACATCGTGCGTTAACAGCAAGTTTCTTACCCTGAGTAGTCTATGTGGCACGAAATCCTTGTTTATTATCAACTGATCTATATATATACTGGTCATCCTTTAGATACTGAAATCATCAAAATAGCCGAGTCTTATTTCATAGATGACAGAACAGACTGCTCAAGACAGAGTACCAATAAAAATTATTTAATAACAGTTGTAGAAAATGGGGAAAAGGTAATGAAGATTAAACGTTTTATGACTAGATCTATGAAAGAAGCATATGGTCAGATGAGAGATTACCCAGAGAAAAAGATTGGACACTCTAAATTTTATTCATTGAGACAAAAGTGGGTAAAGTTGCAGCCAGTAAAAGAGGTATGTACTTGTGTTTATTGTAGCAATGTAAAATTGTTATGCAGCTCACTGAAAAGTATTACAGAGAACAAAATTGAGGAAAAAGACCTCTTCGCCCACTGTCTTTGTGCAAATCCTTCTGATAAGTGCTGGCTGCAAGAATGTGGTGAATGCCCTGGATCAAGTGAAATAACTCTAGAATATCTGGGTTTGGAAGGAAATGAAGTTACCTTTGCACTCTGGGGACCTAATTAAAAAAAACTTTCTTGTTGAAGGATTTCTCTTGCACATACAAAAATGGATTATGAAGGGAATCACGCACAGCTATATTAGGAAAATTCAGAGGGAAGGAATAGCTGCTGTAAAGAACTCCATTGATGAAGACTGTAGTCTTGTTCTGCACTTTGATTTTGCTGAGAATTGGTCTGTAGTTCTGCCAGATGAAATACAAAGTTATCACTGGCAGAACACACAAGTCTCCATTTTCACTTGCGTAGCTTACTTCTGTCGAAGTAAGCAGAGTTTTGCCATAGTATGCGATCTTACTCATGACACTGCTCATACATTGTGTGCCATTCAACTCATACTTGACAGCTTCACTGTAAGATTTGATGGTTCACCTCATTTTAAGTCCATGGTGTACATCAGTGATGGTGCTGCCTCACACTTCAAAAACAGATTTCAAATTCATGAAGTATTTGAATCTCTTGGTCTTTTGGATTCTAAGAAGTGGATTTTCTCAGCCACAGGACCCATTGGAAAGAGTGCATGTGATGGCATTGGTGGCTTGAGCAAACATTATGCAACAATATATAATTTGCAAAAAGAACCTCTTGAAGCCATCAGAAATGCCCAAGACTTTGTATCTAAAGTACAAGTTCTTTTGAAAACAGTAACAGTGATGGTTCTTGAAAAGGAATATGTTGAGGAATTCAGAATAATGAAGAAGAGAGAGTGGAGAAATGTCAAACAGGTAGTTGGCATTCAATCTACCCATCTATGGTCAGTTGACAAAAGTGGAATGAATACATCATGGACTGTAAAACATTCACTTCAAAAAATCAGTCACTGTATAGATATGCCAAACAAAGACACAGGAAGGTCAAACTATTCTATCAATGAATTAAACATTGGAGATTTCATGTACATATGATCAACAATGGTGGATGGCAAGAGTGACTGAAGTTTCTCATGAGCTCAGTGAACATCACTGTGGCATTTATGGAGCCTTGTGGGCCTGCAAATGGCTTCAAGTGGTCCACAGATGTGAAAATTATCACCTGCTCGATCAAGATAAGAGATGTTCTGCTGAAGGTGAAGCCACCAACTCCTATCGGGCAACTGGGGCGTCTTCATAAGTTTGTGGATAAGGAGATGAGAAAAACTGAAGAATTGTTCTCTCTCTTATAATTTGTAAGTTCACTTACTTGATCATGTGGTAGCCTCTATTGCATATGCTTATAGTACCAAGCATTAAAATGTTAATTTTTTACTAACAGGCCTAGATTACTTCTGATATTGTATATTGTAACGGAATGAAATTAATTTTCACAAAAAAGCTAACAATTTAAGAAATTTTTAACTCCATTAGTTACCAAAAAAATTGTCACATGAAATTTTAGGGATAAACACCCACCAAATGGACTACTTAATTACATATTTTTTCACTGAAAAAGGGTTTTTGTTTTTATGAATGTGCTCCTAAACTGATTATTAATGTAGCACAGCTGAAATGAAAAAAATACTATTGAAAAAATTATAAAAAATCAACAAAAAAATTGCTCAGTCTGATTTCAGGGTTCAATCAAGCATCAGTTCGACTACTTTCCCATAGTTTTTCAGATTTTTCGAAATTGGCTTTTTTGAGAAAATTTGCTGTAAAGTAGGGCTAAATTTGAATTTTTTTGTATTTTAAGGGTTTATAACTAGCCCTAGGTATAACTCAGGGTAAGAAAAAAAATTGCTTTAAAAACACTTTGAGGGCACTTCAGATCAGGCCTAATAGCAAAGGGTCAGTACAGAAAATACTAGTGAAAATTTTTTTGTGAAGTATGGACAAATATTTTTTTGATTTTAACAGAATTTTAAAATAGCTCATGGCTACTTTTCATACACACCAAATTAAAGAACTTTTAAAGAGCTTTAAAACAAAAAAAACAAAAATCAGCTCTCTAGGACTTAGTTGTAGAGATATTTTAAATCAAGCAAATGCATGTTTTCCAAGAAGTGATAAAATCGGCAAAAAAAGGGCAAATTTCAAACTCGTGTAGCTGTGGGAAAAAAATTTGGGGGGGGGATCCTTTTAGGGTGATTAATAACCCAGGTAGGGGTATCATATATATATATTTTTTTTAAAATTGGTGATGGTCACCTGACAAATTTACCTATGGTCTGCCTGAATTGAGATGGAACAGGCCACAACATCTATGAAATAATACAATAATTTTTCTCTTTAAGAGGAAGGTTCTGTCACACAAAACACGATAATCAACTTGAACAACAACTTTGACCAAATGATTAAACATTGAGTTTACACATTTAATCTGATTTTAAAAGGTATGTACAAGTTTAAAAGCATACAATAGTTAAAATGTGAGATCTTTCGATCACACTAGTGATCTTCATCAGGCTACAAACACACACAATGGCCATTGTGTGTGGCCACTGTTATGTGTGTAGCCTGATGGCTCAATGGCCATTGTGTGTGTAGCCTGACGAAGATCACTAGTGTGATTGAAAGATCTCACATTTTAACTATCATATGCTTTCAAACTTCTACATACCTTTTAAAATCAGATTAAATGTGTAAACTCATTGTTTCATCATTTGGTCATACGTGGTTGTTGTTTCAAGTAGATTATAGTGTTTTGTGTGACAGAACCTTCATCTTTATGAGTATTACTTGCAACACGAAAAACTTACTTACTGTTACAATAATTTTGGCTGTTGGTCACAACTGTGTGTGTGGTTTTTGTTTTAACATGGTTTTCTGTGCAGTGTATAAAAGGGTGGTTCTGGGCCAGTGGAGGGTCAATGTTAACCTATGGGACCCTCCACTTTGGTAGGTGGAGGGTCATGGAGTGGCGGAGGGTCACATCTTACGCCATCTTGGGTGATTGCTTGGGACCGATAACGTCGTGGGGGGTGTCGAGGGGGATTTGGAGCTAAGATTGCGTCGCCTTAATATGCGGGTGTGTAACATCATGGGGTTGTGGAGTTGGTGTTATGTTTAAATTAGTATTTCGCAATACTTTTTCGGTACGGAGGGCAGATAATGTTACAAATGTTTAATTTTTTTATCTAACACGTGCGTAGAAACTTTTTTTAATCCATCATCTAGTGAATTTCTTTTTCTACTTCCTTCGGATGATTTTTTAAAATTTTGAATGGGTTTCAAATAATTTGTTTTTCTTCATGGGTTTTTAATATTCTTTACAATTCTTCGAAAAAATCTCCTCATATTACTTGAAAAAATGCACTGGTACCTGAAAATTTTAGGGTTTTATCTACCCTGCTCTTTTTATGTACATGAACTACACAATTCTGCCCTCACTGAAAACCATGCAAAATCTTTTGAATCAAATGTAACAGTTCCTCAAAGAAAAAAAAAGCTGTTTTATTATTGCCCTACATTTTCTTTGTATAAAATATGAGTTGACAAATACAGCATTAAAGTATTGATAACAAAATCAATGCTAAAGTTGCGTAAAAAGATGTGATTCTGAAATTAAGGCATTTTGGTAGCTACTTCTACCTTTGTCAGCCATGGAATCAATGAAATAGCATGAGGTATTAACACAGGGTGATTCGGATGTTGCCTAATTTTAAAATTGTTGTTTCCGAATGATACAAATTCTATGAGGTGAGTTCTTGTTCAAGAAGGGTAGCCTGTCTACTTCTCTTTTGTTCGTAACCATCAGCGATATTTCTGCTGTTCCTGATTGGAAAAATACAAAACACATTGTTCCTTTCATTAATAGAATCTCTTGGATATTGTGAAATTTCCCTTTCCCCTAATGCCTGTAATATAGACTCACCTCATCAAATTACTGTTATATGGACATAAATTTTAAAATCTGGCAACATTCATTCCCTTCCTGACAAAGGTAGAGAGGTAGCTAGCTACCAAAATGTCTCAATTTTAGAATTAGTATAAATCCCTTTTTATGCAACTTTAGCATCAATTTCCTCATCAATACTTCAATGTATTTGTCAGTTGTTATTGTGTTACATGGATTTCTACCAATCTTTTTATTTAGGTAAAAAATCCACATTAATAGAACATCTGAATTCTTTTTGTTACAAATACTTTGCATTTAGGAATTCCAGGGTTCTTACACTCCTGGAATTTAAGAATTTTTTAAATGTAACTTTTTCTCCATATTTTCCTTCAGACTCCTGGAAAAGTCCTTAAATTTAATTTTGACTCCTGAAAATTTTTGTGTTTCAGACTTTTTTAATGTCTTCCATTGCTCGTTTAGCAGGCAGGTGGAAATTTCCATTTTTTTTTTATTTATTTATTTTTATTTCTCAAAACTTACAATTTCCCTTTGTCTGCTGAAAGCTATTCTGAGTCCCAGTTGACATGCACTTTGGCCTTCACTGGTTGGGGATGAGCAACAGCTATGATTGGGTAAACTTTGTCACATGCTTTGACATAACTTCAGAGAAGACTCGGACACTCCAAATGGTACAAATTATAATCAGTACGGAAATTATTAATCTGCTACTGAAAATAGGAAACTGAATTTACTATGGACTTTAAAATCTTGGTGAAATGTTATTCACCATCTGTGTAAAGTTAATTACAAGTTTCTTACATTTATTGAAAATTTTGGGATTGTTTATTGACGTTTTTAATATGTGGTATTTCTTCAATGTATTCTCAATTTTTTTTTTTTTTGGTAGTCTTCATAAAAATGTTTGGAACTGCTGGGAATTGTGTTAGCAGGGATGAGAATGTTCCGTGATTTTCAGAATTTCAAATTTTTCTGACCACGCTGTGGTCTTTGTTTCTCTCATTTCTCTTTTTTTTTTTTTTATTATATTCTTAGTCTTTATATATTTTTCTAATGTTCCTAATTTTTCACATCTTGGGTAATTGTGAAAGAGCGACTTAATTTTTTTTTAGGAATTTTTTCTAATGAAATGCATGTTTCCCAATTTCTAACAGTCATCTTCAAAACCAGTCAGTAGAGCAAACATTCTTTGCCCTTTTTAAAATTAAATAAAATTTCATAATCAGTACCTAATTTGCCTGTGATGAAATCTGAGCAGTTTCTGTGTCCCATAAAATTAATTTTATAGCAGAGTGGACAATGCATTACCAGTTTTGGTACTTATTTCACAACTTTATCAGAAACAAAAGATGGCAACAGAGTTGAAGTTACAGTTTTGTCATTTTTTTTTTTTTTTTTGTAAACAGGAGAAAATAGTCTCTCCTTTTGACTGTTGGCGTAGCAAGAAGTGACTCCTGAAAAACTCTTTAACTAGACTTCCAAAAATCAGCGTAAAAAAGATAATTGTTTTTTTTTCTTTTGTTACTGATGTGTCCAAATCTATCACCTATATGTTCCTCCACCGCTTATTTCACCCTCTTCCAAATATTGAACACATCCTCCCATTCTACCTATTACCTAATTCTTTTCTGTACGGTCATTCCATGTCAAATCAACCAGGAGTCTGAACTTCATTCAAATGTATGAGATATGCTTGAGATTTGAAATATTAGTAGTATATATATATATCAAATCTAAAGCATATCTCAAACATTGAAGTTTGATATATTAGTAGTACCTATAGAGCACACAAAAAATCCAAATTACTAGATTTTTTTGAAGCTGTAGATTGTTTAATATATTTTTGAAAATTGCAAAAATGCCAAATTCAGGTACACTGTGATATACCAAAAATGCCCATAAATCTGTAACCCTTGGTCATAGAGAGATCATCTGGGGCTTATTTTAAAGCTCTTTTAAAGGGCTTTAATTTGGTATATAACACACATTAATTGTGAAGAAAACAGTTTGGCCGATTTTCAAAATTTTGATTTTTGAAAATCTCAAACACCATTTATTTTTTTTGGAAAAAATACATGTTCAAATGAGACATTTCATGAGCTTATCTGCAAAGTTTTAGAATGGAATAAAAATAGGATAATATTTAAAAAAAAAAATTAGTGTTACATTCAGGGTGGGAAATTAGAAAAATATCCTAGGAGCAAAATGGCTCCTATAGCTGAAATTCTAGGAGCCGATCTTAGCAGTGGCGTAACTAGCACAACATGCCCCCCTCCCCGCGCGCAGCTACGGGGGTGGTAGTTACGCCACTGGATCTGTGTCTCAGTGGTCCATAGGACGGACTCGCCAGATTAAAGTGAAAAGTATGCACAATTTTGCTTCTGCAAATCCAAAGAATTAGAAAACACTTACCTGGGAACTGAAGTAATCCAGATCTTCATAAAATTCTTCCTCATTGATAATTGAGTTAAATTTGTGCTCATAAATTGTTAAGAGGATTTGATGTAAAATATTTAAGTAGGTTTTGAATTCCACAAACACTGACAGCCAACAAATAAACATTTTAGTATTGCAAAAAATATATACATTTTCAGTTCTCTTACAAATTTTTGTACCTGTTTTGAGTGGACATGTTGAAGAAACTACATTAAAAAAGTTCTTCAGTAATGTATTGTTTCCTAAGTAGTCAACTATGCTTCATGATCTGGACGGTGAGTTCGTCTAGCTGACACATCTTCCCGCCAAATTTTTATAGCTGGTTTTTGCATCGAAGTCATCCATGCTTTGACCCTTAATTTTTATTGTCAAAATATCATTTAAAGTAGTCACTTTTAATTTGTTTCTGATGTCTGTTTTTACAAGGTTCATTGCACTAAAACCACGTTCACAAATTGCTGTGCTCATTGGTATGCATCGTAAAAATGTAATTATTGTCAGTAGGATTTTATATTCCCCTTAAAATTCATTATACAGTCTGTTGCACAAAACATCAGGTTTCTGTGTAGCTTTTGTTTTTGCCTACAGTTTCCAGTCCAGATATTCTTCTTTGATTTCATTACTACAGATTTCTACACAAGACGGTAAATTATCTAGAATGCTGTCCAGTTCTTTCATCCCATATGTAAGTAAATCATTATCTTTATCTGGCAAATTAACTGCATCAAATATATGGACACTGCTTAAAGCAACATTGGAAGCAAAATCACTATACCTCTTCTTGGCAAACTCACTAAGCTTTTCACAAATGGTCACTGTCATTATGAAATTGTGATTTCATATCATTTTTTAAGTATGACACCTTTGAAGATGCCACTTTGCTGACTGAAATTTTGTTCAAATTCAGTAAGTACTTTTCCATCTTCTTCCTTCATAAGGTTAAACTTAACTTGAGTAGACTGCAAAATTGATTTTACATTGTCAACAGATATAGCAGTCTTTTGAAATATTTTAGAAAGCCCACTCAATGTAGTTGTAACATCCAGCAGAAAGTGCATGAAGCAAAGCATTCAAACAGATTTCAAACTTTTCAGCAAACCTTACATTTTAGCTACTTTATTTTTATCACTTTCACCAGCAGAGCAGAAATGTTACGTATGGCAAATAACAGGTAGGTTGTTAGTCATTGCCTTCAGAGCTTGATTTTTGGAAGAAATCCACAGAGTCGAATTTATGTTAGTATTCTTATATAAAACATCCCCGAGCACTTCTGCTACTTCTTTCAGCTCCCTAAGAAGCTTTGGACTGTTGTTATACATTTTGTACACTGATTTTAATAATTGTTCACATTTTGAAGCAAAAGGCACTAGTTTCAAAGTGTCTGAAATAACAATAACAAGTTCCAGCCTATTGACAACACAATGAACTGGAATGATTCCTTGTGACTGAGAAGATAACTTTGTCACAACACCATTATATTGTCCAAAATTCACACCTGCTCCATCAAAACATACAGCCACAAGCTTATCTTTCCATGCTGGGCAACTTTCTTTCATTGCCTCATCAATAGCAGAAGTAATGCATTCAGCAGTACCCATTTTCAATTCTGCTAACTTGATAAAATTAGTTTGGACCAAACCGCTTTTGTGGACAGCTGTGGCATAAATGATTTCTGACTCACAGGTTGAGATGTCAGTGGATGAATCTGCCATTACAGAGATATAGTTTGCATTTTTTATGATATCTGCATTTTCCTGACAGAATTGACTCAGCAATATAATATATAAATAAAGCACAAGATTTATGATTGATGTAATTATCACCAATGTGCAGTCCATTTTTCTTTTGTAACTGGCATAACCCTTTCAAACTGGAAAGATAAATTCCCATCAACCACAGAATAAGCTGTGTTAAAAAGCAATCATTTTCAATAATATTTGCTCACTCATAGAGGAAATACACTGCTGAAGAGCTGAAGTTGCAGGATTTTCTTTCACAATTTTTATCTGGCATGAATTCTTGATTTCTCATGTTTAACCAAAGATTCATGCTTGAAGTTGCTACAACCAGCAACAAATGTTGTTGCAACAGTTCTCTTTCTCCATGTTTCAGCTTTGTTTTTTTCCCGGCATACTGAACAATACATAAACTTCATATTACCTTTGACTTCAATTCTTAGCCATGAGAATTCATTTCTCCATTTTAGTAATGTTGTTTCACCCACATTTTTTCTTTCATCCTTTCTCTTCATTGCAGTTTGGTGTTCCTGGGCAGAAGAACTCGCAACAGCTAAATCATCCTGATTACTGTTTGTATTAACATCCTCAGGAATAACAGTACTTTTCTTTGTAGATACAAAGAAAAATTCACTAATTTTTCTTTTGCTCATCTTGCAGAAATAATAACTGAAACAAAGGGAAGCAAATTCTGACTTGAAGGACTGTATGAATAAAACTAAAGAGCGTTTACTGGTTTGAGATTGCAAAGTACTTTACTTCCAGCAAGTGAGGGTCAAATGGGTCAACCTTTCTGTGGCAAGTTTCCCTAATCTTCTGCTTTCCCACCCCACAAGAGCAGCGGGCACGTACAATGTACCCCTTCTCCCTCCCCCAGCCAGCCCAGCAAGGAACCTGCTCCGGCAGTAGCACATTCCCCACCTTGTTCAACTATGGAACTAGATAAAAAAAAAAAAAAAAATTGGAAAGCTATCTTCATGAATTCTTAATAAAACTGGCTGAAATTTTTATACACAGTATAAGTAGATAATAGAAGCTCACCCTGAAAATTGTATGTGAATCGGTAAAATACTTTCTTAATCACCCACGAACATTTTTATTAAGTACCATATTTTTCAGCATATAATCCGCAGACTGCAAAATTCAGCGTGATAGAAAAAACGTCTGTGTATAATCCGCAGACAAAATTCATAGTAAAAGTTTAAAAAAACAGATATGTAATCCACAACAGTTTTACAATATATAGTGCAAAAAGTAATCGCCAATATTTTCACCAACACTTTTTTCCCCATCGCCAAAACAATTTCTTTTTCGCAAATTGCAAAGAATGTGATCGGCAGCGCGACCCCTCCATATTTATAAGGCGTAGGCACACAAATTTTCTTTTTTTCCTTTTTGGATTGAAGGTTTAACGACCACCGTGAGCAACTCAATGGGCTATAAGCACTCGCCCGTCCCTAATTTAAGGCCACTGGTTCCAGGGAACGAAGAGAGCCAGTGCCACAAGACAAAACACAAAATTTTGTTAGTGACCTGTTGTGTGTAAGTACGTGCTTTACGTAGCGCCCGTTACACAATTTTTAGATGGCTTCAGAAATCCAGAATTTTCATAAATCTGGCACTCGTCCGGTCCCGTCGATGCCAGATTTTCGAGGTTTTGCTATATAAATATACTTTTTTTCCATTTAATGAGTTTAAAAAAACTTATAAAATCGTGAAATTTTTGGAAAACTTGAAGTTAGTTACGATACCCCGCAACTTTCAAACGGTTGTGATATGTATTTTTTATTTCTGTGGCAATCGCGCTGTAACTCTGAGTAATGTTTAAAATTACATCAACAACTGAAACACTGCTTTTCAGATTGTAAATAATTTGTAATGGTGTCGAAGTTCTCCAGTCTTAAAGCTGAAGTGCCAGAGGCATTCTCTTCGAAGTAAAGGAAAATTAACAAGTGGGAGTGGGGTTGGAAATTCAGGAAGAGTGTGTGTGTGTGGGTGGGGGGGGTGACATCACGGGTCAGAGCGGCACGTCTCAATGTTTTATGGAATGGAACCGCACTCCCTATTCAAGGTCAATGTTCTTTGCTGAAGGCAATGTTTCCTCCTCTTAACTTTTACAAAGCAGCAATCCCTTCCCAGAGAGGAAATGTCTACACACATACACACAGACATTTTTGCCAAAGCCAAGGGGCAAGCGGAGATATGTTGGAGTGACACTGCATATTATTGTCGAACACGTGGCATTCTTAAAGCTTCATTTTGAAGTTTATGGGGGGGGGCTCTGTATTATCCGCACCATCATATAATTGGCAGTGTCTATAATTTAAACTTTTAGGAACAGATAATCTGCGGATTATGCGCCAGAAAATACGGTACTTCTATGCACAACAAATTCTTAATAAAAATTTCCATGCCTAGTTTAAAAAGTATTTAACCAATTTAGGAGCAGTTTGGAGTGCCTTTCACATCAATGATTTATGGTGTTTGTAAAAAATTCTCCAGTTACCTGGAAAATTCATAGATATATATATATTTTTTTTTTTTTTTTTTGACAGGCTGTTTAGTTAGAATGACAGGAAATTCCAAACACCCCATCTCCAATGCCGATACTCCCCTTAATGGCTGCTCTTCTTGTCCTCCCCCACACTCTACCTCTGAAGCTGGCACTACTGGGGGTGGGGAAAGCTTGCTCCCCTTCCCCACCCCCAGTAGTGCCATCGAAGGTCACAGTAGCACACACCTACATTCCTCACGGGACTTTTACGTACACTCCCGTAGTTCAGCACATGCTAGCAGCGAGGTTAAACTTATTTCTCCCTACCCCAATATACTTTCAACCACACACCACTGGGAACTTTTTAAAAAAGAAACATAAATACTGCATTTGAAAATTACTATGTACGCATGTTAAAAAAGAAAAATCAAATTTATGCAGTCGCAAATTTGCTCCCAGGTTTAAAATACTGGTCGCAAAACGTAAAATCATGGTCGCATTTTGGGTTACATTAGATTTTAGTGATATGTACCAAGAATGAAATGCTTCTGTTCAGAATTGTAACTACATAACATCTGTTTTAAGTGTTTATTTTCTATGTTTCACCTTGTATTTACTAGTGGAAAAAAAAAAAATTACTGAATTGAATTTTACACCATACACGAATCCCAACTGAAACTAATAAAAATGACAGTAATTGTTTGCTTTTTAAAACCGATTTTCACTTACCAAACTCTATCATTACTTCTGAATTATAAAAACAATTCTCTTGAGCTTAAGAAAACATGTTTTTATACATTTTTGGCACTTTTAAAAAAATGTTCCGAGAAGATAGGTAAAAATATTTACAAAAAGTGTTGTTTATGTACAAAGGAGTAAGAAATTAACTTCACTAGTTTAGTATTTGTGGCAAAAGAATTGAAGACCTTGAAGGGTTGAATTTACATAATATTGTAGACACATCGTGTTGGAGTAACAGAGTTCACTTGAGTTTGCACGGTATCAGCCGGAATATCTTGGGTATCTGGTCCTCCAGGGAAGATGAGTGGTGATGGCCCGCTCAAGTGGACAATGCTGACTTTCCATTTGGCAGTCATATTATGTGTGGTAAGAACACATGCCTGCCATGATAGTGCATCATATTCAGCAGTAATATAACCAGGTGATATAGTAGGAGCTGAATAAGAGCTAACAGTAGAAGCACTTTCTGATACAATATAGATAGTTTCATTGCCACTGAATTAATAAAGCTTTGTAATGAGGTCAGATTTTGTATGACTTCAGCACAACACAGTGAATCTTCTGTGTCCCAGAAACAGCTCATGAATCTTGAAATCTGGCAGGTAGTTTTCTTTCAGTAAAGCTATGATCATCACTTGTTGAGTATTCTAAGAGAATGCCATGAATGCTGTACTTCAAGAATTCGAAAAGGTTATTTAGTTTCATGATCTGATTATTGTACTGGCATAAATATACTGTTTAAAGGTAAATTGATCAACAAAAACTCATCCTTAAACTTTTGAATCAAAGCATTTTTAACCAGGCATTTTTAACCATTCCTTACTCATTCATATGGGATTTTGGAAGTGCTGGCAGTAATTCTTCCAAGATCAATTCTTTTGTCTAGATTAAATAAACTAGTGAAGTAAATTTCCTACTCCTTTTGTACAAAGACAAGACTTTTTGTAAATATTTTTACATGTGTTCTTGGACTGTTTTTTAAAAGCACCAAAAATTAGTGTATAAAAACATGTTCTCTTATTCTCAAGAAAATATTTTACACTTCAGAATTAATGAGCGAGTTTGGTAAGTGAAAATAATCTTAAGATTACAAAGCAAACAATTAATATATTACTGTTGTCTTAGTTAGTTTGAGTTGGGATTCGTGTAAGGTGTAACATTCAATTCCTTAAATTTTTTTTCACCAGGAAACACAAATGAAATCACAAAAAATTAAAACATAAAACTAATATCATGTAGTAACAATTCTGTACAGAAATAAATTTCAGGGTGTATATCACTTAACTCTAATGTATTGTAATACATATTTCAAAAAATAATGAAAATGTGACCCCGTTTTCATCCCATTTTGATATTTGGCAGATAAACTTATGAAATGTCTCACTTGAATATTCAAGTATAATTTTCCAAAAAAATAAAAGTAATTAAAAATGGCAGAAGAAGCATGCTTTCATACACTCTCACCAGAAGTGATTATGATAAAATGTTGTCAATGGTATACTACTAAATGTAAAAAAAAAAAAAAAAAGTGTTTTTGAGGTTTTCAAAAATCAGAATTTTGAAAATCAGTTTATTTACAATTTATTGTTGTATGCCAAATTAAAGCCCTTTAAAAGAGCTTTAAAGTAAGCCTTAGATGCTCTCAAGGCTTACAGATTTACAGCCATTTTTATATATCAAAGTGTATCTAACTTTTGTGGGGGGGGGTGCAATTTTCAAAAATGTTTATTAAAAAAACTACTACTTCAAAAAATCTAAAAACTTGGACTTTCCATGTGCTCCATAGGTACTACTAATGTACCAAAAATCAAGCAAATCCAGAATATCTAAGTTCAAAATAAATTTATAATTGGTTAATTGACTTGAAAATAACCCTGTAGTCTCTTCTTCCCCACCTTTAGGATTGATTTTAGATTATTTTAGCTGTCCATTACCTGATAAGTTCTCTTCTCCTCTTTCCAATTTCTTCATTTCTTGAATTAGAGAGAAAAAAATCTGAAATTGCACTTACAATGTATAAAAGAATCACATTAGGCATGGGACCAATAGAAATTATTAAATCGGCTGCTCTCTGTTGGCAACTAAAAACTGGGTTATTTTTTTTGTTTACTTAATGGCCACTCAGAAACTGGAGATTTTATTCTCAGTTTCTATGTTTTGTCATACCTTAAGTTACTTATTTGGACTATTCTGAAAAATAACTTTTTGCAAGTATTCTGTGAATCTTTGTATCTGTTCCTTCTTATTGCTTTTATGAACTATCACTATGCAAATCAATTGCATGGAAATATATTACTAAAAGTCTCATTTATATGGTACAAATAGGGCCAAAAATTTTTTTTCAAAATTGACCATTTCCATCTCAATTCAGGCAGGCATGACCAGTATGTGTCAGTTGACCACCTCTAATTTTTTTGAAAAAATTATGGTAGCTACTCCTAATAGAGGTATAAAGTACTGCAAAAGGATTTTTCATAAAAAAAAATTTTTTTGGTCGAGCTACAGCATTTTGAAAATAGGCAAAAAATACACTTGTGACTAAAATCATGTGAAACGCCAAATTTTTAAGTGCACACTGCTCCTGCACTCGAATTTTTTTTATTTTAAAGCTATTGAATTGGCCTTTCTTCAAATTCACAGAAATTGGTCAAACGAATGTTGTCAGATGGCAAAAAAAAATTTAATTTTCCAATAATTCAGGATTTTTTATTTTTTTTAAGAAAAATCTTATCAAGTTGGTAAGTGTGCCAACCTGCACCACTACTAGTGTTGTTTTAGCAGTAATTTTATTTTTATCCTGTGATGCATGTAACTCATAAAATTAATTTTTAAAATATACAAAATTTCAAAAAATGGACATTTTTGAATTGTAGTATCTCAAAAACCCCATTTTTAAAAATTCTGAAATTTTGTCCAAATGTCCTAATGGTAGGTAGTTTACTGGGAGAGTCAGGTTACTGGATTTTTGCCTTGAAATGTTCTTACATATTTTTGAAAATGACACTTTTTTTTTTCTTCAAATTTTTGAATTCAGTGAAAAAATGAGAACTGTAAACATTATTTAGTAAATTTTTAATAGCAGGAGAACACAATGGTACTGCCCAGTACAATTTTTATGGAATATTGTGAAACACCTATTATTAAGGCTGCGAGAAAGTCAATTAGGGGAGTCAATAAAAATAAGAGCTACTGAAGGTGGGGGATATCGAGAGGGAAGAAACTCTTCTGTAATTTCTAATGAGCGGATCCAGAGAAATGGGATAAGCAGAGGTTAAACAGACTGCATGCAGCACATATTCCAGTGTTGGACTTTGACTTCGCTCAAAACTGATCTGTAATTCTACGTGATGAAGTGCAAAGTTACTACTGGCAAGCAATGTCCAGATCTCACTCTTTACATGCATTCATAGATGCCAACTAGTACGGATTTTCCGTAATTTTATGGATTTTTGGTTGCTGTTACGGAAGTACGGAAACACCGCTGAAATTACGGAAAATCGCCATTTGATTTAATTTTCTGAGATAGAAAGCAAATTTTCATCAACTTAAAAATTTTTGTTGGTTCTTCAAGTTTTTCTGGGGGGAAAACATTAAATGCTACATTCAGGGCAGCCAGACCTGCGCCAAAACGTTGTTCTTGCACCATTCTGCTAAAAAATCGCCATTTCGACGAAATCTGCACGCATTTTGCGCCAAAAGTTAAAATTTACCGATCATCGATATTTTAGCGTTATCTTACGACATTTGAAATCGATTCAACGGTTAATTCGTACGTGAGATTCTGCCGCGTATTCACGGAGTCCCCTCAGTTTTTTTTTTTTTTATCATTTTCGAGATTGATGCAAAAGTGAAGAAATTTTCGGGATATTAGTTGAGGGGGGGGGTCGTATTCCGTCTGGGGACGTTGTTTTGTCTTTTTAAATGTTCGAATACGGAAGTTAAACGAAGTGCAGATTTTTCCCGTAATCGTATTTTTTTTCCCTCTCGATGTTGCTTCTGTTCAGTATTGTTAAATATAATTTCATTGCATAATTTCAGCTTGAAATTGTAGGCAACGATTTCCGAAAACGGAAGTTAGGCCCCCGAAAATTTCCCCGTAATCTTCAGCGACGAGATTCTCACGCTGATTTGAGGAATTCCGTCTTTTTTTGTTATCATTTGGACCATGTACGAAATCGATGCATAACAGAACTTAAATTTTGGGAGGATTGGTGGAGGCCGGGGGGGGTGTTTTCTCCGTCGGAGGACGGAATTTCATCCTTCGAAAACTGAAAGTAGACGGAGGTAAGATTTCTCTGGTAATCGTAATTTTTTTTTTCTCGCGCGATGTTTCCTCTACCCAGTATTGTTATATATCATTTTATTCCATAAATATTTGTATTTCTGCTTGAAAATGTTGGATAAATTTCCGAGAACTTGAAGGCTTGAAAAACCTTTATTTCAAGCCATGTTTCCTGATTCAGCGATCGCAAAAAAATATTTGTGTGGAAGAACCAAGGCTACTGCACTAATTCAGCACATGGCCAGTGTTTCTACAAGTAACATCGTATCTGAAGTTTAAAAAAATTCTTTTTCTCTATCTACAGACGGAAGTAATGATGCTCAAGAAAATAAACTGTATCCCATTACAATAACATATTTTGACGAAAAAATAGGGAAAAATTCATGTCTTTTGTTATCATTGGTTGAATCAAGTAATAATACAGGTGAAGGAATATTCAACATTTTGAACAACAAGTGTGTAAAAAAATATCTCATGGAGCAACTGTGTCATTTTCCGGTGCCAATGCTTAACACTATGATAGGTCAAGTAAAAGGTGTTGTTTCTCACATAAAGAAGGTTCAGCCTGCAATCATAGTGCAGCAATGTTCATGCCATTTAGTAAATTTAGCTGCACAGAAATGCTACTCAACTGAAAGGATTTAATGTTGAGCAGTTTCTGATACAGTTGTACTTTTTTTGGAGAAAAGTTCAAAGAGGAAACAATCTAAAACTGAGTCAAGCTGTTTGTGGTACTAAACCACACAAAATTCTAAAGCATGTCAATACTCGCTGGTTATCACTTTTGGGAATCCATTGACAGAACTTTAGAACAGTGGAGGCTCTAGAACATTATTTCAGTGGCAATGAAGAAGCTAATTCACAGTATAAGAACCTTGCAAGTATGATTGGAAATCCTTCATCTAAACTTTGTCTTTTTTTTATCTGCTACTCTTCCTTTGTTTGCATCTGTTAACGTGTTCTTGCAGCAGGAAGCTCCGCTTTTGCATGTATTAAAAAGAAAACTTCATAGTCTGTTATCTGAATTGCTTGTACAATTTATCAAGCCATCGGCATTTGATGTGACAGCAACATCTCTTGCAGATGGAAATTTTGAAAGAAGGAGAAATCAAAAAGAAAACTGTGATCTCGTAATTGGGTCAAAAGCAAGATCTTATATAGGCACAACTGCAGATCTGAGTGAAGACACAGTGGCTACTTTTTATTCTGAAGTAAGGGAATTTTAGAAGGCAGGCTGCAATTACATTTTAAGAAAATTTCCACTTAATGATGAATTTCTGAGTCATGCTGAAATTGCAGATGTAGCATTAAGGCAAAGTGTTTCTTTTGCATCAGTCCAATATATGTGTTCCCTGTTTCCAGTTTTGAAACCAGAAGAATCTGACAAGGTGGAATCTGAATTTTCTCACTACCAGTTTGAAAATTTTAACTGTGCTGTTACTTCTAGAGAATGGATGAAGTGTGGCACAGAATTTCTTTAATGAAAAATGAAAGTGGCCAGTTGAAGTATGAATCATTAAGCAAAATTATGAAAATGATTTTAATAGTCCCTCATATCAATGCAAGTACAGAAAGAATTTTCAGTATTGTGAAAAAAAAAACATGAATGAATTCAGACCTAATTTAAGTATTTATGTGCTGTCTTCTTTATTAGTAGAAAAAATAAACAGCATTGCACACAGTGAACTATGCTGTAAGAAGTTTTTGCAAATTGAACTAAGGAAGGCCAAAATGGCAACTACAGCCTGTTTATCATAATAATTTGGCCAACATTCCAAGGAATAATTTTTCTTAGTGTCTGGAGGTAATTTAGGTAATTTATTATATTTTTCTGGTAGACAGTATTTTAAATTTTCCCACTAGCAAATTATTTATTATTATTATTATTATTATTTTGTTAATAGTTCTGACAGATTAAAATTTTTTGCAGTGTTAAATACCCAAATTTGCCACTGTAGACTGGATTACTGAAAATTACTGAAAAAAAACATTGTTACTGAAAATTACTGAAAAATGAACATGTTGGTTACTGAAAACTACTTTTAGAGGTTGGCATCTATGCATGCATTACGTACTTTCCAAATGAGGCTAAGTCTTTTGTGGTAGCATGCAATGATATAAGCCATTACACAGCACATGCTCTGTGTGCCTTTCTGCTCATAAAAAGTGAAATTGCTAAGATTTGTCCTTTGGAAGAATTTAAAACAATTGTTTGTATCTCAGATGGAGCAGCCGAGCACTTCAAAAGCAAATATCAGTTCTATGAACTTGTGAAGGGGGACCCAATTAACAAGGAAGTGGATCTTCTCAGCCACAGGCCAATGCAAGAGTGCATGTGATAGTGTGGGTGGCCTGTGCAAACATTTTGCTACTAAATTCAACTTACAGAAAGAAGCTTCACAAGCTATAAGAGATGCACCTTCATTTGTTGAAACTGTCTTCCCCTTGATCCCAAAGACTAAACTTCTACTCCTCACAACTTGTGAAGTTCAATCCTATCGAACCAGCAAAGTAGAACAGTGGGATACAGTAAAATCTGTTGTTGAAATACAGTCGCAGCTTCCTGGTTAGTATAAGGAAATAAACCACCAGTGGCCAGAACAGTCCGGCATCCACACAAAGCAGTGCAATTTTCAAATAGGAGAATGTATAGGATGCATTTATGATAACTGGTGGATGGATGGGACAGATTACAAACATATCTAAAGAATTCGAGGACATAACAGTATTTTTCATGCACCCTCATGGACCAGCCAGATGTTTTTGGTGGCCAGAAGAATGTGGCAAGAAAACAGGTCAAGTGTCCAGTGCCCTTAAAAAATGTACTTCTAAAGGTGAATGCCCCAACTCCTGTTGGAAGTTCTGCACGACTTCATACCTTTTGATAAGAAGGAAATCAATAAAATCCAGCAGCTTTTCTCAGTTTGAATAATTTGTAGTTATGATGGTAAGCTCATAATTTTTTTTTTGAGGCCTTTTTTCTTATGTAGGTAAATAGAAATTGAATCTTAACTGCAACTGAGATAATGTATTGTATGTGTACAGACTATGGATTTAAAAACAAAAATTAAACATGTACATAGGTGACAATTATTAAAAATCATAAAAATGACAGATTGACACTGCAATTTGAAATATATACTCAGGTAAACTTTTCTAAAATATCTTTCAAAGTTTTTGTTTTTTAATAACCCAACCGTGAGGACTAACTGGAGAGAAGTGCATTTTCAAAAATTTGTAGGAAAATTTCAAGGCAAAAATCCAGTAACCTGATTCCCCCAGTTAGCTACCTACCATTAGGACATTATTTGGACAAAATTTCTGAATTTTAAAAAATGGGATGTTTTAGATATTGCAATTCAAAAATGTTGATTTTTTGAAAATTTGTTTATTTTAAAAATTAATTTTATGAGTTGCATGCATCACAGGATAAAAATAAAATTACTGCTAAGACAACCCTAGTAGGAGTGCAGGTGGCACGCTTACCCACCTGATAAAACCTTTTTCTTAAAAAAAAAAAAAAATCTAAATTTGTGGAAAATGAAATTTTTGTAATAAATATAGACTTTTTTTTGCCATCTAGCAATATTTCTTTGATCAATTTCTGTGAACATAAAAAAAGACCAATTCAATAGCTTCAAAATAAAAAAATTCAATTCTCTGCCTGTAGTACAGGAGCAGTGTACATTTAAAATTTTGGTGTTTCACATTATTTTCGTCACAAGTGTATTTTTTGCTTATTTTCAAAATGCTGTAGCTCGACCAAAAAGTTTTTTGGGGAAAATCCTTTTACAGTACTATATACCTTTTATTAGGAGTAGCTACCATAATCTTTTAAAAAAAATTGGAGGTGGTCAATTGTAACATGCCGAGTTGGTCATGTTGTCCAAAAATACGCGTGTCCAAACCAAAATTTTATGTATCTAAATACACACCCATATTACAATGGTTGCTCTGGTTTTTTAAAGTTTTTTTTTTTTTTGCCAAATTCAGTTTTATTTCACTAAAGTGTTAAAGTACAAAAAAATCGCCAATATTTTCGCCAAAATTTTTTTCGTCGTCAAAACAATATTTTCCCCCACAAATTGTGATGAATGCGGTCAGCAGCGCAACCACTGGATTATATTATGCATGCAACTATACTATTTTTTCTAAACGTTTCATGAAACGACAATAAGAAAGGGCTTTTATTGCGTTTTATAAATCGTCCCCCAGCAAAGAAATTTGAACTTGCCTATTGGTCATTCATTCCATGTCAAACCAGCACACAAAAAAAGTAACTTTTTTACCTGAACCCCTTTTGATTTTCACAAAACTTGCTTTTACAAAAACTAATCAGTGCAAAATTTCGGCTTTCTACTTACATAATTTTACTTTTATAGTTGTAGGACTTTTGCAATTTGCAAAAAATAAAAAATAAATGTATACCATGCCTAAAATGAAAATAACTGTGAACCTAGTTGGTCAAAAGCTCATACTGGGCTGATTTGAAGGCATTGTATGAGCTTTCTTCTGAAATATGACGCAATCACATTATGGGCAACTTAGTTTTCAAGGTCATATGTATTGCCCTTTAATCTCTGAAAACAACACCCCATTGATTTTATTAAATAAAGCAGAGGGTTGGGAAGCCTCTTAAGTAGTAAGAAAATTGACTGGGAAATAAAAAAGCATTGCTCTTTTCAAACTTCTTATCCTGTAAAGAGCTAGATTTTTTACATGCCCCGGCATATCAGACAATGTAATTTTCGAGCCATGGTAGCAAATCTTTTAGTTATTGATAATACCACATTGTATATCACTTTAGTTTGTCTGTATATATGCTTATATGTATGAAGGGTATCCGATAAGTATCCAGATTTTTATTCCTATCAATACAAAACCATATGTATGATTGTAATGCGTGAAACTATTACGACTACTTTCAGGAAAGCGGCAAGCGGCTTGATACTAATGTTAGATGGCGCTGTCAATCAAAAACAATGGCGGCTATGTTAAGTGTTCAGTTTGAGCAGTAGTGAAATTTTTAACGAAAGAAGGCGCAAATGCTTTGGACATTACGAGAAGACTTCAGACGGTGTATGGTGATGCGGCTATGTCTTGTTCTGGTGTTTGTGAATGGGTTACGAAGTTCAAAGCTGGTCACGAGAGCCTTGAAGATGAGGCATGGTCAGGTAGGCCTAACACAGCGGTAACTGATGAAGTGATTAAACAAGTTGACGACTTTATTAAAGGTGACAGACACATTCGTGTTCGAGATATTGCCATGGAATTGAATATCAGTTAAGATTCTGTTGGACGAATTATTCATGAATATCTCAACTATAGAAAGATCTGTGCCAGATGGGTACCCCAAAATGCTTATAGCCGTGCATAAACCACAAAGGCTAGACATTTGCAATGAACTGTTACAGCACTGCGATGAGGAGGGTGATGCATTCCTGGGATGCATAATCACATCGCAGGCGATGAAACGTGGATTCATCAGTTCGAACCGGAGACAAAATGGCAAAGTATGAAATGGTGTCACCCGAATTCGTCCCCATCAAAGAAGTTCAAAGTTGGTTCGTTGGCATCCAAGGTCATGGCTGCTGTGTTCTGGGACAAACACTGTATCCTTCTGGTTGAGTACTTGGCAAAAAATTAAACAATAAATGCGAAGGCATATGTGAAGACTCTTGAGAAAACTTGCGCAGTGTATCCAGACCAAACGGCCAACATTGAAAAACAATTAAGTGTTGCTTCAGCATGATAATGTTCTCCCGCATATCGCAAAACAGAGGTGGACCATTCTTCCGCACCCTGCTTACAGTCCAGACTTCGCAATGTTCATGTTTTTGGTTTCTTGAAGGATAGTCTTTGTGGCCACCACTATGAGAGCATGGACGATATGCAAGCGGCTGTCCATCGATAAATTCGCAACATCCCTGTTGATTTCTTTGCAACTGGAATGAATATACTTGTTGATCGGTAGAGGAAATGCATTGTGCTGAATGAAGAATGTCAAAAAGTGACTTTGACTGTTTGTACTACTGTATTACATATGTAAGTATCATATTTATGCATCTTGTATTTTCTCTCTCCTGTAATTGATAGGAATAAAAATCCGATACTTATCGGACACCCCCTTGTACTAAATTATGACATTGTGTTTTGTTCATAATGATGAAAGTCTAAAATTCCTTTTATTTGTAGGAAACAATGCCTCCCACACCTTGGTTTGACTATCAGCTGGAAAACTTTGATCCTGCTCCAGACGAAGAATTGATATGCAGCATTTGTCGCTGTGTGTTTTTTAATCCTGTTGAATGTCCTTGCCGCCACGTCTTTTGTAAAAGATGTATTTCTGAGTGGCTCACACATCACAAAAGCTGCCCTGCATGCCGAAAGAGAATTTCAAAGTCTACCCTCCAAGATGTTGTTCCCATAATCAAAAATATGATTATGAAGCTTACTCTTCACTGCAGGAATATTGATAATGGATGTAAAGAGAAATGTACTGTTGAGTTGTATGAAAGTCATTTGAAGACTTGTGGGTATGAGTTGATGGAATGTGGAAATGGCAGTTGCGGCGCACTGGTATTGCGAATGAATAAGCAAAATCATGACAACTTGGAATGTGCTTTCCGCACTGTAGCATGTGATGTGTGTAAACTGAACATCGTGTGTGCTGCTCGACGAAGTCACAACTGCGTTAGTGAGCTGTTAAAGATCATACAAGGTAATTCATTTCTAAAAGGGTTCTTGCCTGAATTTCCTGTAATGTAAGTCTGTATTTTGTGTTGGGTATGTCACTATTCTATTGTGTAATGAATTTTTCAGTTTAAGGGTGGAATTTCCTTAAATACATACATATCACTAAGCTGTTCTCTGAGATTAGGAGGTTAGCTCCACAATGAAATACAAACTACCAGATAATTTTTACTTACTGTTGCTGTATTGAACTTCTCCATTTACAGCCATCTTGATCTTGACATACAAACTCGGGTTTCATTGACATCCATCACACGGCATACACAATATCTTCTATACTTCATACACTCGGGACCAATGATTTAGGTTCACTATAGCCTAATGTTCATTATTACAGAGTTCACTATATCCATAGTTGACTGTAGTTACTGTTGGGGGTTTAAACTTAGCTAGAAATCTTATTTGAGAATCAGTTGGATCTTTTTGAACAATTTAATTCTTTAAAAGCTGTTTCAACTTTGGATTCATATCCCTTACAATTAATGGTTACCAGCTGATTAGATTTGTCTACTTCACAAATTTTTAAAGATGGGTCTTTTCTGAGGTCTAATAATTGTCTTTCAAATTTATAATTAGTGTTATGTTTCTTATTGTATTCTTTCAATTGAACACTGTATAGTTGAAAACGAAAGTCTTCTTTTGAGAACCAGTTAATGGACTAATAATAGTCTCAAGTTTAGGTAGATAATTTTCAGTTGGTGGAAGGGATTGAGGGTAAGCTTATTTCTTACCTTTTTGTAGGGCAGATTGTTGAACATACGTTAATTGAACATCAAATAAATGTTGATACATAATGAAATTGTTAGGTTCAAAGTTTGGCTTATTGATTTCATTTATTAAATTATTCAATTCCTTAAAAAGCATTGCATATCTGTATGATTTTTAACCTTAAGGTCTACCTTGACATTTATGTTATGCACTTCTGTCTGAGGCTTATAATCAGTGGTGTGCAAAAGTATTGATTGCATCACCTGCAAAACTTGTGAATTTTCAAGTCTCCCCCCCCCCTTTTTTTGCTAACTAATTTTCATAGTTATTTCACCATTTATATGTCATTAGATGCGAAATTTAATGGAGATTTCAAAAATGTCTTTGTTTTTCCTGTAGCTACTTCTGTTTTTAAGGTACATTACAGAAATAGTGACCAAGGTAAAATTATTATGAAAAGGATCATTTATCCAATACTTAAATTTACAGCAATAAATCGTTTTTGTAATTCATAAGGAATGAAATAACATTTAAATACAGAAGTATAATGAAGCAAAATTATAAAATGTACCTAATATTTTGTTGCCCAGCCTTCAACTTTAATCACAGATTTGAATCGTTATACTGTGAACAAGGTTTTGTAAAAGATTGGGTTGAACAATAAGATTCGAAATTTGAATTAGATCTTCAGTGAGTTGAATTTTGGTTTTTGGCTTCTTTTTTGATAGTTCACTTAAACCACACAGACTTTTTAAACCACATATGACACTTTAAACCACATATTTTCAATTGGGTTTAAGTCTGTTGGCTGTGGTGGCCAATCAAGAAGATACTGATCAAATTTTTTTCCTGGAACCATTTTTTCACTACTTTAGCACGATAGCAGGCAGCATTGTCAATCTTAAAAAATAAAATTGCTGTCATAAAGTCTTCTAGATGATGGTAGCATCTTGTTTTCTAATATCTAGACGTATTTCTGAACATTTACCGTACCATTGACAATATGGAGGTTCCCAATGCCGTATGCACACGTGAAGCTGCAAACCATAACCTTCACCGGATGCTTAACAGTAGTCACTGAGCAACTTAGATGAAATCAGTCATGCTTGAATCTCCTTACATTGGCACAACCGATTCCCATTAAGGCAAAATTCTGATTCATCACTAAAAAGAACAGTTTCCATTGCTTGGTTCTCCACGAGACATGCTGTTTTGCCCACTGAAGTCTATGCTGTCTTTGATTTGCAGTTAACAGTGGTTTATGCCTGCCTTTGCAGCCATGTAAGTCAGAGTGAAGCTCCTAATAGTGAATGTACTAACAGTAACATCAGTCACTTCAGACCATCTCTGAAGCAATTCAGGTGAATCGAGCCTCCTGTGCTTGCCAAGCTTAGCTTTCTGAGCACTCTGTCCTGCTCGATTGCAGTAGATCTGAGCCTTTCACTGTGACACATATTTTTAATATCATCTGTCTCTTTTACTTTCTTCAGTAGCCTAATAACTGTAAATTGATTACAGCCACTCTTTCAGCAATTTGTCTTGAACATCCCTCTTCATGCAGAACAACTATTTTTACTCTGTCTGCTGAGGACAATTCCTCAGTTTTAACCATTTAAAATGTACACAAATTATACCTTAATAAAAGAAGTGACCACTACAATACTCTAGTAGCTCTGCATCAGGGTCATTCCGTCAACCAGTGAAATGGCCATTTTCAACCTGACCCCTTCTGATTTCCTTGAAATTTAGTGTGATTGGTAGGCACATAGACTTACGCATAAATCACCAAATTTTAGCCCTGTCTACCCATGGGGTTTCAAATTACATGACCTTGAAAATTGGAAAATTGTGACCTCCGGACAAGCTTTTGAGTAGTTGTCTCGTTACCTAATTAGGCTAGAAGGTAGAAATTAGTGTCTGTTTATAGCATTTAATGTGAGCTTTTAAAATCGTGTGCTGAGAAATAAAATAAAAATCAGGTTGACCTTGAATATTTAAAAAAACTAATTTTAAAATTTTGAAAAAAATATATATGGCATCGTTAAACTTTCATTTATTAGTGTGCCAACTTTCAAATTGGGACTGCAATGGGATCGTTATTTATAAAATATTTAATTGAGGTGAATCTCAATCAAATTCTCCAAAAGTGACAAAATGACATTTTGCAAGTATTTGACAATTAACAAGTTTAACTTGATATATTTATAAAATGCAAAGTTTGGTCACCATATGATGCAATAAATGCATCTTTACATCTTTTCATTGCAAGTATTGTATGTGTGAGGGGACGTGACTGGAAGACTGCTGGGTATGAAAGTGAAAGAGCTATGCTAAAACTAGATCATTAAAATGTTTTTGTGGCAAGTTTTTGTTTTGTTTCTTAATAGCATAGAATTACTAGTTCCCCGATTTTTCCAGGTTTTTAATGAAAGCATACGTTTCTCCCGTAAGGTTTTGCTGATTCTTTTGGTACCAAGTTTTCTCTCGTGTATTTACTGCTTTCACAAGGTTGCATATGAACCCTGCTGTCCCTTCTAAACCAGAAACACTGTGGGGTATGATCAATAGCAAGTTTAGTTTTCAGTTTACTTTTGACTTTCATTACCTAATCGCAGCTTTTGTTTACTTTCTTTAGTCAAATACAACAGTCAGCTGCAGCCATCTCACACTTCTGGTTTCATTCTGTTACTTGTTACAGGAAGTCTTTTAATATGTTATGCTCTAAGCTGTTATGCTTTTTTCTCTTTGTTTACTCTTCTGGTCTCAAAAGGTATTACACTACAAATATACTGCATGTAAAGACATAATTTCTCTTTAAAAAATAGTGCTGATATTTTTATGAGGAAACTGCTGAATTTTTTGCCCCTCTTTAAAGTGTTAAAATGTCAGATTTAAGACCTTTGTTATCCCTCTTTTTAAGAAAAGGGACAGTATAATGTGAAAAAGAATATATGTCCTGTTCCTCAAAGTGGACGGTTAAACTTTCTATTCATAATAAAATGTGTGACAAGTTACAAAAAAACTTTGACTAAATACGCCTGTGAACTTCGAACTGATGACCCTCATCAACTTAAAGTTCACAGGTTATGAAGCTGATACTTAACCTATCATAAGCTGTAGTAGTAAAGGGGAAATAAGTAAGGAAACATCTGAAAATGCAATACAAATTTTGAATGTATCTTTACAGTTAACTGGCTAAACTCCTGTAAAAAAAGAAAAGCTGCATGAACAAAAACATCCTTTTATGCAAATTTGAAAAACAAACTTGCTTTTTGCAGTAGAAACCCCCATGGTCAGCTTTCATTCAAGTCTGGCATGAAACATAAAATAAAAAAACAAAGTTATGTTAATCTTTTCCTGATGCTGAACTTCCAACATCTGACCTGGAAACAGATATTATTGTTCAGCTTAACACGTTCGCTGCTGTGCTAAAGGACCAATCACGCGCCAGTATGTGATGTGGCGTGATTACTCAGGAGCCAGTCATGTGCTAGTGCATGGGAAGTTATACTTAAACATATTGTTCTTAAGTTGATTCAGCATTATATGTGAGGTATTTCTGCTTGTATTGGCGTCGAGTAAAGGTAGTAAACTATTTCTAGTCGTATGTGGTTTTTAATTTTGCGTGTTATTACTTGTTGAACGATAGTCTTGTAATGTGAGTTGTACAGATGATAGTTTAGCAGCCCTGTCCCAACAAAAAGAAGAAAAGTGCAAAGTAATAAATATTTGAATGCTAAAGAAATTGCACAATTGTTGGAAGAGTTACCGGACGAGTTTCCGAGTGATGTCGGTTCCGACAGTGACGAAGAATTCATTTCTCCCAAGGACGCCTCGGATACTTCGGATTCGTAAAGTGGAGATGAAGATAATATTATGCACGGGCCGACATTTCAACCGCAGAATCCTGCTATTTTGGGAAACTTAATTTGGGGAAATAACTCAACATCAATGAAAAAATGTCCTTTTACAAAATGCGAATGTTTGCTGCAACCTGTTTCAGGTGAGAATCCTATGGATTACTTTCGTTATTTATTGACCGATAACGTCTTGAATGAAATAATTACTCAGACTAATGTCTATGCTCGTGAAATACCTGTTAGCCAAGCAATAAAAAAATATTCTCTAATTACTGCGTGGAAGGATACCACCAAAGACGAAATGCTGATATTTGTGGGATTGATTTTATATATAGGAACTATTCGATTGAACCGCATACAGGAGTATTGGAAAACAGATAATTTGTTCGGCCTACATGTGTTCGCAGATATGAGCAAGAATCGCTTTTTATTATTACTGCAGGCGTTACATTTTACAAAAAAATACCAGAAAAGAATGAGGCACCTCAAAACGATCGACTATATAAAATTAGAAATATCGTGAATCTGTTCAATGCACGAATGGCTGAAGTATATTATCCAGGACGTGAGCTTAGATTAAACGAATCTATGATATTGTGGCGTGGACGACTTGTCTTTCGACAATATATACCAAACAAAGTCATAAATATGGCATCAAGCTGTATATGATCACATGACGATTATGGGCAAAACACGTAACAATATTAACAAATAAAGGTAACTTGATCACGCTAGTTATGTTAACTGAAACTTTTATAAAAAGTTCGTAAGTTGGAAGCTTTTGATCACAACACCAAATGGCATGGTTATCAAGTTTATGGTATATACAGGTATGTTGGATGATTCTGGTGGAAAAGGATATTCACAAAAAGTCGTAATGAAGTTGCTTGATGGTATGTTAGATGTTGGGCATAGCATATTCATGGACAATTGTTGCAATAGCTATGAACTCGCAAAGTGTCTTGCTGAAAGGAAAACTCAATGTACTGGAACAATCAGAAATATCAGGAAAACATTTCCAAAAGAAGTTAGAGAAAAAAAAAAAAAAACTAAAGAAAGGGGAAACTGCAACAAAGTATGCCGATGGTGTAAGGACTGCTAAATGGAAGGACAAAAGAGATGTTATATACATATCTAATGAATACGAGAATGATATTGTTGAAGTGGCAAGCAAACAAGGCGAAGTGAAAGCGAAGCCACTTCCAATAATTCAATACAATACATTTATGGCAGGTATTGATAAGCAAGATCAGATGCTTGCCTATTTATCCATGTGAAAGAAAAACCATTGGGTGGCCTACCAAAATATTTATACATATTTTGCAACTAATGATAACAAATTCCCACCACTTTACAATAAATATTCTGATAACAAAGTGTCACTTTATGACTTTTGGTTATCGGTGATAAGATGCTTATTGAAACAGCCATCTGATCCCAGTGCGTGGTGCATCTGAATTGGAACATGTGCTCATACCTCGGGAAAAAGAAAAGGTGGAAAGATACTGAGAAAGCAGTGCAAAAGGTGCTGTTCCGAAGGAAAACGTAAATCTACTATCATCATCATCATCATCATTGTCAACCATTATCAATCCACTGCTGGACGAAGGTCTCCCCAAGTTTCCTCCACAACGGTCTGTCTTGTGCCAGTCTCCTCCATGTCACCCCTGCATACTTTCGAATTTCATCCACCCATCTCCCATGTGGTCTTCTTCTGGGTCTTTTCCTGTCCCTTGGAATCCAATCTAAAATTTCGGCTGTCCATCGATGATCTGTCCTTCTGGCAGTATGTCCAGCCCATTGCCATTTCAGGGATTTAACTCTGATCATGATGTCTTCCACTCTAGTCATTTTTTGGATCCACGAGTTCCTCTTCTTATCTCTCCTGGTTACACCAAGCATGCACCTCTCCATGCTTCTTTGAGTTGTCTGCAGCCTTTGTATGTCTCTTTTAGTTAAGGTCCACGTCTCTGCACCATACGTAAGCACTGGAAGGATGCATTGATCAAACACTTTTCTTTTAAGACATAATGGCATATTGCTCTTGAAAATTATGCTGTTTCTTCCAAAAGCTCTCCAGGCAAGTTTTGTACGCCGATTAATTTCTTCATCAATGTGACCCTCACTTGATATCTGCTGTCCAAGATAAACGTACGTGTCTGTTATCTCCAGCTTTTCTCCATCAATCGATAAATCTTCATTTCTTGTAAAAGCATTGAACATCACTTTTGTCTTCTGAAAGTTCATTTTTAATCCCACTTCTTTACTCTTGTCAGCAAGTTCCTGGATCATACTCTGCAGCTCTGATGGGCTAGTTGCAAAAATGACTACGTCATCAGCAAAACGAAGGTGGGTTAGATAATCTCCATTAATCTTTATCCCCTTGTTTTCCCAGCTCAGCGACTGAAAAACACCCTCCAATGTGGCATTAAAGAGCTTCGGAGATATGGTGTCACCTTGTCTCACTCCCTTTCCAATTTTTACGTGTGTTGTGTTTTCAAACAGCCTAATCTTTGCACTTGCATTTTCATAGATGTTATTAATAATATTAATGTATGCATCTTCAATACCGCAGGATTTCAGAGCCATTGTAACTGCTGATGGTTTCACCGAATCAAAGGCTTTTTCATAATCGATAAAAGCCATGCACAATGGAAGTTCATATTCCCTCGCTCTTTCAATTAGTTCTCTCAGCACGTGGATATGATCTATTGTGCTGTAGCCACTCCTGAATCCAGCTTGTTCTCTCGGTTGAGCCATGTCCAGTGTTACCTTCAAGCGGTGTGAAAGAACTTTAGTGAAGATTTTATAAACTACTGATAGGAGGCTGATAGGTCTGTAGTTTCCGAGATCCTCAATGTCACCTTTCTTATGTAACAGGATCATTGTAGCGGTGTTCCAATCCTCAGGAATCTTTCCTTCATTAAGGCATCGAGTGAAAATTTGGGCGAGTACTGTTTCGATTTCTCCACTTGCTTCTTGTATGATGTCTACAGTAATTCCATCTTCTCCTGGAGCTTTTCCTCGCTTCATGTTCTTGATTGCATGTGCAACTTCTGCTGGAAGGACTGGAGGAACTCTGGTACTGGTATCTTTCATGATGTCTGGAGTGCATATATCATCCCTTTCATATAATTTGGAGTAGAAATCTTTCACTCTTGTCAAAATTTCGCCTCTATTTCTTGTTACAGAACCATCTTCTTTTCTCAGTGCCATAATCTGTTTTCTTCCCTTACTGAGATGTCCCTTTGCTATCTTTAGGCTTTGGTTGTTTTCAATTGCTTTCCTCACTAGTTCACAGTTGAATTTCCTTACGTCTTCAGTGATACTTTTTCTTACTGTCTTGCATAGCTCTATATATTCCACTTTGGAAGTCACATCTTCTTTAGTTGTCCTCATCTCTCTTCTTTTTGCATCAACATTTTGGTTTTTCCTGATAATTTGTTCACATGCAACTTGTTCTTAGACCCAGCTAATTTTGTTGCTGTTTCCATAAGAGCTTTGGTTACTTTTCTGTTAACTTCAGAGATGTCCACTTCTTCCGATGTTAGGCCTTCTAAAGCAGAGAACCTGTTCTTCAGTTCTAACTTGAAGGTATTATGGTGTTTTTTGAGGTTGGTTATGTCAATAGATTTTGTTTGTCTTATGAGCTTGCCACGTTCAAGTTTAGCGTTGAGGTGCATCTTACATCTCACCAATCTATGGTCACTACCTGTGTTGAACTTGTTTAGCACACTGCAGTCTTCTATGACGAATTTTTTGTTACACATAATAAAATCAATTTCATTTGTCGTCCCATTTGGATGTCTCCATGTCCATTTCCTGTGTGGCTTTTTCTTGAAGAAGGAGTTCAAGATGAAAAACCCTTCTGCCTCTGCAAACTCAACGAGAGTATTTCCACGCTGGTTTCTGTTGCCGTGACCGAATTTACCTACTGAAGTTTCATTCTGTTGCCGTTGCCCTATTTTTGCATTGAAATCTCCCATAATTATTTTCAAGTGCTGCTTACCTTTATTATTTAGATGACAAATTTCCTCATAAAATTCTTCAATTTCTTCTTCAGGATGACTTGTGGTGGGTGCATAAGTTTGAATAATCTGAGCCTGGTATCTTTTCGAGAGTTGGATAACAAGTCGTGCAGCTCTGTCAGAGGAACTTTCAACTTCTACAACTTTATCCTTCAGTTTCTTGTTTATTATAAATCCAACACCACTAGTTCTGCCAGTATCTGTCCCACGATAGTAGAAGAGATGTCCACTTTTCAGTTCGATGAGATCTTCTCCTTTTCTCCTTACCTCACTTAGCCCCACGATGTCCCACTTGATCCTTTGTAGTTCCTCTTCCAATTCAAGAAGCCTTGAATCAGAAGATAGGGAGCGTCCATTGTAAGTAGCCAAGGTCAGCATCAGATGGCAGCCTAGTCCGGTCCTCCGGGGATTCTTAGCACCCTCTGCCTTCATGTCGCACTGGCCGCTGCCTTGGCCAGGTACATTCCAGCTGCCGGAGACTGAGGGCCAAGATTTAAGTTGTGGAATCATTTTGGAGGGGTTTGGCCATAACTCACCACGCTGGCCAAGCGGGTTGGTGAGTGTGGGATAGAATTTCCTCTAATCCCGATGGTATAGTTATACCGCTATGGGCGGTCGTCAGAGCCCCTTTAGTGGGAACAGGATGCACCACGAGAAGGCGGGGTTGACATTTGTCAAGGAGATATATATCTGTAAATTTTGTGAAGGTTGTCCTGGCTATTGCTTAGATTGTGCGAAAATTACGCACAAATAACTCTTTCAAAGTCATGCTGTACTTTGATACAAAAGTAATAAATTTCTCAATGTTACATGTTTATTTCTTATTTGAAATGTCACTTTTTTTTTACTTTTTTTTTTTTTCTTGTCTATTACAGACAAATTTGTTTAATTTTCACATGTCACGCGCCAGCGCGTAATGTCGCACTCGTAGACTAATTCACCTCCAGTGCCTATCACGTGCTGGCGCGTAATTAACAAATTATATAGGAAAATGCATGCAATGTCAATTAGAAATCAATGTGGTATACGCAATTATCTCGTATTACCACTTTTAAAGTATTTTGTTGTTAAAATTAAGTTGGCTTCTGAGGACAGTCTACTTCTCTGTCATTGCTATTGACTGTCAACACAACCTCACGTGATTGGCAGCGAATGTGTTAAAGAAATGTTAAAGGATGCGAAGTAAAAAGGAGGTTAAAAGTCGCAAATTCTTACTGTACTACCAAAAAGTTGGGAGTTTTCAAAACTTGCAGATGAACTCAGTATTTCAAATTACATGGCAAGAAAGGTAAAGCCATTTCTGAAGAGCAAGAGTTGAGAGGAAATGGGAATTTTTTTCAACTGCAAACTCATAACTATTATAGGAAAGATTGAAACAGGAGATAGCTGATCTGGTGCAAGATTTTTATTGCCATGATTGTGTTGCAGGCCAATGCCTGGGAAAGGAAGACAGTAACAACAGTACTAGCTGAAAAGATAGATCTTCAAAAAAGGGGAGGAATTTCTTGTTAAACAATCTGAAAGATATTCACAAACAGTTTAAGATTGCATATCATGAGGTAAAAATTGGCTTCTCAGAGTTTGCTGAATTGCATAAAAAAAAATTATCATTGCTGGAGCCTTAAGTGGTTGGTATATGTAGTATATATATTGGGTATATAAATAAGTTTTGAGGCATTTGAGGTGAACAAAACAAGTTGTTGAACAGAAACAACATTTTAATATTAATCCAAGTATGCTCCCTCTGAAGCTACAACTTTACCACCTCTTTCGGGCAAAGAACGTATGCCCCGAAGAAAGAATTCCGGTTCCTTGGAAGAGATCCAGTTGTCCAGCCAATTTTGTATGCCTTCATAAGAACTAAACCGTTCTCCAGAAAGTGCTGACTGAATCGACCGGAACAAATGGTAATCCGATGGCACAATATCTGGCGAATATGGCGGTGGGGTAGAACTTCCCAGTCGGATCCTTCTAAGTACTTTTTCACAGGTCAAGAAACATGTGGTCTTGCGTTGTCATGCTGTAAGATGACTTTGTTGTGTCTATTTTCCCATTCCGGTCATTTTTTGCGTGAGAGCTCGTTTTAAACGCATTAATTGGGTCCGATACCAATCACAAGTAATAGTTTCTGATGGTTTCAGCAGTTCATAGTGGATCACACCCTTCTGGTCCCACCAGATACATAGCATTACCTTTGAACCATGGATATTGCATTTTGGCGTTGAAGGACCTGGTTCACCCATGCTTTCTGCGGTTTAGGGTTATCGTACCATATCCATTTCTCATCGGCAATAATAGTTCGATGCAAAAAAAACTTTTTTTGCCTTTGAAGCAGCAATTCGAAAATGTTTTTTTGACGTTCAAGGTCTCTTTCCTCCCGCAAAACGTGTGGAACCCAATTCCCTTCTTTTTGCACCATTCCCATGGAAGCTAAACATTGTGAAATGCATGGTTGACTAACATTTAATGCTGCTGCTAGTTTGTTTTGGGTCTGGCACGGATCCTCGTCGAGTAAAGCTTCCGATTCGGCATCAGAAATTTTTTTGGGGTGGTCCAGAACGTTCTTTATCACTGACATTGAAATCATTCCTTTTTGAATCGTCTAAACCAATACTCACATGTTTTTATGGATGGGGAATGTTCACCATAGATTTCTGACATTAAGCGATAGCTGTCGGCAGCACTTTTCTTGACAAAGTAATGCAGTAACACTTCCCGCAAATGCTGTTTTGTCGGGACAAAAGTTGCCATTTTCCATCGAGTAAAACAAATACGTCTTCGCACCACAATCGAACGTCGTATACCGACTCTGACAGCTGGCGTCTCGTACTGCGATATCGCAGTGTTGCCACCATAAAATACATGCAACCAGTAATAATTACGACACCGAACGGAAATCCCTCAAAACTTATTTATATACCCAATATATATATATATAGAAGTTGAAAGTTCCTCTGACAGAGCTGCACGACTTGTTATCCAACTCTCGAGAAGATACCAGGCTCAGATTATTCAAACTTATGCACCCACCACAAGTCATCCTGAAGAAGAAATTGAAGAATTTTATGAGGAAATTTGTCATCTAAATAATAAAGGTAAGCAGCACTTGAAAATAATTATGGGAGATTTCAATGCAAAAATAGGGCAACGGCAACAGAATGAAACTTCAGTAGGTAAATTCGGTCACGGCAACAGAAACCAGCGTGGAAATACTCTCGTAGAGTTTGCAGAGGCAGAAGGGTTTTTCATCTTGAACTCCTTCTTCAAGAAAAAGCCACACAGGAAATGGACATGGAGACATCCAAATGGGACGACAAGTGAAATTGATTTTATTATGTGTAACAAAAAATTCGTCATAGAAGACTGCAGTGTGCTAAAGAAGTTCAACACAGGTAGTGACCATAGATTGGTGAGATGTAAGATGCACCTCAACACTAAACTTGAACGTGGCAAGCTCATAAGACAAACAAAATCTATTGACGTAACCAACCTTAAAAAACACCATAATACCTTCAAATTGGAACTGAAGAACAGGTTCTCTGCTTTAGAAGGCCTAACATCGGAAGAAGTGGACATCTCTGAAGTTAACAGAAAAGTAACCAAAGCTCTTATGGAAACAGCAACAAAATTAGCTGGATCTAAGAACAAGTTGCATGTAAACAAATTATCAGGAAAAACGAAAATGTTGATGCAAAAAAAGAAGAGAGATGAGGACAACTAAAGAAGATGTGACTTCCAAAGTGGAATATATAGAGCTATGCAAGACAGTAAGAAAAAGTATCACTGAAGACGTAAGAAAATTCAACTGTGAACTAGTGAGGAAAGCAATTGAAAACAACCAAAGCCTAAAGATAGCAAAGGGACATCTCAGTAAGGGAAGAAAACAGATTATGGCACTGAGAAAAGATGGTTCTGTAACAAGAAATAGAGGCAGAAATTTTGACAAGAGTGAAAGATTTCTACTCCAAATTATATGAAAGGGATGATACATGCACTCCAGACATCATGAAAGATACCAGTACCAGAGTTCCTCCAGTCCTTCCAGCAGAAGTTGCACATGCAATCAAGAACATGAAGCGGGGAAAAGCTCCAGGAGAAGATGGAATTACTGTAGACATCATACAAGAAGCAAGTGGAGAAATCGAAACCGTACTCGCCCAAATTTTCACTCGATGCCTTAATGAAGGAAAGATTCCTGAGGATTGGAACACCGCTACAATGATCCTGCTACATAAGAAAGGTGACATTGAGGATCTCGAAAACTACAGACCTATCAGCCTCCTATCAGTAGTTTATAAAATCTTCACTAAAGTTCTTTCACACCGCTTGAAGGTAACACTGGACATGGCTCAACCGAGAGAACAAGCTGGATTCAGGAGTGGCTACAGCACAATAGATCATATCCACGTACTGAGAGAACTAATTGAAAGAACGAGGGAATATGAACTTCCATTGTGCATGGCTTTTATTGATTATGAAAAAGCCTTTGATTCGGTGAAACCATCAGCAGTTACAATGGCTCTGAAAACCTGCGGTATTGAAGATGCATACATTAATATTATTAATAACATCTATGAAAATGCAAGTGCAAAGATTCGGCTGTTTGAAAATACAACACGCGTAAAAATTGGAAAGGGAGTGAGACAAGGTGACACCATATCTCCGAAGCTCTTTAATGCCACATTGGAGGGTGTTTTTCAGTCGCTGAGCTGGGAAAACAAGGGGATAAAGATTAATGGAGATTATCTAACCCTCCTTCGTTTTGCTGATGACGTAGTCATTTTTGCAACTACCCCATCAGAGCTGCAGAGTATGATCCAGGAACTTGCTGACAAGAGTAAAGAAGTGGGATTAAAAATGAACTTTCAGAAGACAAAAGTGATGTTCAATGCTTTTACAAGAAATGAAGATTTATCGATTGATGGAGAAAAGCTGGAGATAACAGACACGTACGTTTATCTTGGACAGCAGATATCAAGTGAGGGTCACATTGATGAAGAAATTAATCGGCGTACAAAACTTGCCTGGAGAGCTTTTGGAAGAAACAGCATAATTTTCAAGAGCAATATGCCATTATGTCTTAAAAGAAAAGTGTTTGATCAATGCATCCTTCCAGTGCTTACGTATGGTGCAGAGACATGGACCTTAACTAAAAGAGACATACAAAGGCTGCAGACAACTCAAAGAAGCATGGAAAGGTGCATGCTTGGTGTAACAAAAGAGATAAGAGGAACTCGTGGATCCGAAAAATGACAAGAGTGGAAGACATCACAATCAGAGTTAAATGCCTGAAATGGCAATGGGCTGGACATACTGCCAGAAGGACAGATCATCGATGGACAGCCAAAATTTTAGATTGGATTCCAAGGGACAGGAAAAGACCCAGAAGAAGACCACATGGGAGATGGGTGGATGAAATTCGAAAGTATGCAGGGGTGACATGGAGGAGACTGGCACAAGACAGACCGTTGTGGAGGAAACTTGGGGAGACCTTCGTCCAGCAGTGGATTGATAATGGTTGACAATGATGATATATATATATATATATATATATATATATATATATTGAACTCCTTCTTCAAGAAAAAGCCACACAGGAAATGGACATGGAGACATCCAAATGGGACGACAAGTGAAATTGATTTTATTATGTGTAACAAAAAATTCGTCATAGAAGACTGCAGTGTGCTAAACAAGTTCAACACAGGCAGTGACCATAGATTGGTGAGATGTAAGATGCACCTCAACACTAAACTCGAACGTAGCAAGCTCATAAGACAAACAAAATGTATTGACATAACCAACCTTAAAAAACACCATAATACCTTCAAGTTAGAACTGAAGAACAGGTTCTCTGCTTTAGAAGGCCTAACATCGGAAGAAGTGGACATCTCTGAAGTTAACAGAAAAGTAACCAAAGCTCTTATGGAAACAGCAACAAAATTAGCTGGGTCTAAGAACAAGTTCCATGTGAACAAATTATCAGGAAAAACCAAAATGTTGATGCAAAAAAGAAGAGAGATGAGGACAACTAAAGAAGATGTGACTTCCAAAGTGGAATATATAGAGCTATGCAAGACAGTAAGAAAAAGTATCACTGAAGACGTAAGGAAATTCAACTGTGAACTAGTGAGGAAAGCAATTGAAAACAACCAAAGCCTAAAGATAGCAAAGGGACATCTCAGTAAGGGAAGAAAACAGATTATGGCACTGAGAAAAGAAGATGGTTCTGTAACAAGAAATAGAGGCGAAATTTTGACAAGAGTGAAAGATTTCTACTCCAAATTATATGAAAGGGATGATATATGCACTCCAGACATCATGAAAGATACCAGTACCAGAGTTCCTCCAGTCCTTCCAGCAGAAGTTGCACATGCAATCAAGAACATGAAGCGAGGAAAAGCTCCAGGAGAAGATGGAATTACTGTAGACATCATACAAGAAGCAAGTGGAGAAATCGAAACAGTACTCGCCCAAATTTTCACTCGATGCCTTAATGAAGGAAAGATTCCTGAGGATTGGAACACCGCTACAATGATCCTGCTACATAAGAAAGGTGACATTGAGGATCTCGGAAACTACAGACCTATCAGCCTCCTATCAGTAGTTTATAAAATCTTCACTAAAGTTCTTTCACACCGCTTGAAGGTAGCACTAGACATGGCTCAACCGAGAGAACAAGCTGGATTCAGGAGTGGCTACAGCACAATAGATCATATCCACGTGCTGAGAGAACTAATTGAAAGAGCGAGGGAATATGAACTTCCATTGTGCATGGCTTTTATCGATTATGAAAAAGCCTTTGATTCGGTGAAACCATCAGCAGTTACAATGGCTCTGAAAACCTGCGGTATTGAAGATGCATACATTAATATTATTAATAACATCTATGAAAATGCAAGTGCAAAGATTCGGCTGTTTGAAAATACAACACACGTAAAAATTGGAAAGGGAGTGAGACAAGGTGACACCATATCTCCGAAGCTCTTTAATGCCACATTGGAGGGTGTTTTTCAGTCGCTGAGCTGGGAAAACAAGGGGATAAAGATTAATGGAGATTATCTAACCCACCTTCGTTTTGCTGATGACGTAGTCATTTTTGCAACTACCCCATCAGAGCTGCAGAGTATGATCCAGGAACTTGCTGACAAGAGTAAAGAAGTGGGATTAAAAATGAACTTTCAGAAGACAAAAGTGATGTTCAATGCTTTTACAAGAAATGAAGATTTATCGATTGATGGAGAAAAGCTGGAGTTAACAGACACGTACGTTTATCTTGGACAGCAGATATCAAGTGAGGGTCACATTGATGAAGAAATTAATCGGCGTACAAAACTTGCCTGGAGAGCTTTTGGAAGAAACAGCATAATTTTCAAGAGCAATATGCCATTATGTCTTAAAAGAAAAGTGTTTGATCAATGCATCCTTCCAGTGCTTACGTATGGTGCAGAGACGTGGACCTTAACTAAAAGAGACATACAAAGGCTGCAGACAACTCAAAGAAGCATGGAGAGGTGCATGCTTGGTGTAACCAGGAGAGATAAGAAGAGGAACTCGTGGATCCGAAAAATGACAAGAGTGGAAGACATCATGATCAGAGTTAAATCCCTGAAATGGCAATGGGCTGGACATACTGCCAGAAGGACAGATCATCGATGGACAGCCGAAATTTTAGATTGGATTCCAAGGGACAGGAAAAGACCCAGAAGAAGACCAAATAGGAGATGGGTGGATGAAATTCGAAAGTATGCAGGGGTGACATGGAGGAGACTGGCACAAGACAGACCGTTGTGGAGGAAACTTGGGGAGACCTTCGTCCAGCAGTGGATTGATAATGGTTGACAATGATGATGATGATGATGATATACTGAAAAGCAAAGCCGATAACAAAAGAAAAACTTTTGAATTTAAAATGAAAGTTGCAAAATAACCTGAAGATCAAAACGCGCAATGCAGCAGTTATAAAAATTCAGAATTCACATTCTATTAAGAAGAGACCGCAGCAAAAATAATTTTTTGACTCGTACCAAGTACAACATAGAAAAAGTTATGTATTTACCGGTGTGAGTAAAAAGAGAAAAAATAAAACAACTGAATGTAGAAAGTGTCGAGAATACTGAGCCTTGGCTTTATCAAGGACCAGCAAAAACTCTGCATTTTCTCACTTCCACAAAGACCTAGTTGGAAATGGGTTTCTGCAAAGTCATAGATGCATTAAATAAGCCCACCAAAAATTTAAAAAAAATATATATATATATATATATATGTCATGATCTCCGCAGAGTTGTATGACTTAGCTTTAGTTAACAATTTAGCTTGCATCCATAACTTTCCTGGCCCGACCCATGCTCTTCATCTGTTACTATTAAACAGAAAGAAGAAGAATATAGAAAATTCGAGTTGTGAGAGTGACATGATAATTAGAAATAATGTTCAGCAATAACAAATTGCCAAGTTCGCCTGAGAGAGAATTTAAACCTGAATAGTAATACAAAAGTATTCAAAATTTTTTAACATTGCAATTAAAAAAGGAAATATTAATTTTAAAAAAAACCCCAGATTCCTGAAAGAAAACTGGATTATGATACCCCCACTCCACAACTTCTGACAACACAAAAACGAGAACAAAACAAAGACAATAATTAACTAAAGAAATGCTTTGTGAAGGTTATATGACATAAACAATTAGTTGCAATATGTACAAAGTATTTCAGAAGTGCTTTTAAGTGTATAATAAAGTAGTTATTAAGAACCTAACTACTTTGAAAACATAGCGCAAATTCAAGAACTATGAATAATGAATGGCCAGCTGCTTGGCCTAAGTGCCTAAAAAACGCGCAAAGTTACCAAGAAAAGAAAGAGTTAAAATCCGCAAAAAAGTTAATAGACTTGCCAGTGCCTAAATGCTTAAAGCAAAAAAGAGAAAAAGTACAAGAAGTACAAACATTGAACTTGTAAAACTTAAAATCCAAAGACAAAGAAGAGAGCTTACCTCTTATGCAACTGAACTTCCTCCACACTTGAGGAAAAACATGGCCGACCTTTTCACCCAAACTTCTAAACTCCTCTGCCACTCCCTAGTCGCTGGGGGGCAGCATGGGTGGGGCTGCAGGCCTCCACACACTGAAAAGATCCGATTCGCGGAGATTTTAACCAGAGAAAAAAATATATATAATTAAGAATGTGGACCTGTATGATCAGAAAGAGCAGAATTAACTCTCCATAATACATGAGAAATATTATGAAATACACAAGTAGTGTATTTAATAATCTTTGCATGTATTTAATCACCTTAGTGAGCTTCTTTAGACTATTCAGAATCCTATTAATTTTAATGTTAGTTTTACTATTTTTAGTATAGTTATTCTAGTGAGTGAATAACTAGTTTTCTTTTATATTTGTTTTTATTTTCTTTTATAAACAGATTTTTAAGCTTTTTTTGTGATTTTGTCTATATTTAATTTTTTATTTTTAATAGGACCTTCATATCCATAGCACTAAGGTTCCTTTTAGTAGTTAATAGGCATCCTCTAGCCAACTTCCAACAGGCTTTCATTGGTCAGAATCATATTATTAACTGTGTAGAAAATTAAAGCAGATCTGCCAACCTCTCACTATTTATTCAGAATAATTTTTCTTAAAGTTCTTTTGATGAAAGAAGAGGGAATTTCGTTCCCTAGAAAACTGTCTAATAGTATATTAATGTGGTAATTGAAGTCCAAATTGTTGCTGCAATTTTCCTTTCAAAGTAATTAAATATCTACACTGGAATAATAACATATCAACCAAAGTAATTGAGAATGTACTAATTTCACAGGTGCTTAGAATTTCAAGAATTTGCAGCAACAATTTGGACTTCAATTACCACATTAATATACTATTAGACAGTTTTCTAGAGAACGAAATTCCCTCTTCTTTCATCAAAAGAACTTTAAGAAAAATTATTCTGAATAATAGAGTGAAATTGGCAGATCTGCTTTAATTTTCTACACAGTTAATAATATGATTCTGACCAATAAAAGCCTGTTGGAAGTTGGCTAGAGGATGCCTATTAACTACTAAAAGGAACCTTAGTGCTATGGATATGAAGGTCCTATTAAAAATAAGAAATTAAATAATATAGACAAAATCACAAAAAAAAGCTTAAAAATCTGTTTATAAAAGAAAATAAAAACAAATATAAAAGAAAACTAGTTATTCACTCACTAGAATAACTATACTAAAAATAGTAAAACTAACATTAAAATTAATAGGATTCTGAATAGTCTAAAGAAGCTCACTAAGGTGATTAAATACATGCAAAGATTATTAAATACACTACTTGTGTATTTCATAATATTTCTCATGTATTATGGAGAGTTAATTCTGCTCTTTCTGATCATACAGGTCCACATTCTTAATTATATATATTTTTTTCTCTGGTTAAAATCTCTGCGAATCGGATCTTTTCAGTGTGTGGAGGCCTGCAGCCCCACCCACGTTGCCCCCCAGCGACTAGGGAGTGGCAGAGGAGTTTAGAAGTTTGGGTGAAAAGGTCGGCCATGTTTTTCCTCAAGTGTGGAGGAAGTTCAGTTGCATAAGAGGTAAGCTCTCTTCTTTGTCTTTGGATTTTAAGTTTTACAAGTTCAATGTTTGTACTACTTGTACTTTTTCTCTTTTTTTTTGCTTTAAGCATTTAGGCACTGGCAAGTCTATTAACTTTTTTGCGGATTTTAACTCTTTCTTTTCTTGGTAACTTTGCGCGTTTTTTAGGCACTTAGGCCAAGCAGCTGGCCATTCATTATTCATAGTTCTTGAATTTGCGCTATGTTTTCAAAGTAGTTAGGTTCTTAATAACTACTTTATTATGCACTTAAAGCACTTCTGAAATACTTTGTACATATTGCAACTAATTGTTTCTCATATAACCTTCACAAAGCATTTTTTTAATTATTGTCTTTGTTTTGTTCTCGTTTTTGTGTTGTCAGAAGTTGTGGAGTGGGGGTATCATAATCCAGTTTTCTTTCAGGAATCTGGGTTTTTTAAAAAATTAATATTTCCTTTTTTAATTTCAATGTTAAAAAATTTTGAATACTTTTTTATTACTATTCAGGTTTAAATTAAATTCTCTCTCAGGTGAACTTGGCAATTTGTTATTGCTGAACATTATTTCTAATTATGTCACTCTCACAACTCGAATTTTCTATATTCTTCTTCTTTCTGTTTAATAGTAACAGATGAAGAGCATGGGTCGGGCCAAGAAAGTTATGGATGCAAGCTAAATTGTTAACTAAAGCTAAGTCATACAACTCTGCGGAGATCATGACATATATATATATATATATATATTTTTTTTTTTAATTTTTGGTGGGCTTATTTAATGCATCTATGACTTTGCAGAAACCCATTTCCAACTAGGTCTTTGTGGAAGTGAGAAAATGCAGAGTTTTTGCTGGTCCTTGATAAAGCCAAGGCTCAGTATTCTCGACACTTTCTACATTCAGTTGTTTTATTTTTTTCTTTTTACTCACACCAGTAAATACATAACTTTTTCTATGTTGTACTTGGTATGAGTCAAAAAATTATTTTTGCTGTGGTCTCTTCTTAATAGAATATATATATAGTATATGTGCATCACAGTTCATCAAACCTTTGAAGTCATGTTTTAAGGGTGTCATATGGCACAATTAGCTACTGAAGGTAAACTCCCTGTTAACAGATATAAGGACTGCATTGTAAGAGTGGTGTGCAATCCTTTACTTCCTGCATGCTACACTGGCGTGCAAAAATTAAGGACGAGACGGTTTTTCGAATGTAATGCCGTGCAGAAGTGCTCCACATCAACTCAAATCATACCATAAGATCCCCAAGATGTAAGAATATGGGACAAGTGAGCAAAACCGTCCAAATAAGGAATCCAAAGGATACAAAGGCACTTTATTGAAAAGGTAGCTTCGAGCATAACTGGACAGAAGACAGAAACGTCCATGTGACAAGCGGCTGCCAAGAAAAATCCAGTCTTTAGTAGGGGATATGATCACCCCTGACTGCGTTGCAGGATTTACAACGTCTGTCCATGCTGAGTACGAGGTTGTCAAGGACCTGTTGAGGCATCGCGGCCCATTCCTCTTGTATCGCCAATCGCAGCTGCAGAATCGTTGCTGGCGGCTGGTGACGTGCTGCCAAGCGTCTCTCAAGAAAGTCCCACACGTGTTCGATTGGATTTAAGTCCGGGGACCTTGCGGGCCAATCCATGCGTTGAATATCTTCACTCTCCAACAGCTCTGCGACAGCCACTGTACGATGAGGCATAGCGTTGTAGTCCATGAAGAGGAACTCAGGACCCACAGCACCTCTAAACAGACACGTGAGGCAGGAGAACCTCGGTACAATAGCTGACACCAGTGAGGGAACCTCCTTGGAAGATGTGGAGGTCAGTACGGCTACCAACCATGATACCGCCCCAAACGAGAACTCCGCCACCTTCAAACCGGTCCCTTTCGAGGATGTTGGAGGTGTGATTGCCTGTTCCCTGCTCTCTCCAGATGTGTATACGTCCAGAATCGCTCGTTAGACTAAATTGGCTCTCATCCGTAAAAAGAACTCAATCCCATTGCTGATGTGTCCAGTTCTTGTGTTCCTGGCACCACAAAAACCGCAGTCTCCGATGAGCAGGTGTTAATGGCACACACTGCACTTGTCGTCGTGCAAATAGACCACCTTTGTGCAGCCTCCTGGCCACGGGAAAACGCAATAACGGACGTCCAGTTGTCTGTTGCATGTGCCTTGCGATTTCTCCTGCTCTCTGCCGTCTGTCTCTTCTCGCCTGTAGGACAATATACCGGTTGGCGACCACTGCTAAACTCTCGGACAGCTGTTCCTGTCATTTGAAATGCTCTCCAAGCTCGTGAAACAATGCTGTAAGCGATCCCGAACTCCTCGGCTACACTAGTCACACCTCGACCTTCTTCCAACTTCCCAAGGACGCGACCTCGGGTAAAGTCATCCAGATGTCATCTACTGGATTGCCTGTTGACAGCAACTCGACGTCATCCAAACTGATGTACACCGTGCAATAGCTTTCACCGAATTGCTGAGCATACCCCCCCCCCCCCCCCCGGGTTCATGCTGCATGTATGCGCATGCCCTACCCTACTTACTGGACACTATCCTGTCTCCTGAGTAGTGGTCTTTTGGTCCGTTCTGCTGTTATGCTAATTTCTCCTCTTAGTCCTTAATTTTTGCACACTAGTGTACTTCAGTAAGTGCCAGTTTTGCCCAAGGCTCAGATTTATTGAAAAGTTTCACTTATTGATCTTATGGAAAAGAATAATATTGATTCTGGACATTTAAATAGTGGGTATCTATTAACCAAACGTCTCTTGAAACTGACAAAATTGGCAGAAGTTTGATTTTTTCTTTTTATCTTTTAAGACTAAAGGCATTGGCTATATTTTTTAATATCATTTTAGTTCAAAAATTAGTTATTAAAACTTTACTACTTGGCATATCATAGAGATACCTTCTGAATTATGAGTTCTACCAATTTAAGTCTGTTATTTAACCCTAAAACACTCACCTTTCATTGAGTCATTTTGAGGCCATTTTTGGCTAGGGTGTATTTGATTTTAATATTTTTAAGTAATGATCCCATTGCAGTCCCAACTTGAAAGTTGGTACACTAGTACACAAAAGTCTGACGATGCCATGTACTGTTTTTCAAAAATTTAAAATTATTTTTTTTTAAGTAATCAAGGTCAAAGGTTATTTTTGTGACCCTTAAAAAAAGTCAGCCTAATATTTTTTTATTTTTCAGCACATGATTTAAAAGCTCATGTTAAATGCTATAAAAAGCCACCAATTTCAATCTTCTAGCCCAATTAGGTAACGAGATACAACTTACTCAAAGGTTGTCTGGGAAACACCCAGACTTAGAAATTTTGCTAGTAGACATTGGCTACCAAGACCAAAATTGTTAGTGGCCACAAAAAAAAAAAAAAAAAAAAAAAATCGGTGGCCAAACTTTGAAGAAAAATCATTGTATATTCCATACTTCATTACTTTTATATAATTGTTTAGTATAATATCAGTATGTTTTATTTTGCATATTTCAATTATAGTATGCTTAAAAGTTGAAACTGAAGTAATAAAATACACAAATAAATCTTTGTAGTTTGGTCGGCGAGATTTCATGTTATCTTCCCACAGTCTTATCGCATCTTCAGGGTCAAAATTATTCATTTTTATTCCTGATGTTTTTTTTTTTGTTTTTTTTTTTTTTTTATATCCTAATGTGACCTTCAAGTGTGTTCTTTTTCATTAGAGGTTTCTTTCACCTAATGTGTGTTTAACTGCTGACCAAAGGCGTTCCACATGAGCATTCGATTGTGGTACCATTAAAAGCACAATTACTAGATCTCTCATGATTTCAAAAGGCTTTAGATTATCTGAATTCTCTAATTTGTGTAGCAAATCTTTAAAAGTAGATGAAATTCTGTTAGGATTCGCACTAACGAGAATCTTTTTGAGTTGAAGCCACTCTTCTAACGCACGATCAGGGTTAAACTTTAAAACTGTGTATTTCAGTTATTGCATCATTACCATGATTGTTTAGGCCTTCAGAAAATTTGGGAAATAGTATCTCATCTAAAGAGTGGATAAATTTGCATAAAACAGATGTTTGGACATTATTATATTTTTTTTTCAAGTTTTTGTGTAAATCTTTTTTCAATAAATCAATGCTATTTTCTGTAGAACCTAGTCCTATATCTTCATCATCTGCAACACATCTTCGTTGATCGCATGCAGTGCTGATTTAGTGAATTTGAAATGTTGATGGCATGTCATGATTTTGAGACAAAGATTCCTTAAAAAAGGACCAATTTGCCCCTTCATCTGTAGGTTTTAAAACAGCCAACTCTAGTTCAGTAACATAGTGCAAAGCACTGCTGATGTCCACATCAGTTTTTCCCAGCTTCCTGGAACATTCAGCAACACATGAAATTATGTCAAAAAATCTGTTGGTCTCAATCCATTGGTCCTCTGAATGGATATGTATAACCAAAAGTTGATTTAAGAAAATTGAGCTAGAAATTGGAATTCCCAAAAATGATGTTAGAAATTTTTTTATGGGTTTCATTCATGGTTTTTTTAATTTGCTGCTGCCTGTTTTGCGGTTTATGAGTTTTTAACCACGTCTGAGAAACTATCTTTCACGGAAATTAGGAAGTGGGATGTTTTTCTTGTGGTGCTATTAAAAACATACTGATTATAGTAAAAAGTACTTTGGAAGGCAGATAATATGAAAAAAAGTCTTCGCTTTTTGCTGACTGTGATAAGTCAATGATATAAATCAGGAAAAACATCCAGATTATTGGTTATTTGGGGTTGCCACTCATTTTGGCAAATTAAATTCCCTGAATTTTCCCATAGTATTTTTAAAAGCCACACAAACTGTATTTGAACTAGATGAACAGTATTTCAGAAACATGGATAAAACTTGAACTAAATCATCTGCTGACGGTAAGGTGAAAAAAGCAGTCTAACACACAAAAAAGAAAAATCTTCACGGATATCATAAATACATCAGAACTGGCGTACAAAAAAAAAAAAAAATTCTTATGTACAGGAATACTAATGCAGTACAACCTCGAAAATCCGGAACCGTCTGGTTTTTGCAGATTCTGGATTTTAGAATTTTCTGGATTACAGAGAGTTTGGATAAAATTCAAACTTAGTATTAACTAAATACACTTTAAAACCCTATTTTTGGTAAAAATAATTACAAAAAGTTAAGTTAACCAATTAAATTTTTGTTTTTTAAAGTGAGCACAGAAAGTGAATAGGAAACTCTTCAGCATTAATTTGTAAAATAAATTGTTTCTTTTTAGCCGGCCGCTTTGCGATGCTCAAAAGCCCACAGGTGCCCCGAAATGTGACCAGGGAGAAGAGAGAAAAAGCAGGGCTTAAAATTCAAATTTGAAATGGGAGTCTCCCGACCTGTGTTTGTAAATATACAGGGGATCAAAAATTTGGGGGGGGAGTAGTTTTGAATATGTGATTTAATAATATTAAAAGACTAGGAAAACGGTAGTAATTTTTCAAACAAATAAGCTATACTTGATTTTTAAAATGAACAGGTGAATTAGATCAAAAAGTTTACTACATTCAATCTAATACAAAGTACCATGATTCATTTTACAAAAACAGAGTTGTTTGTTTTGCAGTAAATTGATATCATAAAATTGTGCCTGAATTTTTGTGTCTCTTTCATTCCTTGCAACAGTTATAGCATGCTTTGATCAGATGGGGGGGTGTTTCTGAGAGTTTTGATCTGGCCCAATTTCAGAAATATGCATTAAGATTTTTCTTGCTCAATGAATCTCTAAATTTTAACTGAATTCTGTTTTGTGTGTTAAAGCCATGTTCAAATGGTACATTTGTTTAACGTAACACAAGACCGACTTGCAGAACCTTTGACACTAATGGAAATGTGTGCTGATGGTTGCTCATAGAACTCTTACAAAACTTTGGAAATAAGCATATATTCTTCATTCTTTACAGCTACCTATGTTTGAATAAAGAATATTCCATAACTTAATCATTAATTTTTTGAAAAAAAAACTGGTTTGCAAGGCTTTTGAAAGACTACTGAAACTTGTGTTGTGTATATGTGTGTGTATTGCTTTATTAGATTCAGGTTCTACACACTCAAACTTCAAAGAGTTCCATTAAGGAGGAAGGAAATCTGCAGTCCATCTCAGTCACAAAAGATGAAATAAACTCTCACTTGACATTGTGATGTGAAAGTTTTAGCTTTACAAGGGTAAACTAATTTATTATTTTTTGATCATGTTTCCCTTCAGCTCTGAAATTTTTTTTTCTTGAATACTATGAGATGTTTGCAGTTCAAACACTTGAGACCTGGTTGATTTACCCATTCTTTTGATATGAGGAATGTCCAGTTTTTCACTTTGCAACTACTTATGGGGTAAAATAACATTTAACAATAACATTGGACAGTGCAGTCGTTGTGAAAAAAAATTATTACGTAAAAATCTTCGCTCCGCCCGTCTTCCATTTTCGGAAAGTTTCCCTCCATTTTCAAGTTGAAACACAATCAGTTATCAAACAAAATTATATTTTACAATAACACTGAGCAGAGGGAATATTGCGTGAGAAAAAATTACGATTACGGATTAAATCTGCAGTCAAACATTTATGCTATAAATTTATATTTATTAGCAATACTGGACAGAGGAAACTTCACTCGAAAAAGAAAGTACGATTGTGGGAAAAACCTGCACTTAGTTTACCTTTCATTTTTGGCAGTCCTGAAAAACGGAATACGACACCCCTCCCCCTCCACACACACAATCATCCAAAAATAAAACATTATTTTCAGTTTTGCATTGGTCTCGAGTATTTACTGAAATGATGGTGAAAAAAGTGGAATTCTGCAAATCCGACTAAGAATCTCGTGCCCGATTTGTAACTGTCTGCGATATGCCAAATGAACTTCTCATGCAGCTACATATGGAAGCCAATTCACATGTCTGTAAACTGATTATATTCTCGACATGAATGACATATTCGATTGAAAGTTTTCGGAACTCTGAAGGGTTTGTTTCTAATGCACGTAATTTTACGAAGAATATGCTTATTTTGTGAGTGGTCAAAAAACAGACCCAATATTTTATATTTATATATATTCTTAAAATTTCGTAGGGCAGGAGACTCCCTCCTAGCAACTTTATTTCAGCGAGAATCCCACCGTCCTGCCCTGAATTTTAAACCCTAGAGAGAGAGAGAGAGTATAGACTATTCAGGCTTTCAGTGAACATTCATTAAAAATAATAAAGAATATGCTTAACTTCTAAAGTTTTAATCGGATTTTGACTAAATTTCACAAGGAAGTATATTTTGATGTGTCTTGGTTATTGTAAAAATTCGATTCGGTTATTTAAGAAATTAGAAAAAAATTCGTAAAAATTTCTCCCAGTACGATTTCCCTAATGCCAGTAATTGAGCCTTCTGCCACCGGCAATAAAGTGATTCATTGTCAAAGGGAAGAAGCTTTCATCCACCCCCGCAAACTTGCGAACCTCGTTCTCCCACAATGACCATCACTCATGGCCCATTCTTTGTGATCAAAAACAGATGCCCTCACGCTTTTTATAAACTTTTTTTTGTTTTTGTTTTTTTATAATCTTTTCGGTTCGAGCAGAATAGCAAAATGTAAAAGGTTATTGCTGACTTCCATGCATTTGGAGTAAAATATTTCAACGACGTGGGAGTTCCGTTCAAGTTATTTTTCTTCTTGTACCATACAAGTTAAATAAAATTAAATGTACTTTTTTTCTGTTTAGGTTGCCAGAATTGGCTATTTAATCAAACATTTTTAGTCGCCATGACGATATTCATAGCCAGTGGCGACCTGGCGACCATGAATCTGGATCTTTATTGTCTGGTGGTTAAGATTTTCTAATTTTCAAGGTCATCTAATTTGAAACCCCATGGGTGGATCTACAACTTTGGATTTATGCGCAAGTCTACATGCCTAACAATCGCACCAAATTTCATGGAAATTAAAAGGGGTCAGGTTGTGAGCCTGTTGATTTGACACGGAATGAACTGTCAACCCTTATAAAGGCTGGAATAGGATTAAGATAGCATTAGGAAGCAGCGAATCGGGTAAAAGAAGGTCTAAGATTGGCTGTAACAATTGACACGCAGGTAATGTGAATTTCCATGTGTTTGTCAAATCCCGTATTTTATGTCATCTCTTAAGAACAGAAATAGCTACAGGAAAAATTAAGGCATTTTTGAAATCTTCTTTCGCATCTAATGACATATATCACATAAATGATGAAATAACTGTGAAAATTAGTTAGTTAAAAAAAGAGTTAGTGTTAAACTTAAAAATTTACGGTTTTTGCAGTTGATGAAATACTTTTGCACGCCACTATTATAGTTGTATGAACATTCACATGCCTAGCTAGCTTTTTTAAATTCTGTAGCTTAAACTTTGAGTTTCAGTTCACTAACTATAATATTGCTTTGTTGAGTTCATTCCACAAAAAGACTTGGAGATCAACAGTCAAGTTTTCACAAAGCTCATGTGATGACTGTGAAAGTATAATACTCTGGTTTTCAGAAATTTCTACAAAGTCAGAATATTTACACAATTTTTTTTTTTTTTTCTAATGCAGTTCAGTATAATTGAAGTTCATGTGATGAGTGTAAAAGTATAATACACTTGTTTTTCAGATATTTCTACTAGGGAGTCAGAATATTTTCACAATTTTTTTTTTTTTCGCTAATGCAATTCAGTATAGTTGTTTTACAGTAATTACACTTGAGAGAGAGAGAGAGAGAGAGAGAGAGAGAGAGAGAGCATTTAAGATGTTCTCTGAGATTAGCTCCTCAAAGACAATCTGCCAAGTAAATGTTCAACTGATGGAACTAAAATTTACTTATTGTTGGTGTCATAAATTTCTCCATTTACTCGGCACACAGCTCGAGCTTTATTGACATCCATCACACGCTGCACTTCATACTCATAATCTTTTTCTCAAGCAGACATTCCTGAATCTGGTCCTCCCATGATTTCCTTGGCCTTCCTCTACCTTTCTTCTTTCTTGCCACTTATGCTGAAAAAATTCTCTTAAGTCAGGACCTCGTCACTCATTCTTTCAACAATGGCCAAACCACCTAAGAATATTTGTCTCCACCTTACAAACAACATTTTAGCTCACAATTACACATCTTCATTCCGGACATGATCAGAGCATGGTAGATGCCACTACCCCCCCCCCCCGCAAGTAATGCATTTTACGGGACTTACCTGAGAACCTATCATTCTTGAAATCATCCTAGAGCAACTACAACTTTGAAAGGAGGATTTCACAGGAATAATGGGTTCTCAGGAATGTCCCGAATTGCTGTATATGAAAGTGTAATTGTTCCTACTCTGACTACACTTGATGATATAAATATATTTTTAAAATTAAGTACTAGTTTTCTTATGAAGAGTACTCTAAATATTTTCATTGTCCATTACTGGAGCTGAACTGAAGTGATTATGTGTTAATTCTGTGCTTAATTCATGGTTCATTGTAGTTGTCAGTTTTCATCTGAATAGTACATCTTTTTTTTTTTTTTTTTTTTTGTAAAATTGATATGGCCTTGTAAAAAATGCTTGTTCAGTGTTTTTAATTTTCTATGGTGTTTTTGCATTTATTAATGTATCAGGATGTCTTTCATGTGGGGATTTTGCATGTGTCCCACAATATTCTACTCTTAGCAGCATAGTAGAATAAAGTTTTTGAAATATATAAATTTCTTTCCCACTCTGAGGTTTCATTTACATCAATAGAACAAGTATCAGGATGCTTTTCTTTTGCAATTACTTTCAGTGGCCACTTGAAAGGAAATTAAAAGGGTAACTTGGGAAAATATCACCATAGTCTGGTGCTAAACTTTTTCAGAATTGGTAGAATGTCAGTGACCATTATGATATTCATGCCCATGTGGTTTCATCTAGCTTGAGTGAATCTAACAATTGTAAGTATGGGTCATCTGTGATAAAGCATCCTTTTGTTTATAATGTCTTTTGTTTTTGCTACAGTTTGTTTCTATATTTAGTGGTGTGTTTTTCTGGCCCATTTCCCATAAAGTAAATAAATGTTTCTTTTCAGAAAAAGATGCTGAAATTGATGAGTTGCAGAAAGAAACTACAAACTTGAAAGCGGAAATAGATAAACACAAAGCGGAGAATATAGAATCAAGATCTGCTGTTCGTACATCTTCTGAGAGTAGCGACTTTGGCTCCTTATCCAGTGCATCCATATCTTCATCTAGTGCTAACAACGAGGATTCGGATATGGAGGATTATAGTGTACGTATCTTTTCTGTCCTTGATCCTAATGACAGTTTAAGCATGTCTGCAAGTGTCACTAATGAATCCCAAAATGTGGAATATAATGTTCAGGATATAATTGAAACAGATTTTCAGCACATAAATTCTTCTTATGATTCGTCTCCAAAATTTTCATCGGGTGACGATGACAATTATTGTGATAATTCATCTCCAATTTTGAATGCCAGTGTAGTAGTGTCTCCACAACAAGTGTCTAACAGCAGTAGCGTTCATGACATGGAGCAACTTGCAACATCTCCAAAACGATCCCTGAAAAGAAGAATTGCGGAAACAGCACCGGAAAATGTTTTACTGAATCAGAGCACAAGATCCAGTCCACCTCTCTCTCCTATTTATGACATTTTTTGGGGCTCACGCAGGTCTCGAATGGCGTACTCTGATACAGAAACTCCAAGGACTTCAACATCTGCAAGTCGTGCACATAGTAGTCGAAATTTCACAAAATATCCAGGGCAGGATGATAGTTGGAGAGAAAAACCTGTAAATGAAACAATTGAAATTGTTGATAGTTCTGATAATGCAAATAGTCCAGATGCACGTGACAATGTACTTAGTCCTGATTATGAATTGCCAGATTTTAACCAGGATCCCCATGCTAACTTATCAAGGGCATCAGCTTCTGAGAGTGGTACTAGCTCTCGTCTGGATCGGCACCGTTCGAGATATCTGAAAAACAAGGGCCTTAGAGAATTACGTACAAAAACTCGTCTGCTTCAAGGAAAGTGGTCACCACCAATTCCTCCTCGTAGTAAAGTTCCTCTGCCTGTTGCTCAGTCAGGTAACAGTTACTATCCTGTGTTTTATTCTCCATATGAGGAGGAGGAGGAGGAGGAGGATTCATATCTCCCCTTTCGTGAGCGCAGTTCTTCTGAAGCGTCGGATGCAGGGATTGCAAGCTATACTGGATTGGGCTTTAGCCCAGGACTGAAAAGAACATTATCCCTCCTTACAAAATATGCTGGTAAAGAGTCTGACCCTGACTGGGCACCATCCAATGGCTCCCAGGAAGAAAGTGACACGAATTCCACCACCACTTCCTCGTCCAATGGAAAATCGCCAGGATTAGTTGAAGATATGGGCTGTGAATCTCATCAAAGGGAAGCAGAGTGTGATAACAGTGATGATTCTAGTAGTGGCAGTTCTGAAAGTTGGGTTTCGGACATTTCAGACACCGATTCCAGTTATGAAGTTGAAGTGCCCCCTACTGCATGGGACCTGATACAAAGGTTGGTTCACAGATTTTTTGTAAATAATTAACAGTGTATTTTGCATGAGCACCAGGTGGTAGACATTCGAGCTAAAATGTGCGACATAACCAAATATAAAGTAAATATTCTGTGTAATATATGTATCTATGATATGCACTATTTATATTCTTACAACTATTTGAAAACCACAGTAACTGTCACTTCACACAGTTAATATTTATATTTTTGGTTTGCCCCTCCCCTTCCACCAGCTTTATGAAACCTGCAGTCTGTCATTCCATTTTTCATGTTCTTTGCTTGTATAAGTATCTTGATGTTTTAGGCCATGTGTGTTTCAATGTTCTTTGTAATTTTAACAGGTGTTGCAAACAGGGTGGGAAATTAGAAAAATTTCGCACGTGCAAAATAATGCCTGTTGCCAAAATTCTAGGCGCAAATCTTACTGTACCATGCGCAGAATCTGTTTTTGAGTGAAAAGCATATAACAGATATGCTCACATGCATGTAAAAGAAATTGTCAATTAATAATTAAATATGGGTTATTTGGTGAATCCTCTTATGTTTCAAATTGTGAATGAAATTTTTGTGCATAGGGTGGGGGATAATTTTTGTAGATTTTTAAACCATATTTTACCAAAATTCACTGTAAACTGCAGTTTAAAACTCTTATTTTACCAGTAAAATATTCTTTATTTCCTCTATCAGATGTATAATAATACCATGAATGCCTAAGCTAAATTGAAATTTGCTGTATTTTCATAAGTTGGGAATGGTCCACCATATTCACATTCTTGTACTTAAACTAAACAGCATGCACGAATTCACATATTTCTCAAATTCCACACATTTGTCACTGAATGAAGAGGAGCCAAAAATCTTCAGCCATTTACTGAGTTTTCATCAGCATTGTTCCACAATTGTTCTACATGAGTCACAAAAATTAACATACTTAATCTGTATGTCAAAAATTACAACTGAGCTACAATTACCAAAAGTTATGTAAGTTTTCCAGACACCTTGCTACATAAATGTGTCGCAAAGTAAAGATTCATTAACCTTCCTATGGCCTTTGGGGGTCCTTAAAATCCCAGCAGATCTTTGAGCTTTGATGACGCTGTTGACTGTTGTATTTTTTTTAATTTTTTTTACGCCATTTGGTGACTTTTCATGCAGTTATTTTAGTTTTATAGTAGATTTCTTTTAACTTCACTAAGGAAAACATAATATCAAAATAATTTCTAAAAAACAAAACAAAAAATAAACTTAAATTTGTGCAGTCGTGAACTTGCACCTGTGCTCAAAATACTTGTCGCAGAACGAAATATTACGGTTGCATTGTGCGCCTTGCGCCCGCTAATTTCCCACCCTGGTTGCAAAACCATCTGTAACATGAGCAAACTGTGTCCTGTTGTGTTGTCATTATTAGTACCTTTGTTCAATAAATAGCATTCATTTATGTCATGCAAATAAGATTACACACTGTTACATATAGAACAGCTTTGCTGACTTTGTAACCTAAATACAATATCATATGTCATTTTTTTTTCTGATTACATATATGGTGGTTATGAAAGAGTATCCCTATTAGTTTCCAGTTCATGTCAAGCCCTGGCCAAAATCAAAGAATTTTCATCAAAAAAACTAATTTCATGATGGCTTCATTGGATGTTATACCCCTTTTTCCGAATGTTCTAATAAAAACGGTACATAATATTATTGAATCAAAACTAGAATCACAAGCAGCTTTCTCTACATCGGAGATTAAAGCCATTATTTCTGCCTTACGCTTAATACAAAACCGCTCATTTTTCCGATTTAATGGCAATATATATCGTCAACTGGAAGGCGCACCAATGGGCTCCCCACTCTCGCCTATCTTAGCAGAAATTCTCTTACAGGAATTGGAGAATTATGTAATTGAATAGTTTCCAAACCCCCCCCTGGACTTTTATTTACGCTACGTGGATGTCGTTCTCGTTTTTTGGCATTCCACTAAAGAAGAGTTGAACCAGTTCACAGAATGCTTATCATCTCAATATCCATCTATTAAGTTCTCCATGGAATTTGAAAAGAATTATACCTTACCATTTTTGGATTTTTATTTAAAACGAGACCCTCATAGACAAACTGTTCAATATTCAGTGTATCAAAAACCCACATTCTCTACAGTCATGATTCCATCTCAATCATCTCATCCATTAAACCAAAAACTCTCATCCATCCAATTCCAAGTACGACGAGCATTTAGCCACTCATCTACAGTAACATTACGAAATCAAGAAATAGCCAAAATTAAAATATCTGCATCTCATCATGGCTACTCATATGACATCGTTAATTCTATAGTAAAGAAAATAAATCGCACATTAGATACCACATTAATAAAAGATCATAGACCAGTTAAATATGTGGGATCACTTCCATACATTCCCAGCATCATCAATATACTCAAAAACGTTTGCCACAGTCACAATATTGGCTTCGGAGTACGAACACACAAGGTACTTTCAGAAATAAAAAATGATAGAGATGTTCCTTTGTACAACCGATATGGAGTTATATGTCATCCCAATGAAGACAATAGACATTAAAGGTGAAGATCGTATATTTGTTGGATCTACACTTCGATCATTAAAAACTCGTTTAAAAGAGCACCAATATAACATAAAGACAAACTTGTCAAGGACTTCCCAATCAAATCTATCATGCAAAGGATCTCATTACCCATGCTGGAACGAAGCCAACATCCTCGCCGCGCCCTACTCAAAAGCATCAATCCTACTACTAGAAGTCTATTTATTCACAAATATGGTGAAGAATGCTGCAATGATGGTACTCCTTGTCACATCCCTTTACCTTGGAAAACGGTGCTTAATGAGTTATAATATGTAGAGACTTACACCAATTATTTCCTTCAAACATAGTTTTAATACGTTGCTTCACACGTAATATATTTATCGATGTCAACAAACCATTCACGAGATATGATGTCCATCACGAGCAGGTCACAATATCAAGAAAACCACATAAAATTAATGTATTTAAATCATGCTCAGTTCCATTCTGTTAATAACATCTGAAGATGGGTCCGTTGCAGGCCTGAAAGTTCTAATGTCTTCTATATGGATTCAATAAATCATCTAAACAGTCAAATGTGTTTATTTGAATCTGTTTTTAGAATAATGATCGTGTAAAGATGGCGGAAATCAACACAGAAATTCCTATTCTTAGGTGTCTAGAAAAGTGAGAAATGGTGATATCGTGATGAAACTTGGTAGGTAGTATTTAGGACATTGATTTATAGTAGGGAGGATTGCTGCAGATGCATGAATTTACTATTTATTGACAGCATAAGCATTTCAGGACAAAATCTACTTAATATGCTGGCCATCACAAGAGATGACTTGCTGCAAACATAGAATGCATACCTTCCAAGTTTTACGGTTTGCCCGTAAAATTTAATGAAAATTCTACTTAGTTTACAATTATTTCACAGACCCCCCCCCCCCCAACAGGTTCTGCAGTTTCAGGGGAAGAATAGCACCCAAACAACCACCTTACCTGTAAATTCTGATTTACCTGATAAGTTTCTCCCACTTCTCTGCCCTCAATCCTCTCTGCTCGCAGTGTAGGTGGAAAGACTGTAAAATTACACTGTAGGATTAGGATTGGAAAGAAAAATCAGGCTTAAAATTGGGACTCAAAATTGCATTTTTGAAAGGTGTTCTAATTGGTTGGCTGAAAAATTTAAGGTCAACCTCAGTTAACCCTTTAATGCCTGTTGTGCTTCTTGAATTACACAATTTCGGCGCATTTTGATTTTTTTTACTTCAATATATTTTGACTTTCTTTATATTTTTGATATCTTCAATATTTGTTTTTTTTTTTATTAATTTCATAAATAGTACTTAATGTTAATAGGTCCTAAATATATGAGGGAAATAGTCAGCAAAAAGATTTAAAACTGAGGCATTAAAAGGTTGTTAAAGTAAAAAGTTATTGCAATAATTTTGCAGTTAAAAATGAAATTTTTTATCAGTGTATGTAGCCTAATAATAGCATACTAATGAGATAATTGTGTATCAATTGCAATTTAATCACTGTAACCATGAAATAGTGCCAAATATCTTAATTACTGCATATGAAATTGATAAATCATTTGCATAATAAATCAGCTTTTAATCATTATGTTCAATATATCAGTCATATGAACATATCTATTAATGTTTGAAGTTTTTTTTTTTATTGATTTCAATTTTTGAAAGTTGGCAGATCTGAGAAAGACTAAAATTACACATGGTTGCTCCCATCATGTTGCAGTCTGGTTGGCCGCTTCATGTTACACAGAGATGCCAAATACTACGGATATCATGTTCAAACTACGGACTTACGGAGAATGTGTGAAAAACCACAGATTTTACCAAAAATCTCTGATATTTCCGGAAAACTTACTTAAAAAAAACACTGATTTTCCTGAAAAACTATACCATGTATACACGTGTACAGGTAGACCCCCCCATTATTCTCCGGGCAAACTTTAACTTGGTTACAGATTGAAGGTTATGGATAATCCCCCCCATAGTTAAAGGATATGCAGTAAAAAAATAAAACTTTAAGTTCAAAAAAAAGTTTTATTCTTTTTCAAGCATAAAACTTAAAGTTTAAGTTCGTAGTGTGTAGCCATCCTATGGCAACAACAAGCAAGCTGAAATGTTGCTGCAGAGATTGTTGTGTATAATCACCTGACTTTGTACCTGGCTTGTGTGTTTGCGATGCATCATGCAACACAATGGTTGAGAAGCTGACTGCTTTTGTGCCCCAGAGCAAGAGAAAATCTCTCCCTCCATCTTTGGCAACCTGCCAATGAAAATGTTGCACTAGAGCACCATGTGTTTGCCTCCTTTCAAAGTTAATCATTCTGTGAGTTGCTGGTCTTTGCACCCATCATGTTTTTCTTGTTCCAATTTACTTGCAATGGCACGGGACAAACTGCCAGCTACCCCTACTAATATTCTTGGATCTGAAAAACAAAAAAAGTTGTCAAAAATTCAAGGAGAGTTATTCGTAAGAATTTCAGTGTCTAAAATAGTCTCTGGTATCCGAAAACTATGGGTTTTGTTCCCTGTGTGGTGTTGATTTTTCAATTGCTCATGGTGGAAGAGACTGTTTCCGTCGACATGTTCACTCTAAAAAACATGAATATTTTTGGAACATGTAGGAAAGTATAAAAAGTATTTCTTCATATCTCGTAAAAATGATTATATGCAGGTAATTAAATTAAGGTAAAGTTCTATCTTTCTCAATTTTTTTTATTTTTTGGCTAATGCAGCACACAATAACCATAAGTGTGTACATATTTATTAAGAGGTGGAGTTGAAATGGTATGTATTTTTGGTGTATTTGCTCGTAATTTTTCCAAGTATTGTTCTCCATCCAGATTTAAATGTTGCAAAAACTGTAGCAGTGTACTCTAAGAAATAGGCATGTACCTGCAAATTTTAATGCAGAGATGCTTTACTTCAATACGAGAAAATACCGGTGCCATGCATATAGACTACTGATGGCTTCCTTCGGATGTTGGCATATCTGGTTACGTACTAGTTTTTGGATCTGAGTGAGAGTATGCCATCCCAATAAACTCTTAACTTTCAGGTATCCCCAGTGCCAGAAATCACAAGGAGTGAGGTCTGGTGAACAGGCTGGCCAGGACTGTAGAAACCTTAGAAAAATTATGTGTTCACTTCTGAATATTCTACTGAGAAATTCCTTCACCTGCTGGCTGACATATGGAAGTGCACTGTCTTGCATGGTAGTGTCCAAGCATTGCTGTTCCTGCCAAGTGGGAATAACATGTCGCATAAGAGCACAGTACCATTCACTGGCTTTAGTGCACCTTACTTGATCATGGGGTTTGATGGTTTCAAAGAACCTTCATCCTGGCCAGAAATCAGAGAGTGGAGTCCAACAGTTGTTCCTTGTCGCCTGGTAGCAATTCTTGCATCACACGTATCCAGTACGGATACCATGCCAGAATAGACTGCAGCAATTTGCAGACTGTTCACCATGGAAGATGCAACTGTCAGGCCATCACTCTGGCATTTCTGAGTGACAGTGCTTTCTGGCTTGCCATGTTGGCACTTGCAACTTCATTTGCCACATTTTCGGAAACTGGCGGATGTCCTCTTCCCAACGCTGTACCCAATTCTGCAGTGTCCTGTTAACTTCTGTATCATCCTCCTGAATTCTGTGGGTGTAAATTGCTTGATTTGTGTGTACTGACATGGTGCACTTACTGGCATTACACTGATTTTGATAATAAAATGTTACGAGTAATGCATGTTTTTTCTTTACAGGAGCCATAATAACTGCTGCCGCCTGATCACTACTGCTTTTATCCTGCCAAACACAGCTTCCCAAATTTACATGGGAACATTTATACAAAACTGTCCATGTGAATAACTTATAAGTTCTTGGATTTCAGCAGCAATGCTTCTGTTGTGCATTACACGTAATATCTTGTGATGGCCAGCATATTGAGCAGCTTTTGTCCTGAAACATTTGTGCTTTCAATAATCAGTAAAATTCATGATCATGCCTGTTCTTTTTTTTGCATCTGCAGTACCATTATTCACCCAGTGGCACAATTTTGAACTAATTTTTTCCCCCTGTTAAATAGTTTTTCCCGTGCCCTCAATAAGCTACCTACCAAGTTTTGTCCCAATATCTCCATTTTTCACTTTTCTAGACACCTGAGAATAGTGATACTTATTTCAAAACCACCCAGTATAAGCCATAATTAATGTGGCAAACTCTTCAGAAAACTTCACAATTGTGTATCGTTGTCAGCTTATAGATGCATTTAACTGTTCCCCATGTAGCCACCGTGGGATACTTTCTGCATAGCAATCCAGGGATTCATTTCTCATTGGTTTGTATGATTCAAATTCTGTCTTTTGTGGTTGCCATGTGCGTTGGGAATCAAAGCTCATTTTATTTTCACAACGTATGAAATTGCTAGTGTTGCTGATTAATGAACAGAAATTACTGTGTGCTTAACATTGTGATTACAGTTGCAGGGCACAGTTCTTTTTGCTGTAATGATTTCAATTGAATTTTTATCCCTTTTTGCTGAAGATTTTAAAAATGAATTTCAGAAAATGAGAAGATACAAAGTCAGGTAACAATTTGCATTTTTTTAAACAGGAAACTGTTCTTGCTAATTTACTCACACATTACAAATACATGCAGCAAGTACCCTACGGCCAAAGATTCTACTAATTTTAACTTTGAGCTAGTATTGTGTACAGTTATTAAATATCTAATGTAAAATCTAAAAAATAAGTGATAAGTATTGCATTGCACTGAGTAAATTTTTTGGTCATTGTGAAAAGATATGAATAAAATGGTTTGTCTTGAAATTTTCATTGGGAAGGATAAGAATTGATCTTCTCTCCCTGGTAAACTTTTGAGAAAGGTGTGTGTTTGAAGTTAATTCTTAGAGGTCTTCTTCACACACACACACACACCCCCTCCCCCATCTCCATGATATATTTAATTTATGTGAATACTTTTGTATTTATTGAGAGTTAATGAACTCGAGTGTGTGCGTCCATATAACAAAAGTCCAGGTAATTGGCTCTTGGTATTTCAAGTAGGTAATTGTACTGATTATGTAATGCTTTCAGACCTTCTGTTTCAGTTCTTCATTACACTTTGTCTGCTTCATTTGAAGTCCTTTCTATGTGCTCTGGCAGAGATTGATCAAGGTGGCATTTGATACTGTTGGGTAGTATCTCACAAAAATTTTTTTTTGCTCAAACGGTATCTTCACAAAAATATTTTGAACTGTGATGGTATTGTCCCTTCCAGTAAAAAATTATCTTTAAAATATTTTAGTGTTAGATTAATTTTCCATATAGTTCTGTTTAACTGATTCATTTTTTTTTTTTCGTCGTTATGAATAGTTTTCAGTAAAGCAGTCTCTGGTGGATGCCTTTTAATCATGGTATCCTCATACTGCCAGCAACTGAGTCAATGCTCATTGAAAGGAACCCTAAAGCATTATGAAATCATTTTTCCTCCCTTTGGCAGCCTCACTTCGCATGCATTTTCCAGGGCTTACTTAGAAGTAGGGGTGGGCACATTGGCTAGAAAGATTTATGTTGGACATCAGTGAATACTTATTCCCGAAACAACCCTGCATCGGTAGTATTGATGGAAATTTTTGATGCATTAATGAAAACCTTGGTTTTCTAAAAGCCGAAGAACTCGCATCTTTTCCATTTTCAGCCGTAACAAGCACATCGATAGGTAAAATCGTTGTTCAATTTATCAGTGAGATTACTCACCAATTCAACTTCAAGTTACGAATATTGGTTAAAACGTTTGATGTATGGGTGGAAATCTCTGCGTTTCTTCGATGTATAAGCACCTGTGGCATTGAGTATAAAAACTAGATTTTTCGTGACTAAACAAGTAACAAAACAGCAAAAAAAATCGCTAATTCATGATATAGGAATATTATATTTCCTTCTTTAAAAGAATGCAACAAAAAGAAATTCATTTACTTTGTGTAGAAACTTTTCTTTTGCAGTGTAAAACATAGATTTATTTATTTTTTGCCCATCCTTACTCAAATTGATCTTTGCCATACCGGCCAGAATTCCAGGAAACATATTTACAATTATGAGGATTGGCTCATTATGGGGAAGTGGGAAGGATAAAAATTGATCTTCTCTCCCTCATAAACTTTTGAGAAAAGCATGTGTTTGAAGTTAATTCTTAGACTTTCCGCTAGGGGGCGTAATTGTGACATATTATTGACCTTTTTTGTTAGCACGTCTTTTGTAAAAAAAAATCGTGCTTCTGTTATCTGTTTGTCCGTCCGTACCCACGATATCTCTGCAACTACCAGTCTCATTTAAAAAAAAATTTAGCATTGGGAAGCTTGAAATATGCAAATGATGATCCTTCATTTCGTTTTTTTTTTTTTTTTTTTACGATCTAAACTTTCGCTGGTTGAGGGCGTAAATGCAGATGATGTCGAATTCAAAAATGTTTTTTATTTCACATATTTGCTTCTAAACATCTGATTGAAAAACAGTTTTTATCTTTCGATTCCATTTATATCGAAGAGTATTTTAGATATAGTTACTTTGTCAAATTACGCATAGATTTTCCGCTAGGGGACGTAAAAGTAAATTACCTTTTCCTGGATAACTCTTCTTCTAAAACTTTGATTTGAAAATTTTTTTCTTCAGCGGATACATCTCCTGATGGAAAATCTTTTGCATAGAATTTAAATTTTTTGGTAAAGAATACTTTGGCCACCAGGGGCGTAAGTGTTATTTTTGCTTCTGATGTATTTGCCATAAAATCTGAGCTTCTATAATATAGGTTGAAAAATTCTTTCGTGGACTGATGCCACTCACATCGATACATTTTTTTAAAATATTTTTTTCCTAAAATATTCCAGTTTCTCCGCCAGGGGCGTAAATGCACATCTTATTTTTGTGAATATCTCTACTTCCAGGAGTCCGATTTGAAAAAATTCCTCCTTTGTTGGATAGTGTTTTCCGTGTGACCATGTTTTTCATACAATTTTCAAGTAATTCATAGTTTCCGTTGGGGGGGTAGCAGTAAGTTGTGTTCCCCCTATATCTCTGCTTCTAAATCTACGATTTGAAAATTTTTTTCTGCACCGGATACAGCTCCTGATGGGAAATCGTTTGCTCATAATTTCTAACCAGGGGGCGTAAATCTTAATTTGAAGCTTCTGATGTATTTGCAGCAAAATATGAGCTAAATTCTCGATTGAAAAAAAAGTCATTTGTTGACCGATGCTACTTTTGTCGACAAACCTTTTAGAAACATTTCTTCCTAAAATAGTGCATGGTTTCTGTTTCTACGCCAGGGGCGTAGATGTATATCTTATTTTTGTTAATATCTCTACTTCTAGGAGTCAGATTTGAAAAATGCCTTCGTTGTTGGATAGTGTTTCCAGTGTGACATGTTTCATATAATTTAAAATTTTTCAAGTAATTCTAGACTTTCCGCTAGGGGGCGTAAATGTAAATTGTGTTTCCCCCTGTATCTCTGCTTCTAAATCTCTGATTTGAAAAATTCTTTCTGCACCGGATACAGCTCCTGATGGGAAATCGTTTGCACATAATTTCTAATTTTTGTAAAAATATGGGTTGGCCACCAGGTGGCACAAGTCTTAATTTCCGCTTCTGATGTGTTTGCAGCAAAATATAGCTTCTAAAATCTCGATTGGAAAAAAAAGTAGTTTGTTGATTGATACTACTCATGTCGACAAACCTTTTAGGAGCAGTTTCTTCTTTAAATAATGCATGGTTTCTACGCCAAGGGATGTAGATGTATCTTATTTTTGTCAATAACTCTACTTCTAAGAGTCCGATTTGAAAAATTCCTTCTTTGTTAGATAGTGTTTCCGATGCGAAATGCTTTTCCTATAAATTCAAAATTTACAAGTAAATCATAGACTTTCCGCTAGGGGGCACAAAGGTAAATTGCGTTGTCTGCGTTATTTCTGCTTCTAAAGCTCCAATTTGAAAAATTCTTCCCGTATGGCATACAAAACCTGATGGAAAATATTTTTCACATAATTTCTAATGTTTGGTGAAGAATGGTTTGGCCACCAGGGGTCATAAGTGTTAATTTCTGCTTCTGATGTATTCGTAGCAAAATCTGGGATCCTGAAAACTCGTCTAATTTTTTTTTCTTGGACCGATACCGCTTATATGGATAAACCTTTTGAGAATACTTTCTTCCTAAAATAATGCATGGTTTTCCCACCAGGGGACGTAAAGTCACATCTTATTTTTATCGATATCTCTAGTTGTAAATGCATTTATGGCACCTCTATTCATAGTGATTGTGGAATAGCTTTTTTACGGGTCTTATAGAGGTTATTTTTCATCAAAGTTTGTTGTCAAATTTTCGAACTAAAGCCTAGTTCGTCATCAGGACTATGTCACTGGAGTAGTTGCTGCCACTCAATTGGAAGAGTCCATCCGCAATTATCGTTAATTGTGGTACTTCTTCTTCTTGCTATTTCGATCCCTTCTTCTAGTTTCCTCTTTACTAAGTTTGACTGGTGGGCGATTATTTTCACTGAGTCCCAATTTATGGAGTGTCCACTTGCTTGTATATGTCTGTCTAGCCCTGTTTTGTTCCCAATGTTCCTAATAGCTGCTTGGTGTTCTTTCATTCGGACCTTAATACTTCTCCATAGGAGAAACAGGGAGAAGTATTAAGGTCCGAATGAAAGAACACCAAGCAGCTATTAGGAACATTGGGAACAAAACAGGGCTAGACAGACATATACAAGCAAGTGGACACTCCATAAATTGGGACTCAGTGAAAATAATCGCCCACCAGTCAAACTTAGTAAAGAGGAAACTAGAAGAAGGGATCGAAATAGCAAGAAGAAGTACCACAATTAACGATAATTGCGGATGGACTCTTCCAATTGAGTGGCAGCAACTACTCCAGTGACATAGTCCTGATGACGAACTAGGCTTTAGTTCGAAAATTTGACAACAAACTTTGATGAAAAATAACCTCTATAAGACCCGTAAAAAAGCTATTCCACAATCGATATCTCTGTTTCTAAGAGTTCGTAAGCTCACGATTCCGTTTACAGCAATATCTGAGGGATGAAAAACCCGATTGAAAATCTTAGTTTCGTCAGATCTATTGTTTTCCATACCGGTTCCATTGACTTTGAATAGCTTTGATAAATTTAATTTGCGTCGGAACGGATTCAAAAGACGTGCTTATTACTCCCGAAAATTTGGTGTAGACTTTCTTGTTTGATCTTTTAGTGAGTTCTCTTTTCCTCCAGCACTTAAAAATTTTGACCTTTTGATAACTTTCCTGGTTTAGTGCAGCCTGGAGTGTTCCTATTATATTCCACTTTCCCGAGATCTCAGCTGGAGTATAATCGCAGAGTTGTTTATATAAGAAAGAAAGAAAAAATGTATCTGCCTACACAGTCATCAAAACTCAAACCTTGTTGCAAAGTGGGAAAGCGTAAACCATGATTAGCAATAGTAAATAAATAACTGAAATCACAATAAAACAATTACCATCAGAATAATTATTATAGAGGGATTGCTATTGCTCTAAACTCAAAAATAGGCAGAATTCACAAAAATAGGGTAAATTTCACAAAAAAGGCAGAATTTTGCAAAAATGGGTATTATCTTTAAAAACCGGTCTGGAGCCAGAATCAAAACTTGTGAAACCACATTGCGATTTTGCTTTAGAAATTATTCTTGCAAAGTAACCTGGGAAATGCCTCGCATTGGTTGGATCAGGACCTTCTTAATTTTTTTTTTTTATAGTGTGTGCGCTCTCTCTCTCTCTCTCTCTCTCTCTCTCTCTCTCTCTCTCTCTCTCTCTCTCTCTCTCTCTCTCTCTCTCTCGCACACACAGCTTTCAGTTTTCCGAGTGTTTATTTTTCTACCTGACTGTGGTTCTCCCTAGCTATTAGTTAACAGTTCAACCATTTTAATAAAATGAGAATTTGGATCATAGTGGTAACCTGGTTTTTAAGCTCGGAATTTTTTTTTCTGGTAGCATTTGATGTCCGCAAAAAATTTAGCAAAATTTATATTTTGTTGCTGTTACATATAAAAGCACAAGTGCAGTGGCTAAATAAAATTTTGCACTTTGAATAGAATTCAAGAATAAAAACAAGTTTTGCATATTTCAGATCTTAATAAAACTGAGTGTGCTTTGGCTAAGAGATGCATTTTGCATATGGAACAATTTTTATACATCCATTTCCAACTGCAACAAAGTTTGTCTAGCTTTTGTTGTTGTCCAGAGATGGGGTTTTTTTTTATGTCAAGAATACTTTTCCCCTCCCCACCTAGAGCTTTTACATTAATTTTTTTTTTATAAGAGCGTGAAGGTGAATAGGGACATCAAAAAATTCTTTAGGAGGCACAAAGGAGAGAATTTAATATTTTCAAAGGGTTCATTTCATTTTTCAGTGTGAAATGGCAAAACTGAATTTTCTTGTATGGTAGAGAGCTCATGGTTAGTTAGTTAGTTAGTTGATTTTAGTGGCGCAAGGGCCAGGTTTGGCCAAAGAGCGCCAGACACAGAACTATCAGCTAAAGATTTTTAAAAGCGTGGAGAATGATTAAGAGCAGACGGGCTTAGTAAAAGTTAGAAAAGAGGATGATGAAAGATGTGAAGACTAGTTAGTTAATTAGGTTTATATATAACTTTATTAGTTTACTATTATATTTATTATATAACTTTTTTTTTTTTTTTTTAAATAAGTTTTAAAAAGTTAATCTGTTTTAAAAAGGAAAATACTGCGAAAGTGTCGCAGTGGTCGCCCAAAAGTTTTTGAAGCGTAGCTGCGTCCTCGTCCAGCAGATGAGACTGAAAATAGCGAAACCGATTATTACAAAACCGAACACAACTACATAAAACATGAGAGATGGTGAGTAAACAGTCGCACGCCTCACACATTGGGGCAGCGTCGCCACACAGCAAATAGCTATGCGTGAAGCGACAATGCCCAATGCGGAGACGCGCAAGAACAACTTCTTCCCTACGGTTCCGGCGACACGATGATTTCCAGATTCCAAGGTTAGGTTTTATACGGTACAGTTTATTCTCCACCTGTTGGTCCCACAGACTTCGCCACGTTCGTCTGATATGATCGTGAACAAGAAAGCGAAAATCGCGGTGAAACAGTGGCAAGGGTGTGACGACCAAAGAAGAGGCAGATCTAGCAGCAGCATCGGCAGACTCGTTCCCTGGGATCCCAACATGCCCAGGAATCCAGCAGAACCGAATCTGGACATCAGCCTCGAGCAAAGAACGAAGAAGTCTCCGAACGGCAAAAAGAAGTGGGTGGCCAGTGAAATCCAAAGATGACAATGATTGCACAACACTCAACGAATCAGTGTACACAATAGCACGCTGATGAGAGCTCGACTGCACGTGAACAAGTGCAAGATACACAGCATGCATCTCCGCCGAAAAAACCGTGGCCTCAGGAGGAATGCGGGCAACAGAAACTTCGTCAACGCAGACGGCGGCGGATCCAACAACACCAGCCGCCTTAGATCCATCGGTGAAAACAGGAATAAAGTCTGCATTGACGTAACGGTGTTCAGCGAAGAGCTGCTGGTACACTGACGCAGGGGTTGAGGACTTGTCAAAAGATGTAAAGCTGGTATCGACCAAGACACCAAGAGGATGCCATGGAGAATCCTCAAAGCCCCTGGTCTCTCCAACGAGTGACAAGTCGAGCCCTGCATCACGAGCTACGGCAGCCATACGAAGACCGAAGGTTCGAATGCACGAGGGACGGATCTCGAACAAACGAGCATGCTGGGGATGAAAAACTGCACCGTATAAAGGATGGTCTGTGAGTGATTTAAGTTTCAGGTAAAATTGAAGAGACAGCTGCAGACGGCGTAAATGAAGCGACGGTTCGTTCGCGTCGGCATAAAGGCTGGGAATGGGTGACGTGCGAAATGCTCCCGTACAAAGACACAGCGCTTGATGGTGGATGGTATCCAACGGCCGGAGAACGGTAGGACGCGCAGAGCCATACACCATACAGCCATAATCCAGCTTAGACCGAATGAGAGAATGGTAAATACGGAACAAAGAAGTCCTGTCTGCACCCCAGGAGACTGAGGCAAGGATCTTAAGGATTGACAAGGCTCTCAGACAGGAAGTCCTTAGCCGTCGAACGTGCGAGCGAAAGGTGAGAGCACGGTCAACGGTCAAACCAAGGAACTTGGTTTCCGGCAAAACTGGAATGGCTGCACGGTCCAAATAGAGCTCTGGATCAGGATGGAGGCCACGCCTCCGGCAGAAATGGACACAGGCTGTCTTGTCGGGAGAAAGAACAAACCCATTATTGTTAGCGGCTTTAACAATCTGGGTAATTGCAGACTGCAACTGCCTTTCAACGAAACGCATGCTGGATGACGAACAGAAGATGTGAAGGTCGTCAACATAAATGGTAGCCGAAACCGTAGGAGGAAGATTTTTGAGTAAACAATTAATGCGGAGGATGAACAGAGTCACCGAAAGAATGCTGCCTTGAGGAACGCCTTGTTCTTGATGGAAAAAGGCGGACAGCGTTGTACCCAGGCGCACCTGGAACACACGGTTACGAAGAAAGTTGGCAATGAAGGTTGGCAGGTTTCCCCGCAACCCACTCTCGTGGAGGTCACGGAGGATACCGTGACGCCACGCTCTATCGTAAGCTTTTTCGATGTCAAAAAATACAGACACCAGGTGCTGCCTACGTACGAACGCCTCACGAACAGACGTCTCAAGGAGCAGGAGATGGTCAGGAGCTGAACGATGACGACGGAAGCCGCTTTGTGATGGAGACAGTATTCGATGTTCTTCAAGAAAATAAATTAGCCGGGAATTAACCATTCGTTCAAGGATTTTGCACAGACAGCTAGTGAGGGCAATTGGCCGATAACTAGAGGGAGACTTGGGGTCTTTGCCAGGCTTGGGAAAAGGTAAAACAAAAGCTCTTCGCCAAGAGTCCGGGAAACTGTGCTCCAACCAAATACGGTTGAAAAGCACTAATAGATTCTCGAGAGACGACTGCGAGAGATGACGAACCATGTCATAGTGGATGCCGTCAGGGCCGACAGATGTTGCGCCAGACCGATGCAGAGCCACCCGTAGTTCAACCATGCTGAAGGGGGAGTTATACTCAGTGTTATAAAAAGGCGCAAAGGAGATTTTCTGGCGTTCCGCGGTTGTTTTAATCCTCTGAAAGGACGGGAGATACGCCTGAGAACTAGAAACTGAGGCAAACGCTTCGCCCAAGCAATCCACAATCTCCCCAACTTCAGCATACGTGCAGCCGTTATTCTCAAGAATTGAAATTTGGCGGGAACTATAGTTTCCCCGGATCTTACGAATTTTTTCCCAAACAGTTTTTGAACTGGCACGTGAATTGATAGATGAAACGTACTTCATCCAAGACTCCCTCTTGCTTCGTCGACGCACCAACCGAGCGTAAGATTTTGCTCTTTTAAATTTAACAAGATTAGCATCGGTCGGATAACGCCGAAAAGTACACCAGGCCTTATGTTGAACTCTCCTAGCCGCTGCGCAATCAGGGTTCCACCAAGGCTTCGGACGTCTTGGGAGCGTCGTTGATGTTTTTGGGATAGAGAGATCTGCTGCCTGAATGATACACGTTGTGACATCAGTAACAGCTGCGTCAATTGACCCCCAGGTCACCATGGCAAAAGATATCATTGCGGACGGTGTGAAGACCTCCCACTTGGCACGATCCATCCTCCAACGAGGAGGGCGGGAGGCAGAAGATGGTACGCTCACATTATACCTAAGTACAATTGGGAAGTGGTCGCTTCCATGGAGGTCGTCACACACCGTCCACGACCAGTCGGCCATAACCGATGGTTGACCCAAAGATAAATCGATTGCACTGAAACTTCGTGTAGGCTCGTGGAAGTAAGTGTCAGCACCGGTGTTAAACAGGCACAAAGAGGTCGAGGAAAGAAGAGATTCGATCCTACGGCCTCGTGTGTCTGTTCTGACACTACCCCACAATGGATTATGAGCATTGAAGTCACCCAGAAGAAGAGCAGGTGACGGCAGCTGCCCAACTAAGCTCTCAAGAACGGACACGCTCACGTCCTCATCCGGCGGCAGATAGACGCTGCAAACAGTTAGAGGCACAGGCATGGAGATACGCACCGCAACGGCTTGTAAAGATGTTGAGACCGCAACGGGAGAAACTGGAACACTGTGGGGGACAAGGATGGCAACTCCCCCGCAAGCTATATCTCCTGAAACATTATCTTTCCGAAATGCACTGTAGCCTCGAACTGAAAGGAGGTCTGATGGTTTAAGTTTTGTTTCCTGGAGGCAAAGGCACACCGGAGAGTATGACGAAAGCAGATGTTTCACGTCGTCATGTCTTGTTCGAAAGCCTCGACAGTTCCACTGAACGATTTTATCTATGGTTTGAATTGTGGTGAATGAGAAAAAGAAAAAACGAAAAACAAAACCCGAGAAAAACTGGGACAACTAAAAGTTGTCCGATTCCATCATTTCGTCTGCAATGTCCATTTGCGCTTGGGACTGTTTTGTCCGACGTCCTGTAGTCTCTGGTGGTAAAATGGGGCGGTATTTTGGTTCCTGTGTCGCAGATGATCTTGCCCGATCCTGGTTCTTATGATGGGAGTTTGGAGATTTCTTCTCCTTTTCTTTTTCCTTTCTCTTTCCTCCCGGGGTTGTTGAAGTCCCGGTGGTGCTGGTGTTAGTTGCAGCAGGTTTAGGCACAGTGGTTGTTGGAGCTTTCGCGTCCCTAGCTCGGGATTGTAGTGCTGCCAGACCAGCAGCTATGATGTCGTCTAGCTTGTAGGGACAATTCACTGGGATTTGGCTATCAGTCTGGGTACCGACTGTAGTCCTTGCAACAACCGCTGATGCATATGATCGCCGATTTGATTGGTTTGGAGCGACCTTTCTTCTGGCCTCTGGGTAGGAGATTCCCTCAACGGTCTTAATGCGTTGGATCTCTTTTTCCTCTTTCCACTTTGGACAGTCTCTCGATGATGCTGCATGAGATCCCTTGCAGTTGAAGCACAGCTCGGCTTCGGCATGGCAATCTTGCAAAGTATGGTCGGTTGCAGTACAACGCCCACACCGAGCAGTGCTCCTGCAAGACTGCTGGGAGTGACCATATGCTTGGCATTTGAAGCATCGTAGAGGACTTGGTATGAAGGGGCGCACTTCAAGGTGTAGATACCCTGCCTTGATTGAAGTTGGCAGGGATGGGGTGTTAAAGGTCAGTATGATGTTTCGAGATGGGACAGATTGGCCATTTTGCCGAAATAGGATGCGCCGGACTCCACGCACTTGTTGGTCTTTCAGTTCCTCCAGAAGTTCTTGGTCACTGCACTCCAGAAGGTCTTGAGAAGAGATAACACCTCGTGAGGAATTGAGGTAGCCGTGAGGGGTAACTTTTACTGGACAATCTAAAAAAGAGGTGGTGTTTAAAAGCACTGTAGCATATCTGGGACTCGACATCTCGACAAGAAGATCTCCAGATTGGAGCTTCTTAACGCTCTTAGGAGAGCTGGCAATTGATTGCAATGCTTTATTTATCCAGAAGGGGCTTCTGGTGTTTAATGGGTTTGAAGCGTCCAAGGAGTGGATGCAAAAGAACCGAACATTGGCAGAATCAGGTGTAGGTTTCTTGTTGGGAGGGGGTGACCCTTCCTCAATGAGCCGCTTTGTTTGAAGTTCTTGGGAAATTTTTTGGTTAGCCATGAAGAGAAGTGAAAAGTTCGTCCGCCGATTTCCCCGCCCACAACCGAGCCCAACAGGGGAGAGCCGGAGGTCCGCAAGCCCAATTGGACGCAGGACACGACTCTAGGGTTAAGCAACGGATATAGCATGTTGATAGTGCAGACATGCACTCAGCGAGTACCGAGACTTTCCCAGGTCTCGGTAACACCCCTTTGGCATGTCCGCACTATCCCCAAACTCACCCTGTTGTACGAAACAACAAGCCGATTGACTAGGAGTGGGTTAGTTCCTAGCCACCCGTTTAGGGTGAAGCAGGGGGCAAAGAGGAGTGTTGGCGACTGGCGACAACAACAACCTGGCCACCAGAAACCTCAGCCTCCAGCATCCCCTTTTCCACCTTACGGGTCACCGCACACGGCAAACGTGCAGGTAGGTCTAGCAAACCAGCCCGGAAAAACAAGAGAGGAACAGAAAATGGAGAAGCAAGTCGAGTAGAAAATGGAGTAGAAAAGAAGAACAGGTAGTGGAGAAGAAAGTAAAAACAGGAAAGGGAGAGGAAAGCCAGAGGAAAGGAAAGGGCTGGCGCATAATCACAACCTCAGCAACCAACAACTGAGGCGGGTGCTGTCAAGGTGGTGGCAACACAAAGTTGTAACGGGAAGAATCAAACATAACAAGTCGGCTAGGGCCGTGGGGTCGCTACTCCCCATCAGCTGGATGAACAGCTGTCCCTGCGGTAACGTATAAGCGCAAAAACAAAAAAGCAAAAAACCGTCACAAGGTCAGCTCGGGCCGTGGGGGCGCCGCTCCCCAAATAACTGGAAAACCAGTTATCCCCGTGCGGGGAGAGAGCTCATGGACCCCAAGTTCTAGCACTTCTTGCCAATTCTCATTCCATTTCCACCTCTCAACTCAAGATTTTGTTTCTAATAATGCAAAAGAGTGCCTTCACATTTATTTATTTTTTTAATCAGATTTTCGTAATAAAATTCGTGTTTTTCCGATTCCTGACAGTTATTTTGTGTGTTATCAGTCAATGGTGCAAGCATCTCTCTCTCTCTCTCTGTCTTATTTTTGAACTTTAATTTTACTTGAAATATAATTTCCTCTTAATTCCTTCTTTGTTATATCAATGAACACAGCAAGCCATTTTTTTTTTCTTTAGTAGAATTTGAGTCGAAATTGATGCTGCTTTTACTAACTCTGCCATAAAAACCCTTTTACATGTCATGAAAAATAGCAGACAGGGTAATGTGGAATTTACATTTTGATTTCCCTGTTGGTTCTTTAAGCGAGGAGATACTGTAAGGAATGGGGAAACTTGCATTTCATCAGGAATATCAGTTTAAGAGTGTGATATATATACAATATGCAAGATCAAATAATATTGCAAAAAGAAAAAAAAATCAAATGCTAACATTTAACAAAAAAGTATTATATTTTCTGCATGCACTTTTTTCTCTGGCAATATAATAGTGACTTCTCGCAGAATTATTTCTGCAACAATTTGGCAAAACTGTAAGTGACAGCTGAAGCATAATTTGTTTGGTAGTAAGTCAATCCCAAGTACTTAGATGCCAAGCTTTCAGAAGGCTTAATTTATTTGCTGCAGATTGCAATTTTGTAGTAAACCTATAGTTTTCTCTGGAAGTTTGTGATGGGCAATTGGGGGGGGGGGGTGTTATCACACATTTTTTTATACACATAAGTGAAAATGCATATTTCCTTCAGGTAATACAGTGATAAATATTTTCATCTGAACGATAACCAACACGTCAAATATACATAACTCCTAGGCTGTTAAGAATGCCATTTTGAAAGTCAGTACATGTATTAAGTAAGGCTTTGGCTGCCCCATTGCCATGTAAGTGATCAGAGGTGCTGGTTTTTGGCTTCTGTGAATTGGGTCCTGGATGAGTCATGTGCATGTCTTTCTAGTGCTAAGCTCTCTCCCTTCTCCAGAATTAGTGGCATCAAAGTTAGGGATGGATGTCTGTCTGTTGCCTCCTCCCCCTCCCCGGTCAGGAGTTGCTTTTAGTGTAAATAAACCCTAAAAAAAAAAAAAGTTGGGCAATTTTCCAAATTCTAGGTCAAAAGTTCAGTGTTTGGCCTTTAAAAATGTTTTGTGTTACAAATGAAGTGCTATTTTAAAAGTTCTTCTAGTGCCACCAGGATTAAAATTGGAAGTTATGTAGAACAAAAATTAACAGCAATTGTAATACTGCTGCCTGACAAGTGCAAGGCAAATTTTTGGTGTCCATATTTTAAAACTTTTGCCCAGAAATCACATTTTGGGAGCAGCTGCTATTCTCAACCAGACCCAAGTTTGCCAAGTTTTACCAAAATCAACAGTAACCAGGTAAGTTGATTTGGCATAGAATGGCCTGACTTTTAATAGTTAAGCATAACAGTATTGTGGTGAAAAAAATTATGTTCTACATCATGGGTCAAGTTGTATATAACTGATCATAGGCAGCAACATGATTTGAATCTGTTATATACAACTTGACCCATGATGTAGAACATAATTTTCTTTCACCACAATACTGTTATGCTTAACTATTAAAAGTCAGGCCATTCCATACCAAATCAACTTACCTGGTTACTGTTGAATTACATCGGAAGAAGTGGATATTTCTGAAGTTAACAGAAAAGTAACCAAAGCTCTTATGGAAACAGCAGCAAAATTAGCTGGGTCTAAGAAGAAGTTGCATGTGAACAAATTATCAGGAAAACCCAAAATGTTGATGTAAAAAAAAAAGAGAGATGAGGGCAACTAACAGGGCGAGATTTCACCGATTAGCAAATAGCTAGTGAAAAATCAAAATTCCTTGTGAAAAAAAAAACGCAGTAGCAAATATTGCTAGTAAGGTAATTTCTTTATTTAAAGTAACCAAAAATCATTATTAATCCACGAAGTTTACATAAGTTTCTATTGTCACTTGTTAAAACAGCAACGATCAGCGATTCTCTTTCGCCAATTTTCTTTAGACACTTAATACCCATCCTCCCCATATCTTTCATCCCTTCCAGTGGAAACTGTTTTACATTGAAACTCCTCTCCATCGTGCCCTCATTGGTCTATTACAGAAACTGAACGTGACTTTGGCAATGGTTGCTGTGGCAACCCAGAGCTCTGGGATGGATCGGTTGTTTGACCACTTGCTCTGCCACCCTCCCTTCTTTTGCTCCACGAACTTTGTCCTCAACTCCTATCGTACCCTTGGTCGTACCCTAAGCGAAGCGATCTCCTACTTCCACAAGTCTTGATAGTCGTGCATACATCAAATACTGCGCTCTAATGATCAGTGATGAATAAGCAAGAATAATTCCACTTATTCGGATGGTAGACAAAACCGAAAGAAGCAAACCAAAATGTTACTGGAAAATAGCCTGCCAACACTGGCAAAAGTCTTACCCACAGTAACTAGCCTTATTGCGTGGCATAGATAGACACTTTTTTACGAAACGTGTTCGTGGATGGGGTAAACGATTACGGAAGAAACTTTTGCTTCGTTTGACTTCTGGTTTTGGAAATTTTCCTTGTATTTTCAAGCTGAAATACAAATATTTATCCAGTAAAATGTTCATGAGCAATAATAATTGACAGAGGCAAAATCGTGAGAAAAAAGAAACAATTATGATTACGGAAAAAATCCGAATTCCGTCGACCTTTCGTTTTCTAGTTTCGTAAAGACAGAATTCCAATAATAACGAAAAAAGCTGGAATTCCTTGAATTCGCGGAAAAATCTCATGCCTGAAGATTACAGAAAAATTTTGCAGCAGCCAACTTCTGTTTTTGCAAATTGTTCTCCACAGTTTCAAGCTAAAATGCTAACATTTATGCAATAAAACGATATTTAACAAGAAAAGCGGACACAAAGACAACATTGGGAGAAAAATTTGCGATTACGGCAAAATTTTCTTACTCCGTTTCACTACTGTGTTCGAAAGTTTTGAAGCACAAAATTTCGTCTCGAGATGGAAAACGACCCTCCCCCTCTCCCAAATATCGATCTTCAGAATGATCTAACTGATGACAAAAAAACAAAACAAAAAGCGGGATTCTGCGAATCCCTGTAAGAATCTCGTGTATATCATAAAAATAATAGCAAAAGAAAAATTTGAAACAAAATGAAAATTTGTAGAATCCGTAGTTTTGATAGTGAGTTTCATAGTCAGACAACTAATTCCGTAGAAACTACGGCATTGTGTGGTAGTTGGCAGATATGAAGTGTGTATGAAGTTTAGCAGAAATTTGTGCAACACTTCCACTTAGTACTGCATGTTGTGAGGTGGGATTCAGTTTTTTTAAAAGAATACAAAGGGATTGGAGGAACAATTTGTCTGTTGAAACTTTAAATGCTCTGATGACAATTGAAATAGAAGGGCCACAAGAAGAGATTTTTAATCCACGGTCAGCAGTTATAAAGTGGTATGATGACAAAGTTAGACACCCTGAGCGTAAACCATATGGGAAGAAATCTGAATTAGAATGTCAGTGAAATATTCATGTGGTATGAGAATTTTAGAAATTAATAATAAAGATAGTCACTAAACTTATCTAAGATTCTATTCATTATTCAAAAAGGTAAGTCAAAATATTTATACACATATTTAAATTTCTGTGTAACTTTATTAGAAAATAAGTTACGATGTGATTTAGTTTTACTTGCTAGTCATGCAAATGTTTTGCTAGCAAACTATTTGGTCACTAGCAAAATTTGCTAATGAGCAAAAAAGATTAAATCTTGCCCTGGCAACTAAAAATGTGACTTCCAAAGTGGAATATATAGAGCTATGCAAGACAGTACGGAAAAGTATCACTGAAGACTTAAGGAAATTCCACTGTGAACTAGTGAGGAAAGCATTTGAAAACAACCAAAGCATAAAGATAGGAAAGGGACATCTCAGTAAGAGAAGAAAACAGATTATGGCACTGAGAAAAGAAGATGGTTCTGTAACAAGAAATAGAGGTGAAATTTTGACAAGAGTGAAAGATTTCTACTCCAAATTATATGAAAGGGATGATACATGTACTCCAGACATCATGAAAGGTACCAGTACCAGAGTTCTTCCAGTCCTCCCAGCAGAAGTTGCACATGCAATCAAGAACATGAAGCGGGGAAAAGCTCCAGGAGAAGATGGAATTACTGTAGACATCATACAAGAAGCAAGTGGAGAAATCGAAACAGTACTCGCCCAAATTTTCACTCGATGCCTTAATGAAGGGAAGATTCCTGAGGATTGGAACAATGTTACAATGATCCTGCTACATAAAAAAGGTGACATTGAGGATCTCAGGAACTACAGACCTATTCAGCCTCCTATCAGTGGTTTATAAAATCTTCACTAAAGTCCTTTCAAACTGCTTGAAGGACATGGCTCAACTGAGAGAACAAGCTGGATTCAGGAGTGGCTACAACACAATAGATCATATCCACGTACTGAGAGAACTAATTGAAAGAGGGAGGGAATATGAACTTCCATTGTGCATGGCTTTTATCGATTATGAAAAGGCCTTTGATTCGGTGAAACCATCAGCAGTTACAATGGCTTTGAAATCCTGCGGTATTAAAGATGCATACATTAATATTATTAACATCTATGAAAATGCAAGGGCAAAGATTCGGCTGTTTGAAATTACAACACACATAAAAATTGGAAAGGGAGTGAGACAAGGTGACACCATATCTCCCAAGCTCTTTAATGTCACATTGGAAAATGTCTTTCAATCACTGAACTGGGAAAACAAAGGGATAAAGTTTAATGGAGATTATCTAACTCACCTTCGTTTTGCTGATCTAGTCATTTTTGCAACTACCCCATCAGAGCTGCAGTGTATGATCCAAGAACTTGCTGACAAGAGTAAAGAAGTGGGATTAAAAATGAACTTTCAGAAGACAAAAGTGATGTTCAATGCTTTTACAAGAAATGAAGATTTATCGATTGATGGAGAAAAGCTGGAGATAACAGATACGTACGTTTATCTTGGACAGCAGATATCAAGTGAGGGTCACATTGGTGAAGAAATTAATCGGTGTACAAAACTTGCCTAGAGAGCTTTTGGAGAAACAGCATAATTTTGAAGAGCAATATGCCATTATGTCTTAAAAGAAAAGTGTTTGATCAATGCATCCTTCCAGTGCTTATGTATGGTGCAGAGACGTGGACCTTAACTAAAAGAGACATACAAAGGCTGCAGATAACTCAAAGTAGCATGGAGAGGTGCATGCTTGGTGTAACCAAGAGAGATAAGAAGAGGAACTCGCGGATCCGAAAAATGACAAGAGTGGAAGACATCATGATCAGAGTTAAATCCCTGAAATGGCAATGGGCTGGACATACTGCCAGAAGGACAGACCATCGATGGACAGCCGAAATTTTAGATTGGATTCCAAGGGACAGGAAAAGACCCAGAAGACCACATGGGAGATGGGTGGATGAAATTCGAAAGTATGCGGGAGTAGCATGGAGGAGACTGGCACAAGACAGATCGTTGTGGAAGAAACTTGGGGAGACCTTCGTCCAGCAGTGGATTGATAATGGTTGACGATGGTATATATATATATAAATTCAAAAGCATGCCAGAGTGACATGGAGGAGACAGGCTCAAGACAGACAATTGGAGAGACCTTCATCCAGCAGTGGATTGATAATGGTTGATGATATGTATATATATATTTTTTTAATGTAAATGGGGCAGTTTTATGATAGACTTCATTGACTGATTGGTATCTCCTATTTCCTTTTTATGTGTACTCTGGTGAGTACCCCCTCCATTTGTTATCTTTACACTCTAACCCAAGCTAGGTAGTGCCCTATGTTTTTCCTCGTGTGGTGGTTACCTTGAAAGAATTATGTGCTTAAACTAGAGAAATTAAACTTGTGCAGATAATCTGCCCAAGTCTGGTACAGTAAAATAAAAAAATAATAAAGTTGGCTTCAACTTGCTTTGGCAATTGAATGGTAGAAACCTAACTTCAACGTTAGTCAAAAAATAAATGTTGTACATGTGAGAAGGCAATGATCTGTAAATAATAACTTGTGCTTCTCATAGCACTATGTTTGTTCGTGTTTCTTTAACCAGCTGTTAAAAATATCCCTCATCATCCAGGACTTTTTGTTTACAATGCAGTGTGAAGGTAAAGTTCCCAGCAGCAGAAAGTACTTAGAAGTGCAATGTGCACCGCAGAACAGTCTCTGTGCACCGCAGAACAGTCTCCTTTCAGCACATTTTTTTTTACCTTAAATTTTAGTGCCTTGCAGAATATTTTTTCATCTTGGACGTCAATTTCGTTGCAGAATATCTTTTTATAGAACATTTTTGTTGAATCTTAAATTTCAATCCGTTGCAGTACATTTTTTTATTTTAGGTTTGAGAGTGGGCTTTAGCAGTTGACAAATTGTCAGTAAAAGACCCAATACTAATGACGGAAATGACGTTATACTTGGAAAAATTGATAAACAAATGTTTAAGATATCAAACAGAGCACCGTCTGTACATAAATCAGTCCAAAAAAATTCTTAAAGCTACCCTAGTTTTTATGTATGAACCAAATTACCACAAAGACTTTGTAAATTGTTTATCTGCATGAATGGCACACTATTTAACTTCAAAAGTTATTGACAGAATCTCAAAACTCCAAATGCATGCCCTGGTTCTAAATTTGATTTGGATAACAGGTTTATATTATTATATTTAATAAGGGGTTTCAACTGATTGGTAGGTAATTTTTTAATGTTTGTTTTACTGCGATTTATTCACTTAATTTTCTTTTTTCATATGAAATTTGGTCAAACTGTTGCACGCTTTAGCCATAGAACAGTTACAACCCTTGGAAGTCATGTTGCAGAACACTGAACTGGGGTAAACCGTAAAGTCTTAAATTTGTAAAGCAGCACATTTTATCCAGAGCATGGAATGCAAAACCAATTTTTCATCCAAACTGAATGTAAACAACCTAACCTTCGCCTCCCCGGTGGCGCAGTGGTCTAAGCGATGGCTTCTGAGCATTCGTCCGAGCTGGATCCAGGTCGAATCCTGGTGAGGCATGAATGTTGTTTGTCTTTCGGTGCTGGTTCTCCCCTTCCCTAGAACCAGTGACCCTAAATTAAAGATGGGTGACTGCTTATAGTCCACTGAGTTGCTCACGGTGGTCGTTAAACCTCCGATCACACAACCTAACCTTCTCTGATGAGGTCAAGGTTCAACTTTAGCTTCACCAAGAAGGAACAGCGATGCCATCTCAATTATCCTAAAGCTGTAACATATTGGGTTACACATCAAAGAACCATGTAATTTTGATAATTTGAAATTCAAAATTTAAATCTCAAAAAAACATATAAATGAATTATTTATAACTGAATTGAGAAAGTGATGGAGACTATAGTAAAATATCAGGTATAATGCAGAATTCTGTATAAAAGTGAAAAACATGTAACTGCAAAATGTATAACAGATGTTCCATCGTGTGTGCACTCAATTCAGCTGGATCTAATAAATTTTTGGCATATTAATAGGTTACTGAGTAAAGTGTTCTTTGCCTAAACATCTTGGAATAAAAGCAAAATAGTTTCACATATGCCATGATATAATGTACTATAGATCTTTTTCTGCTGGGTTTGTTTCTTTCAGGGTTTAATGACCACCGTGAACAACTTTTATACTCTGTTTTCAGAGCCTTAAGTGTTTTGGCCTGAGTCCATCTCAGCTCAGTCAGATCTGTGTGTTGCAGAGCCCAAGCCTAGCTGTGCCAATCAATGCTTTCTTCCCTGTAATCCAATTATTACACAAAACAGTAACTTGTATTTTTAATATAATGCTCAGCATTTGTTCATCTTGTTACGAAGCATATAACCTTAAAATAACATTTGTGCTTTACAGTCACTGTAATGAAAAATTAAAAGAATGTTTTATTTTTTTAGAAAAATAACTTCCATTCATATTGAGCTAGTAATACTGTACCATTCACAATATCACCTTGCATGTTTTCAAGGATTTTCATTACATATATTGCTTTACTATAACCTTAATGAGAAAACTCTAACCCTATCTCACTGGTTATAACTTAACTATTTTTAACATGTATAGTCTGTTTCTGAGTTTTTAAATTAGGTTGTTTTGGATAGTGGATGATGAATGGTAGTGTTTTGTATGAGTTTGAATGCTGTGTTCTCAGTGGTGTGTTGGTATTTTAAGGTGGACGTCAAGTAATTTCGCTTCCTATACTTCCAATGGAAAAACTTCTGTACACATTTTCTTCACAATTAATGCGTTCCCAAGGATGAAAATTTGAACATCGATTAAAATAAGTTCATACTATAACTTGGAATACTTAACATTTTCTAAAACATAGCCATAATTATATTAAAAATCAATAACTTTTCCTTTGGTGGTGGTGAAACCAGAAAAAAGATGGCGCCACCTGTACTTTGATGACGTCAGTAGACAAATAAATGTTGGATTGCATAATTATGGTTATATTTTAGAAAATATAAGTATTCCAAGTTATAAAATAGAGCTATTTTAATTGATGTTGAAATTTTCATCCTTGGAAACGCATTAATTGGGAAGAAAACGTGTAAAGTTTTCCCATTGGAAGTATAGGAAGCAAAATTACTTGAGGTCCTTTAAGGGTGAATTGTAAATTTTAGCTTGAACTTTTTATTCTTACACTTATTTGTTATGTAAATTAATTTTGTGTTTAATGTGAATGGCTGAAATGAAGTTTTTGTGAGTTTGTGTTGTGGTGGTTTTTGTGCTTCCCACTGGAGTTGCCCCCCCCTCCTTCCCCCCAATGTTGGAGGTCATATGTGCTTTATATGTCCATTTCCGCAAAATTAAAGGCAAGAAGGTAAGTTTTCAATATAGATAACTAACTTCATTGTCCTTTTAATCTTCATGAATATTTAAATTTTCATAACATTGACAAAATTAGTTGTTGAACAAGAGTATTTGGATTCCACTGCAGAAACTGCACTAATGTGTTTTTGGACTTCAAAAGTTAGTAACTTCAAATGAATTTAAGGTTCAAATTAAAATTTGACTTCATAACAATTTTATCACTGACAAATATTAAGAATTTATAAATATAAATATATCCCATTAATCCACTCCATGAAAGATATATATTTATCCAAAAATGCAAAACATAGCAATAAATTACTTTTAGCCCCTTTTTAATTCTAAACCTTTGCTCATTTCCGATTTTTGCAGTAAAAGAACTCCACAGCTGGTCAGAAGTACATTAATGAATATCTACATAAAAATTGTACCTGTAAATGCTGAATTTCCATGGACTAGATAAAGTGCATTCCATAGATGATTAGAAATATTAAGAATTACCATTATTTTGAATAAGAATGAAGAATAAGTATTTCTTTTTCAATGAAATAGGACTAAAATATAATACCTAATTAATAACGAGGGACTGTACATCAACTATCCTTAAAATAGTAAAACAGTATTATAAATCAGTTTTATTGGTGTAAAAACAGGAAACATTTCTAAGCTTTTGCACATCAACCAGATAGATAGCTTTTTTAAGGAAGGTAGACAGCAAACTCAATAGTAATATTTCAACAATTTGAATGTGGTGGCTTGACTAGACAGTACACAGATAGTAAATAGTAACACTGTACTAGTGATCCGATTTATTGGCGTAGGAAGTAGACACATTAGCGTTTCCAAGCTTTCGCACATCAACCAGATGGCTTTTTCAAGGAAGTTGGACAGAAACTGCAACTGAAAAATAGATCGCATTAACAATTTTAACGCCGAAATTTAACTTTACAGCAATAGATACGACGTTATATTCATTTAAAGATATGACGCATCACGTTGACTGCACGCCCTGTATCCTAGTAGGCTGAAGGATACTGCGCGTGCAGTCAACGTGATGCGTCATATCTTTAAATGAATATAACGTCGTATCTATTGCTGTAAAGTTAAATTTCGGCGTTAAAATTGTTAATGCGATCTATTTTTCAGTTGCAGTTTCTGTCCAACTTCCTTGAAAAGCCATCTGGTTGATGTGCGAAAGCTTGGAAACGCTAATGTGTCTACTTCCTACACCAATAAATCGGATCACTAGTACAGTGTTACTATTTACTACTTCAATGGTGTGCTGTTCCTCGTTATCAAAGTACACAGATATGAATGTAATTTTTGATCAAAGACATAAGGTGTTATATTAGTTGGGCACACTGTATCTTGGCAGAGATTTGAATGGTAAATATATGTTTAATTCAGTTACATCACCAGTTGATGTGACTAAATGCAGATTTTGTATTCAAAGGCAAAATTTAATTTTGAGTTTTTTTCTTCATTTCTCTTTAGAGGGTGCCTTTCATTGACAGATCAATGTTTTTACAAAAGTTTTATGTTTTTAACTCTTTCACAACAGATAAAGAAATTACTTTCACAAAGTTTTGCAATACAGTGCAACTCCAATTATCTAGATTAATAGGAACCAGGGTTGGTCCGGATATTCAAAAATCCGGATAATTGGATTTTCCATTGAAATCTGGTACAAAAAGATAAATGGTAAACACATTCAGAAAAAAAAAATTATTAATATGTATATTTATATCTGTATGTAGTACATATTTAAAAAAATGTTTTTTTTTCTCAATGAACATTCTTTATTATCAGTTTTTGAAATGAATGTTTTCAATGAATCTGCATTATTTTTTATATCTGAAATCATTGAAGTTGCGACACCATACTCATCTGCCAGCTTCTTCCCAGATTCACCTTTCTCTAGATGATCAACGATTATCATTTTCTCCTTCACTGCTAACACCACACGTTTTCTTTTTGGCACTATCACTCAGCCAAAATTTAATGAATTTTAAAATGGCACACTACAGCTCACAATGAAAGGCGAAAGCAAACTGAGGATGCTTGCCGTTAGTTGACCCAAGAAAAGGGTGACTAAAAAGAAAGATCCATTTTTTGGAGGGAAGAAAAAGCATAACCACACCAGTCACCCTTTGTGTTAAATTGGACTAGTACTACCATTGATATGGTGATGTAAACAGCTGACTTCCTGTAAAAAGGTCTTTAACTTGATCACACTATAAGCTGTACACGTGTCTGTTTTCAAGGAAGTACTTGTTGTTTAGAGGTGGTAGGATTTCCAAGATTTCTTTCAGAGAGCCGTGGGTGCTTTTTTTTTTTTTTTTAGTACTGGAAAATTGATCTGGATAATGATAATCAGATATCCATATAATCGGTGTCCGGATAATTGGAATTGCACTGTAGTTCATGCTAAAGTTTGCATTATAGCTTTTTTTCTTTTTTTTTTTTTTTATGTATGAGGTGCAGTTGACTAATTATTGGGTTGTCTGAAAAGTCCTGAGTGTTTTTATGTGAAATGAAACAAATGCAATGAGTTTAAGAACATACCTTTGTTCCTTAAAGTATTGTCCATTTTTTTCCATGACTTTGGGCCATCTTTCGGGCAATTTTAGAATGTCATCCCTGTAGAACATGGTTGGCTTGGAGGCAAAAAAGTCATCCAAGTGTTTCTTGACAGCATTGAGATCACCAAATGATTTTCTATTTAAAGAATTTTGCAGAGACCCTAAGCAAATGGAAGTTCCAGGGCAGAATATCCAGGGAATTAGGTGGGTGGTGTAAAGACATCCCAGCCCATGGCGTGCAACTTTCTGCAGGTGGCCAAAGTGTGCAGCTGCACATTGTCTTGCTGGAACACACCTTTTCTGTTCACAAGTTCCGGTCTCTTCTTTTGCAGGTTTTGTTTCCATTGTTCCAACTAGCTACAGTACACATCCGAATTGATCATATGATTGTGTTGGAGGAGCTCATAGTAAATAATGCCTTTGCTGTCCCACCAAACAGAGAGCATAACCTTGCGTCCATGAATATTTGGCTTCAGTGTTTGTTTACGTGGTTCGGCAGCATAACCCCAGGACCTCTTCCATACTACGTTGTCGTAGACTATACATTTTTCATCTCTTGTCACTAATCGTTTAAAAAATTGGTCCCTGTTGTGGCGTTTTAGGAGCATGTCGCATATGGACTACCGATCCATGCAGTTTTTCTCCAACAGCTTGTGTGGGACCCAAACATCATAACGAGATGTGTATCCCAGCTTCACTAAACGTTCACGAACAGTACTTTTGGGCATTTTCCCAGTCTCTGCTAACTCCTGAGTTGTTAATTTTGGGTTGCACTCAATTTCTGCCTTTATGAGATCGTCTTCCACTGCTGAAGGTCTTCCACATAGATCCCTGTTGTCTAAACGGAAATCGCCGGCTTTGAAGTTTGCAAACCGCCTCCGAACTGTTGATTCACCAATAGCATTCTCTCCATACGCTTCACAAATGTTTTTACATGTCTGTGCAGCGTTTCCCCTATTTGTAGAGGAATAGCATCACATGCCAGAAAGTGCACCCCCCCCCCTTTTTTTTTTTTTAATAGAGAAATAGCATCACGTGCCGGAAATGTAACTTTTGATCATCCATGTTTAACACATACTAAACAAACACAACTTCCACTCATCATCAACCACATGTGTCTGAACGCCGCATGCAAATACCACCTTTCATTGTTGCCAATATCTCGTTTTCGTTTATGTATTCATAAATGTTGGTATTTCAGCTTGATAAGACAAAAGATCCTACTTTGCACTTAGAGCTTTGAAACATGTACCAAGGAATGCAGGTTCTGTGCTTGTATGCTGCTGTCAGTCATTGTTTATTGTGGCTGAAATCAACAGGCCTTTACTTCTGTGGAGGGATGTAATATTGCAGTGATGTTGAACACATTAAAATTTGATGGTGCTGTGAAACCTCAATTTTATTTTATTTTTCAATTTTCACATTCTGTATTTATGGTAAGGAACAGATGTAGAGGGAAAATATTTTTAATTTATTTTTTTCTTTATAATAGAGTGGCACTTCAATATGCAGGTATTTATATATAAAACATGTGTATAAATAGGAGGCATCACATTCAAAAAAGATAAAGGAGACAGTTATCAGCATAGTGCCTAATTTGTTACAGTTAAGTGGGAGGGTATTGTACAGTGAAAACATTTTCAATCTTGGTTGTGCCTTCTAGCTTTTACTTGATAGTTAGCTGTTTCAAATCCAGTAAAGAAGTTGTAGGTTCAGAGATCAGCATTCTTGATCAAAGTTACCATTTCAGTTTCTGTAGTACCTAGGCTTAGCCTTTTTAGGTAAAAAAAAATAATAAGATTATTATTATTATTTTTTTTTACTTGTGCAGATTTTTGTTGTTTTTGCACCCAGTTTTCTTGTCCACTGACAGCCTCACAGATTATCTTGTGGTACCACCATATCTGTTGCAAACTGATCAGGAATTTTCTGTTATCAGGCATTTTTAATTAAGGGTTAGCTTTTTTTTTTTTTTTAACTTTAAAATGAGTTCTGCGTCAGCTGAATTTGCACAAGTGAGTTATTCTGTGTTCCAATGATACTGCTTGTAGGAATACTCAATACAAAACTTTGCAATTTATGTGAGGTTTGGAAAATTCAGGATATTTTTGAACATCATTCTTTTTTATGTAATTTGTCATTACTGATTCCATTCTTGAAAAAACTTACATTTTTTTTTTTTTGTCATTGGAATTTGTGTTCTTGTTTGTGTGTCTTGCAATAGCATCATAACTCTCACACATGAAAATTAACAAGTTTCCCATCTCCATTCATTATTTTTGAAGTCTGAAATAGTGGATACAAAAATATTGTAATCATGGACAAGTCGACAATCTTGAACTCCCTAGCCACTCTTCCATCTTTTCTCTCTCTTTTGTGAAAATGGCTGAAAGAGAGTTTGTAATTGTTATTGTGCAGTGTTTTTTGAGGTGATTGGGCTTAATGGTGATAATGACAGTTCCACAGAAGTAACCATGACTTTAAATGGTGTCAAAATAACTGGCGACTGAGCCATCAAGAAGCCAGAACTGTGAGTCACTGTCTAACTAGTAACAGTGAAAAAATCACTGCTGACGACATGGGTGATAAAGCAGTAACAGAATGGTTAGTCATTGTCTTACTTAAAACAGTGACAAAATCACTGTTACAAATCACTGTTACAGTGAAAGCCAAAACAAAAACTATGTTGAGTGTGGAGGAAAATGGGAGACTGAAAGAAAGCTCACATCATTAGTGAACCCTATGATGTTTCAGTGTAAAAGGAAACAAATTGTTTTAACATGGTGACATGGTGGTAACCGAAGCAATGACATAACAGTGACTTTGGGACCCAAGCATTGCTCAAACACGGCTAACGGTGACATTCTTATCAGTGAATTTGGAACTGTTACTTTTTATGAATGGTCATAATGGTGACAGTTATTTATTTTTCAGTAACAGTGACGAGATTTCAAACCCATCTCTACATTATACCACGAAAGCACATGATGCAGAGTTGGATATAACTTTCCTTCTAACAGTCAGTCAGCTGTCTTCTATAAATAATGTTAAAAATTCTACTTAAAAAAGAAAAAAATAGTAGAATTTCCTTAATTTCATCATTTTCTGTCCAGCTTCTTTCATTGTATAAAAGTGTTCGATCCAATCGCTACTTCCTCATGGACTGATATATCGGCAGTCTCTCTGTGGAAGAATATTAAGAAAATTGCTCCTTTCATCAACAAACGGTCTTGACATTTTTGTGGAAGCATTGAAATAGTTACCTCTTCAAACTGTAATATCAACAGGCCTTGTGTTATCCCTATCATTTGGTAACAACCACGGCAAAGCACTTGAAAATCCAAATCTGGCAACCAGTCCCACTGCGACTGTTGACTAGGTGATTAAGACCCAAGCCAGATTGAAAGTGTCTTTTTTCAAATTTTCTTAACTAGCATATTTACCCAACTACCTTCAGTCAGTAAGCATTTCCTCTCTTGTTTCTTATGTTTCAATGAAAAATTTGACATTTTTTCTGTTCTGGCTGTTTTATTGCTACTGGTTTCTCTGATAATAGAGATCATACTCTTTGTGTTCCAGTGCAATTCTAATTGGCTATCCTAGTGCCTCTGCTAATGTAGAATTCCCCAGGTCACTGTGCTTTTCCTTCAGCCCTTTAACTACTTGTGCTCTGACAAAAGCAACCAAACAATCACACATATATTCTCTTCCCCTACAGTCTGTCAGGATTCACAGATACTGCCCAGGAAAAAACTGATTCCTCTTCTTAAAACTCAAAAACTGACTCAGTGTTTTTAAAATTAATCTCAGGCGAGTTTTTTTTTTTTAAACTGGTGATACTAATTTTATAAGTCTTGGGCTCGGGCTCAGCCCATTTCATTTGTATTGCTTGTACCTAATTTGGGGCCACTGGCTTCAGGGAAGGATGAGAACCTGTATCATGAGACTAACGCTAGCATTGTCTCTTTTGGGTCTTGTTCTTAGGCCCATTTCAGACGAATGATCAAAAGCCAGTGCCACATGACCACCAGGACATCTCTGCTGGGTTCTAAGGCTTTGTGCATTACATTGTCCTCAGTTTTAATGGAATATTTTATTATTGTAAACAGTATTCAAGGAAACTATACGGAATTATTTTGTGACATGACTTTTTCTTTTTCCAAAGTCTATGCTTTCCAAAAAAAAAAAATAAATAAAATAAAAAAAAATGCTAGTTTTGGTATAAATAAACAGTTAAAGTGAAAGTAGACAGGGCACAGAAATATGCAGGATACCATAATGTAACTTCCAAGTACACACACCAACCAACCAACCAACTCTTACTTGGAATAGTAGCATGCTATCTGTTACACCATCCAGGACAACAAAGTCCCAAGCATCTAACTAAGTGTTAAGAGTATCGGAATATTCTCAGACCACTTGCTAGTCGGATCTAATTCTGCTTCCATGTAGCATTGTATGTAAAGCACCAGTTACTCGGGTATATTGTGTGAAAAAATATTCTCCATAATACATGGAAAATATCAATGTAATTAACACAGCACTCGGACATCTCTGAATTACCTGTATTTACTGTTTCTCACATAACAGTAATCATATCAAGAAACTTGAAATGTGATTAGTGTTACATGAGAAACAGTAAATACAGGCAATTCAGAGATGTCTAATTGCTGTGTTAATTATAGTGACATATTTTCAATGTATTATGAGAAGGATATTTCTTCCACACAATATACTGTATTAGCATTGGTGGTCATGCAGCCCTCTGTGTCATCCAGAACAGAATGGATTCCTTATGGCAGCCATATATCAAGCTGAAATCTTGAGACCTATAGTCGTGCTCTGTGCAGCAGCAGTTGATAATACATTATTCCTTTTCATGGATGATGATGTGTGCTGCATCAAGCCCCATCGGGTGGAAAACATGCTTCAGGAAGTGGGCATTGAGTATATGGATTGATCTTTGCACTCTCTGGACCTCAACTCCATTGAGCACATATTGGGCACCTGGTTAGAACTACTAAAGTATCATAGGAAGGGACAGGAAATTCTCGCCTGTCCCTTCCTATGATGCTTTAGCAGTTGGAAAATGCCCTTAAAAAGGGGTGGTGGAGAATCTCCAAGAGCTGCTGGATAATTTCATCCTTTTGGCGCCCAATTGACGTGCTAGTGTTTCAGCAGTCACTGGTAACCATACTATTTAAGGTCAGTACACACCATTTTCCTTCATCTATTTAGATGTAACTTCTCTTCTGTGTGTTGTGCGTTGCCACAGTATATCCTGCAGTTTGCTGAAGTGGTTTGTGTGTTATCTGTATTAGCATGTTCCATGCTGTTTCTCATTCATACTTAGTGCTGTCTCTCATTTATGCTTTTGATAGCAGTCCATCATTTGTCTGTCTGTGCATGGTCACAACTACGCTTGTGATCCCCCAATTTTTTTTAGCAGCATTATATAGCCTTCCCCAATTAAGTATTGCTTTAATTAAAACCAGTGTTAAGAAATATAAACTGCTAAAAATAAGCAGTAAAATTATCCAACAAATGTGTCTTTTGTGGTTCTCATAGCTGCCAAGTTTTATGGCTTATCCGTAAAATTTGCGGAAATTGTACTTGTTTTACGGAGTGACATATTTTACTGCTTTTTTTTTTTTCTTGTTTCTCAGATAGGTTGAGGCTATATTTTTTTTTTTTTTTTTTTTTTTTTTTTGAAGAGAATAATTACCCCGAAGCACTACACCACCTGTATATTCCGATTCCCCTTGTCACAATTTTTCATTTCTGCTTTCCCCAACCCTCTCTGAGATCATCCTATTGGGAGAAACTGAAATAAACTTTGTAGGATTAAGACTGGCGATAACTGCTGCAAAATAAGAGAAAATTGCTTTTTTTTAGCATGCTGACACAAATTTACGTTCAAAACCACTGATAACTTAAAGTAAAAGACATTGCAATATATGGCTTTTAACTATAATTTTGCAGTTACAAATGATTTTTTTCCATATGTAGCCTAACTGACAGCATACTAATGACTTAATTATGCATTGATTACAATAGCATACTAATGACTTAATTATGTATTGATTACAATAGCATACTAATAACTTAATTGTGTATCTATTGCCTTTTAATCACTAAGTGTGAAATACTGCTGAACATCCTGCTTGTATAGCATATGAAATGAATACAGGGTGCCCATAAAGTCTTTCTTTCCCACATTACAAAAATTAATATAAAGAAATGTATTACAGGTACAAGAAAGGGATTGCACTACAATGATGGTGCACAAGTAGAGTTTTTTTTCCAGTGTCAGTACACCTTCACATGAGTGCCATTTGTAACGCTGCGGACATCTAAGTGATATTAGATTTCACGCCATGCTTTGTTTTACATCTCAGCAGAGACAGAACCAATGACATCCATTATTCTGCTCTTCAATGTCTTGGCATCTGGAACATTGCTAGAGTAAACTTGGTCTTTCACATAAGCCCACAGGAAAAAGTCTAGAGGGGTTTTGTCAGATGATTGAGGTGGCCATGTCATGGGACCATCACGACCAATCCATCTGTCTGGAAATGTGGCATTCAGGAACTCGCAAACTATTATTCTTGGGAAATAACCGAAGATTCTTGGAAAATAACCGAAGATTGGAGTGCAGGCAACTGAGGTGCTACAAAAAGTTCCAGCGTGTCCAGGTACACGTTACCGTGGGCCCTAAAAGAGACGGGTCCGATAATTCTGTCATACATCAGGCCACACCATACATTCATTTTTGGGCTAGCCCCCTGTTGTTTGATGATATAATGGGGAATTTCTGATCCCCAGATTCGTACATTGTGCCTAATTACCGTACCAGAGACGTGGAATGTGTCTTCTGAGAAACTAACACGGTGCAGACAGGCACGTATCCAAGGAGGGGTCCGGACCCCTCTCAAAGCTTACCCAACGGCAACAAAAAATGTGGATTTTTTTTTTTTTTTATAATTGTCCGCAAATTTATTTTAGAGGAAGTGATAAACAAATCTGTAACTGGGAAGGGGTACTGGGGACCACATGCGCCATCTGCAAATGTCGCTACCCTGAACCCATGCCTGGGCCTACGGCTACCTACACATTAAATAAAGGCAGTAAAGAACTTCTTAAGCTTCTTTATGTAGTCTATTAAAATTAATGAATGAATATAGTACGGTTTGTTTATGAATAATCTTCAAGGCAAGTTTCTGTGCAATTTAAATTGTCAGTTTAATATATTTCTATAAATTTTGCATTTGGTCTTTTCATTTAATCCTAGTATCAACCCTAATTTATTATTTTATTTCTGTTATATCAGTTTGAAAATTTGTCTCTAATCTCAGGGTTCCTCCTCCCTCCCCCAAGAGACGTTAGCATGTTAAAATAGCATATGGTCAATACAACTTGCCACCTTACATCTGCTATATATAAATTATTCTTAGTTTTTGCTCGGACCCCCACCCCCAACAAAATTTCAGAAATGCCTCCTGAACAGCTACGTATCCAGGATTTTTTTTGTTGGGGGAGGGGGGGTCCGAGCAAAATCTAAGAATAATTAATATATAGCAGATGTAGGTGGCAAGTTGTATTGACCGTATGCTGTAGCCTGGGTGCAGATAATCACTATCATGAGCTATGTGCTGCAACATCTCTGTCGCAAATCCAGCATGGCGAGGCCAGTCAATCAGGCTGAAGAGCTTGAATGAGCTGTACCTTATAAGCATATAGGAGAAGTTTGTGTAAAATTTTGTGAACCGTGGCATGGAGAATCCCAGTTTCCAGTGAAGCACAGCAAATGGATTTCCTGGGGCTTCACAGAAATGTCTCTTGTGTAACCTGTTGTTGGCCTGCTCGGGGAGATCGCCAACACTACCTGTCACTTTAAACTTTTCATACCAAGCTTTTATGCTTTTTTGGTCTGGTGGCGATAGCCTGTATTCTTTTCTGAAATGATGCTGGACAGTAACCGCCGATTTGGTCTTGCGGAACCACAACACACACACACTGCTGTTTCTTGCATGGAAGCCATTGTCGATGAAGTGCTCCTCTTATTCATCAGTAGCGCTCAACTAAAGAAAAAAAAAAAAAACTTGGAGTGCTGCTATATTATGTTGCCAACCATTTTATTTTAACTTACATAGATTTTTTAATATTAAGTTTTGTAATGTGAGAAAGACTAGGGTCAATGAATTGGTTCTTAATCGATATGCTCAATACATTTCATCATCAATGCATTCGATACATTAGTCAATCTATCATATCCATTATAAACTTTTTTTAACAGATTTCAATTCTCGAAAGTTAGCAGGTCTGAATTGGTGACTGTTTCGGATTCTAAACCTGTTGCTGACCATCCAGTTTGTGGGTTTTCCACAAATGTAATGCAAATGAATAGTTGTAGGATTCCTAAGAATTGGCCTTGGATGTGTGAACTATTTGTGGATGTTGTTCCAGAGATATTTACCCCCCCCCCCCCCCCCCATTTGACTAGCCACCCAATCTGGTATATTCCTCACTTGGAAACTTCTGGAGTCCAAGTCTGTGCATGGATTGTTGTGCTACAGACAAAGAAATGGTTAAATTTGGGTTTCTTTGTGCTACATTAAAGTAAAGTAATGCACTTTATACCAGAGCCAGAAAAATTTCAAAATTGTAAGATGTCCAGCAGACATGATGTAAAAAAAAAAAAATCAAAAAAAAAATCACAATTTGCTGTGCTATTTTTTCAAAACATTTCAGAAACAACAATATAAGAAACCAAGTACTTTTACTGAATTTCATAAAATTGCACCCAGCAGTGAAATATGAATTCTACTGGTCCTCCCATGTCAAATAAACACAAAAGAATAATATTTATCTGAACCATTTGATTTTCATTAATGTTGGAAAACTTGCAGACTTTATGGAGAAATTAACTAGTGAAAAATGCTTCCTACATGCAATACTTTTATAGTTGACTTTGAAATTGACAAAAAAAAAAAAAGTATTTGTGTGTCGACCATGCCCATCACAAATGACAATATTTTTAGACCTAAGTGGTCAACAGCTCATATTGGGCCTATTTGAAAGCATATTACATGAGCTTTCTTTTGAGGTATTACACAATTGTATTGTAGGCATTTTAGTTTTCAAGGTCATCCATTTTGACCTTTAATTTCTCAAAACATACCCCATTGATTATATTAAATAAAGCAGACAGAGAGCCTCTGAGTAGTAAGAAAATTGACTGGGAAATTAAAAAATGCATGACTTGTTTATAAACTTTTTATCCTGTAAAGACCTAGATTTTTTACGAGCCCTTGCATGTTGGTCAGTATAATTTGCAAGCCTGCTTTATACCATTTTCATAGGTATGCAATAATGCATTTCCAAATAAATTGTAATATTTAAAATTTTTATTTTTGAAAGCCAGTTCCTGGTTAAACATTATTCAATCCTTTTGGATAGAAACGGTTGAAAAGATCATAAAAGTGGTATATTGCAGGGTAGCAAAGAGCAGGAGGTAAAGGCTACGGGTTGTGTACTTTGTTAGATATGAAAAATGTTTTGTGTTTGTGGAAGTCAGTGTTTAATATGCACAATGATATAACCTAATAAACTTGTGCATCCTTTAGTACAGGGAGAAATCTGGCCTACAGTAATTGTTGGCCAATAGTTGTGTAGATGATATTGCCAAAATTCTATTACCAATAGCTACCTTGCCAATATTTTTGTGGTTATCTAGGAATTAATCAGGGTCTTCAAATGAAATGTAAGACAGCTTTAATACCTAGGTAATTGTATTTGTTTCTTTATTAAATACCTAGTTTGTCCAAATCATTGGTCAAATTTTAAACTATGGAAGTAATTCAACATGTGAAATACAGGGTGCCCTAAAAGTTCCCTTAGTGACACTTCCTGAATTTATTGTACAAATACATCAAAGTTTAAAGTGGTAATATATATTGAATTTATGAAATAAACTTATGTACTTACCATTGAAAAGGAATTTGTACAGGAATTTATAATGTTTGAAATGTCCACCATTTAGCTGGAGGCATAGCTGAACATGTTTGCGCATATTTTGAGATGCACATTTTAAGATTGCAGAAGTGACTTCTTGTACTGCTTGTGTAATTGCAGTTTTCAGCTCACTTATTGTATGGGGATTATCTGCATACATTTTGTTCTTTAAATACCCCCACAGAAAAAAAAGTCGGGAATGCTTAGATCTGGGGAACAAGGTGGCCAAAGATTTTTCGTGATGAGGCGATCACCGAAAAATTCTCTAAGCATGTCCATGGTTTCATTACTGGTATGGCACGTTGCACTGTCCTGTTGGAACCAAGAATCCCGATCATCCGATTCTAACAATGCAAAAACTTGCTGGCCATCAACAGTTGATTTGAAAAACAGAGGGCCCACGATTCATCTACGTGACACGGCACATCACACTCCAATTTTCTGGGAGTGCAGGCGTTTTTTGTGTAATGAATGGTAATTTGTTGTATCCCAAATACGGGTGTTTTGTGTGTTTATGAAACCACTGAGATTAAACCATGCTTCATCGGAGAAGAAAGTTTTGTCCAAAACGAATGAATTTCCGTAACGAATGACAGTAATGACGGCGCTTCTCATTGTCTGGTGTTTTTAACTCCTGTATGACCTCCACGCGGTAAGCATGTAACTGCAAAGCTTTTACATCCTTGTGCATTAATCTGCGTGATGCACTCAGTTACTGCGACAAACGCCTCACGGATTTTTGAGAAAATTGCAAAGTTTAACATCATTCACCAAGGCCGTTGTCACTACGTTCGGTCGTCCACTCCTGGGTCTGTCATCCACCGAACCTGTATCACAAAATCATCGTACGAATTGGTACAGTGTATCTTTACTTGGTATCGGATTATCAGGATATTTATGTCGCCAGATTAGTGCACACCTTTCGTACGATTTGCATTCGAAAATAAGCTTCAATAAGAGCAATTCTCTGAGCGTGCACTAAAGCCATTCTGCAATAACGAACAAAATGGACTGCACTTAGTTTCCCTGCAGCTCCCCCTTTGAAGTACCATCTAGGGATGACTCCTGACATCCGCTGCTACTGTAAACACGCTGTAAATTTTTGAAAATTAAAACAATAACCTTACGCTACATTTTAAAAGTCTGAGTACGGAAACTTTTAGGACACCCTGTAGTTGCAATTCAGTTCATTTTATTTAGAAATATTTGCAGTAGTTAATAAAAATCCAGTTTTTCAAATTTCTTTCATTGAAAGTAGTACTGGCAAAATCACATCAGAAATACTTGTCCTGTTATTTAACCCTTTAAGCGGCCGATGTACCTGAGCAAAACGGTGTCCAAAATTTTCTGCTCTTCCCAAAGAGATATGTTTACGTAGCGGCAGAGTTAAAGCTAAGAAAAACAATTCCTTCCCCTCTCATCTCAACAGCACCAACCGTAAATTTGTGCAATGGTGTCAAGTCTCCCGGACGCGGACATCATGCCACCGGGTAGAAAAAAGTACCTGAAACATCTTCCCTCTTCTTTCTTTGGTTCTACGCCATTGTTACAGCACTTTCAGTAAGCAATTAGCCAGAAAATATTGGTGTAAATCATTTCCCTAGATGACAAGTTTAAATACCAAAGCTAAGGGAAACGCAACGCTTTCTGATGCTCAGGTTCACTCATTCCAGCTGCGTTCTGCCCACTTCTTAAACAGCAAATATATTCGTCCGACATGATTTCAGTCCATCTTGCTTACCCCGAGTTAACTCGTTCCGGCCAGTTAAAGGGTTAACAAGCATCCTGTGTTGCTAGCTGAACTGTGTAACCACATCAGAAATACTTGCCCTATTGTTTAACAAGCATTATGTTCTGCTAGCTGAACTGTGTCAATGATGGAGCTGTGTATGTGTGTGATTAAAAACGGGGAAAGTAATGAAATCTGAAAGTTCAGCTGTATACCATTTATTTGTGTTTGTGTGTGGTCCTGCCTTGTAGCTTCGGGTGATGTGATGATTTCACATTTTTTATTTGTTGGTGGGATTTGTGTTATGTCAGTTCAAGCTATCATAAAATTGTTTCCACAGTGCTTAACTTCATAATGAAGTACATGTATTTAATTGTATCTCATGTGGAACAAGGATATAATTTTAAATTAATTCATGCAAAATGGGTTTCTTTTCAGTAATATTCTTGTTTCAGTGGTGACCAAATTTCAGGTGAACTTTTGGGGTAATTAAATGAATTTTAGAATGAGCCCCAAATATATTCCATATCTCTTTAATAATAAGAATCTAAATTGATATATACATCTCACATCAGTGCGTCTACAGTAACGAACTTCTTCGAATAGCTAACAGATTGTGGACTATAACTTCACAAAGTGCAAGTCTCTTCTCTCTGCTGCTGAGCGCAAGAGCTGTTTACATTTTTCACCTACCTTGTAGGTGACGTAGGTGGACAGATCCAAGCGCCATCTGCTGGCCAGCGGCCACAGGACTCCCCCACCAGTGACAACAATATATAAAAAAAAAAACTCCAGGTGTTTATACACGTTTGTTAAATCTTACCTGGCGACCAGATCGAGTTCGATATGGTATAATGTGTTGTGAGGGGGAGCTTGCAGAGCTGGGTACAGGAGAAAGTCTGGAGTCCAGAGAATGTCGTGGTATCACTGAATTAGGAGAAGTCCGTTCTCGATCGGCAGAGTTCAAAGGAACTTCTGGAGGAGACACAAAAGGTGAAGGCACTTCTGTAGTTGGAGATTGTTGTGATGTGGTGGTAGACTGTCGAGGAACAGTTGAGGCATGTTCATCAAAGAGCATAAATGCTGGTTTAAGCCGATCAATATTGATCACCCTTGGTTTGTTAATAAGGAGACTAAAGGTTTTCTCGTTGCGGGAAAGCACTGAAAATGGACCATCGTACGATGACTGAAGTGGTTTCTTGATGGCATCACGCCGTACGAACACATGTGAACAATTGTGCAGGTCCCGATGAACAAAAATTCGTGGTTTGCAGTGATTAACAGGCACTGGGGTGACACTGGCCATAGACTGCCGAAGCTGCCCGACGAATGTTGCAGGATCCATAGACTCCGTGGTTTCTTGCAGGAACTGTCCTGGCAAGCGAAGGGTAGAGCCATATAAAAGTTCAGCACAGGTAGCTTGCAGGTCTGGCTTCAAAGTAGTACGTAAGCCCAGAAGAACGGTCGGAAGAATATCTACCCACTGGGGCGTAGCATGACATTTAATGGCAGCTTTAAGAATATGGTGAAAACGTTCTACCATGCCATTTGCCAAGGGATTATACGGTGTTGTGCAAATTCTTTGTGCTCCTAATAAGTTGGAAAATGAGCAAAAAAGTTGAGATTCGAATTGTCGTCCTTGATCTGTAGTAATTTTAAGCGGAGCGCCAAAGCGAGAAATCCAACCACTGTAGAAAGCTTTAGCGACCGTGTCTGCTGTGATGTCAGGAATGGGAATGGCTTCAGGCCATCTGGAAAATCTGTCGATCATGGTGAGACAGAAAGAAAAACCTTGTGATACAAGTAGTGGACCAACAATGTCAAGGTGAACATGTTCAAAGCGTGCTGACGGTGTAACGAAAGTACCAGGTGGAGAAAAGGTATGTCGTGTCACCTTAGATTTCTGACATGCCAGGCATGATCTACCCCAGGAGGAAATTTCTGATTTCGTGGACGGCCATACAAAACGTGTTGCTGGATAGCTTTGATAGTTGATCGTATGCTGGGATGTGCTAGGTTATGCATGCTGTCAAAGATAGATCGACGGAAACTCTTCGGCACAAAGGGGCGAACTACAGCTGTCGAGACATCACAATAAAGCTGAGTGGATGAGTCAGTGACCTGCATGTGCTTAAGGACTAAGCTTGATGTGATTTTGCCTGAAAGTATGGACTGCAGTTCAGGATCACTGTTTTGCGCTATCGCCATGTCGATGAAGTTAAGTGGAGATGGTAAATTGATCGTGTTGATCCTGGAGAAAGAATCTGCAATCACGTTTGCAGAACCAGGAATATACTGAATATCTGTGGTGAATTGTGCAATGTAATCCAGATGACGCATCTGTCTAGGTGAAGCTTTATCCGATTTCTGCTGAAAAGCATATATTAGTGGCTTGTGATCGGTGAAAATGGTGAAGTGTGCGCCTTCCAGCATGTGACGAAAATGCTTCACTGCCGAGTATGCGCCCAAGAGTTCGCGATCATAGGCACTATAGTTTTGCTGTGCTGTATTTAACTTTTTGGAGAAGAATGCAAGTGGTTGCCAACCTTCTTGAGTGTGTTGTAAAACAGCACCAAGTGCAGTATCCGAGGCGTCTACCATTAGATCTAACTTAGCATCAGGCATCGGATGTGCTAGAAGAGCCACCTGTGCCAGAGCTTGCTTACATTTTGTGAAGGAATCACGTGCGTCATCAGAAAAGGTGATTGATCTGTTGTTGTTTTTTTATTTGAACCTTTAAGATACTCATGCAGTGGTTCCTGCACCTGAGCTGCGTGCGGAACAAATCTGTGATAAAAGTTCATGACACCCAGAAACCGACGAAGGTCATGAACGTTGGTAGGTTCAGGGTAAGCTAATAGTGTCCACTCTCTCTTGAAGGGGCATGATACCTTCAGGTGAGATAGTATGACCAAGGAATACTATAATGGACTGACCAACACACATTTGGAGGGATTGAGTTGAATACCATAGTCAGCAAGTCTTTGGAAAACTAAGCTCAAATGATGTTGATGTTCTTCTGCATTAGTCGAAGCGATAAGAATATTGTCGAGATATGCGGTACAAAAATCCAGATCCTGTAGGACAGTGTTGATGAAACGTTGAAAGGTTTGGCCTGCATTTCTGAGTCCGAATGGCGTGTAAAGGAACTCGAACAAGCCAAATGGCGTAATGACAGCAGTCTTCGGAACATCCTCTGTCTTTACAGGGATCTGATGATACGCCCTGATTAAATAAAGTTTGGAGAATATTGTCTTAGATGCTAGAAATTGGGTAATATCTTGTATATGTGGTGCAGGGTACCTGTCTGGTACAGTAAATGCATTCAGGCGCCTGTAGTCTCCACAGGGTCTCCAGTCTCCAGAATTTTTAGGAACCATGTGTAAGGGACTAGCCCAACAGCTTTTAGAGGGACGACAAATACTTTGCGAGAGCAAAAATTGAAATTCCTTCTTGGCGCATGCAAGTTTTCCAGGAGGTAACCGCTTAGGCTTAGAAAAGACTGGGGTTCCGGTAGTCTCGATGTGGTGAAAAACGCCGTTATCTTTATGTTTAGGCATACCATCTGTACTTAAGAGCTGTGGAAACGGTTTTAATAATTCGTGGAAATCTGAAGTGCCAGAGACAGCGGTAATTGGTAATTCCAGTAGCGGATTGCGAAGTAGCGTGGCCTGAAGATTTTAGCTTTGTTAACATATCGATCAGACGATGGTGTTTCATATCTACCAACAAACCAAAGTGCTGAAGAAAATCGGCTCCGATAATAAGAAGAGAAACTGACGCAATAACAAATGGCCAGGAAAATTTTCGACGCAAATTGAGATCTAAGGACAGTAGACGTGTGCCATACGTGTTAATAACAGAACGATTTGCAGAAAATAATTTCAACTTCTCCAGCTGTTTTGGTTTGGGTGAAGAGACTGGAATAAAGGAGACATCTGCCCCAGTATTGATCAAAAAATTTTTAGACCAGTAGATCTATCGGCCAACATGAGTGTGCTGTTTTAGGCTTTCGACACTTGCGGCCATAAGGGGCGGCCCTTCTAGTTTCCCCGACTGAAAAGAACAAGGTGATTTACACTTGGTAGCAGCGTCCTTAAAGGTTCTCTGATACCAGCAAACTTGATGTTGGCTTGTCATGGTTCTGTCTTCGAACTGCGGGATAATATCTACGACTCTCACGCGATGTCGAACGTTGTCGAGTGGAAGATTCTAACTGTGCTGAAAGTTTTGCTACTTGTGATGTGAGGTGTTCAATTTGTTTCTGAAGCATAGGAGCATGACAAATATGCTGTGAGGTATCAACAACGTTCACTTCAGAAGATACATCAGCAATTTCATGAATTTTGTCAGCTATTACTGCTAATTGTGTTAAATCATCACCGCTGACGGTTAAGATCTGTTGCATTCGCTTAGGCAAACGCTGAAGCCATAAGGACTTAAGTATCGCTGCATCTAATCGCTGATGAGCAAGATCTTTCATTCTATGTAATAACTGCGATGGTTTAGAATCGCCCAATTGTAATTCTTGCAATAAAAGTCTGAGTGTTTGATCCTCAGAGTCAGCTAACTGAGCAGTAAGACGCTTTTTCAAAGTAATATATTTATCTGCAGGTGGGGGTTGCAATATAATGTCACTAATTTGCTCAAGAATATAACTTTCGATTGATGCTACAACATGATGAAACTTAATATCATCGTTGAAAATTCCTGCCGTGGAAAACTGTGACTCAATCTGAGTGAACCACAGAGCAGGGTTATTCTTCCAAAATGGAGGACATTTCAACGTCACACGTGCCACTGAGGCCTCTGCATTTTCAGAATCCGGCATTATGAAACGATTCGAAAACCGTTGAATCAGGCATGCAATGCTTTAGAAATAATTAATTTCCTACCTTCGCCAGAAAAATAGCAGAATCCACAGTGTGTATCGCTGCGCTGTGTGCAGTTCAGAAACAGGCGGGAGCCATTACGCCAGAACGAAAAATGAAGCAAAATAGTAGAGAGCAGCCATGTTGAAAAAAAAAAAAACGAACCACTAAACTTGCAGGTCATAGTAGAAAAGCGAACATTGTCTGAGCAACGTTCGGCGTTCGAGATCACTTCCAGATGACTTCTGTGCTTCGTACGCAGTCCGGGTCACCACTTTGGGGTAATTAAATGAATTTTAGAATGAGCCCCAAATATATTCCATATCTCTTTAATAATAAGAATCTAAATTGATATATACATCTCACATCAGTGCGTCTACAGTAACTAACTTCTTCGAATAGCTAACAGATTGTGGACTAACTTCACAAAGTGCAAGTCTCTTCTCTCTGCTGCTGAGCCCGAGAGCTGTTTACATTTTACACCTACCTTGCAGGTGACGTAGGTGGACAGATCCAAGCGCCATCTGCTGGCCGGCGGCCACAAACTTACATGTAGGGGGGCAGGAGAAATATTGCCAATGCGTGAGATCAACTCGTAAATTTACATTTAGCTCCTTAGAAATCACAAGCAGTGCAAAAAAAATAATCTGTAGCATATTCTAGGAAACTTTTTTTTTCAGTTTATATGGAGACAGATGACCATTGTTTGGGAGTTTTAATCTGTAGGGAATGGCTTGGTTGTTTCAATTATTTGAAGTCTGGAGGCTCCACTGTGGCACCATTGAGTAACTATATCTCTTTGAGAGATATGGCAGTGACATGTAACTAAAATAGAGATGCTGTAAAGAAAATAGAAATTCACTCTTAAGATATGTAAAAAGGATAATGTCACATGGAAGCTTTCAAGCTGTCTCTAGTCTTCTATAACCACAGGTTGGATGGAAGTCACTAGATTGTTGCCAGATCTTTGGCATTCGGTTCCTGTAAATGGTTGCCAGATTCACGAGCTTTATATTTATTATGAAAGATAACTGATTTTTATGTTTTCACAGTAGCAAAATGCATATGAACCTGAAAATAGTACAGTTCCCTTTGAATCCTTCCAACAGGGTTCAGTTGACGTATTTTTGTTTTCTAAAGTGAAGGAAGCCAAAGCAATATTAAAATTTCCCATTTTTACATCTTTTTAGTGTTTGTTTAATCTGTTTTTGATGCCTCGATAAACATCAAAATGTAGAAAATTTGTCTACATCTTTCAATGTTGCAAGTTTGTCCAGAATAAGTTTTTATTGGAATAGGATAGATTCCTGGAAGATTGAGTGGGTCTAGTTTTATGTCTCTCATTAAATAATAATTTTGAAATAGTGGGGTTGGAACTGATTGCAAAACTAAACTTTCTGAAGACTTTTTTTTTTTTTAACTTAAAAGAGGAATTTGGATGAAAAGCGATGGAGCCTGTAGATTTCCTTCGCTTGTTTGAAGAGCTTTAATTTTTGCTTTCAATCCATACTGAGATTAGATTTTTAATTTTGAGTTGAGGAAAACCATAAGAAATGGCAATGTGCAATATTTTCAGGTACTCTTTTTCTATGGAAGCTTCACTGTTGCAAGTATCAAATGCTTTGGCTCTTTGTATGAAGGATTTTGACATTTTTTTTATGTAACTTAAATTTATATTTTCTATATATCATGTAGAGAAACATTTTGATTTGATTTCTCTGATAGTACATTTATGTGTTAATAGATTGGATTTTAGTTTCAGATTAAAAAAAAAAAAAAAGAAAAAAAAGCATCTGTTAAACTTAAAGCCATAAAGCTTCTGTATTTTTTTTCCCCCACTGCATTTAGAAGTGGATGTACAAATTCTCTCTCAAATTTGCATACCAAGAAAAATAGTTGGGGAATCATGCTCTGTTTAATAAAGTTCAAAATGTTACGATTTATGTGCTTAAAAGTTTAAGCAATTGAGACTGATATTAGGATGAATGCATTTTTTTTATTATTATTGTAGGAATATGATGCCAAAGCATTTGATACTTAGGTGTGGTCCATGTTGTTAGTTGTGTAGTGAAATAATTTGATTTTAAATCTTAATTTTTTGCTATATATTTCCAGTGTTTCTGTAAATGACCTTACTTCATGAGGAAGGTTAAGAAATTTCTGTGATAGTCTTTGGCTGCTGGATCAAATTGGCCATTGTGAACACTGTACAACAAGCGGTGATGCCTTCTGTTATCTTTGGCTTCTTAAAGCTCAAATTTTGTTTGAGGAAGTGGCATTGTTGGCCTCCACAAATTTTCACTAACAATGTGAGGTCTTCTGGTAACACCAAAAATTCTTTAATGAATTTTGTCTGGTATCTATGCTGCCACAGTATTACTGTAGAAGCTTTTGTATGTAGCTCCCTTCTCCCTTTTGGGGGGGGAGGGATTGTCACTAATGCTTTAAAAGAATCGTGTCATTCCATCTTTTTTTTTTTTTTTTTTGTGAATACTGGAAATATGAACTGTTGATTTGATATCAAGTATATTACTGCTTTTAATGTAATATATTAAGATATGTGATATTAAAACAATGTTTTGTAGTTTTGGTAACATATTTTCCCTTTTGATTCTTATTCAGTCTGATCTGCTTGTTGAATTTATGTACATTAAAAGTTCACTGTTTTAAATATTTTTGTCATAGTCTAAATTTGTTATGGAGGACTGTTGCACCCTGTTTAAACTATTAACAAAATGCCTTTCTGATGACAAAAAAGGTAATCTGTCCCAGCATATTTTATTGTAAAGTGATATTAGGATGGATGTATCTTATTTGTAATTTGTATTAGAATTAAAATTAAACATGTTCTCTAACTGTTGTCTTTTGCTGTAATGCATTGACCATTGCTTTCATTTACTTATCCTTCACTCATATTCTCTCAGATTTTGTGTTAGGGAGATAATTCACTAGTGCAGAAGAAGACATAATTGAATTCATTCTGAAAAAAAAAAAAAAAAAAAAAAATTGTAGCCTCAGTTAATATGAGATACACCAAAGAGCCAGAACATTGTGACCAATATTTTATGCAAATTGAAGCAAAAGCAGGTAAATAATGGCACATGTGAAAGTCATGAAATGGTATAAATAACACCTGATACTGAACTCTGTTAATCAGTGTTATTTTTGCTCTTCAGGTGGGAAAGGCATTGAACCTAAGCAAGGTTGGTAAAGACCAAATTGTAATGGCCAGACGACTGCATCAGAGCAAATTCCAAGATGGCAGGGCTTGTGGGGTAACCGCGATCAACTGTGGTCAGTACCTTCAAAAAGTGTTCTCAGGAGGGAAGAACCACAAACTGCCGGCAAGGTATGGGTTGACCACAGCTCATTGATGCTAGAGGTGACCAAAAGGTATCCCGTATAGCACAAGCCAACATATTGGATACCACAGCCATACATGAGATTCTTCCGCGGATTCGCGGAATTCCGCTTTTTTTTTTTTTTTTTTTTTTTTTTTGTCTGGGGATGGTGTTTTGTTTTTCAAAACTTTCGAAAACGGAAGTTAAACAGAGTGAAAAAAAAAATGTCCGTAATCGTGATTTCTTTTTCTCGCGATGTTTCTTCGGCGCAGTATTATTGTTAAATATAATTTTATTCCATAAATATTTGCATTTCAGCTTGAAAATGGAAGAAAAATTCCGAAGACAGAAGTTGGTGCAAAAATTTCCCTGTGATCTTCAGTCACGAGATTCTTCAGTGGATTTGCAGAATTCCGCCTTTTCCATCGTCATTTCGATGGTTCTCGATCTATGCAGAACTGAGCAGAAATTTATGAGGGATTGGCGGCGGTAGTGAATGGTAGTGGGGTCGTTTTCCGTCGCTGGGCAGAATTCCGACTTTCGGAAACGGAAGTTAGTCGGAATGAAGGTTTCTCCTGTAATCATAATCCTTTTTCTCTTGCGATGTTTTTCCTACCCAGTGGTGTTGTTAAATATAATTTTATTCCATAAATATTTGTTTTGCAGCTTCAAAATGGAGGAAAACTTTTTAAAACAAATCGGACAAAGCATAGATTTTGCTGATAATCATAATTTTTTTCCGCGGTGTTACATGTATCCTGTGTTGCTGTTAAATTACACACAGTATATGCTGTTTTGCAGCACGTTCTTATTTTTCACTGGTGCGGTTAAAAAGTTCAGCTTTTTTTTTTTTTTTCCTTCGTCAGTCTCGTATATGTGTAGCACAACTCACCGGAAATTTGAATGTTGATGACAGGAATAATGTATCACAACACACAGTACATCAAACCCTGCTGAAAATGGGGTCGCATAGCCGGAGGCCAAACCAACCTTAGTTCATAGTTGAAAGCACCTACAGTGGCCATGTGAGCACCAAAACTGGATCTTGAATGGCTGAAAGAAGGTTGTCTGGTCCAATGAATCTGGTTTCCTGTTGCACCATGTGGATGGCCTGGTACAGTGGTAGTATTTTACCACCTGCAAAAACTGTAAATTTTAACGCTTTTTTAACTAATTTTCATAGTTATTTCATCATTTATACGTCATTAAATGCAAAATGTTATGGAGATTTCAGAAATGTCTTAGATTTTCCTGTAGATATTTCTGTTCTTAAGATAGGACTTTATGGGGTTTCACGAACACATTAAAATTCACGTTAGCTACGTATCAGTTGTTGCAGCCAATCATAGACATTATTTTACCTGATTGGCTGCTTCCTAATGCTATCCTAATCCTACTCCAGCCTTTATAAGGGTTGGCACAAAGCTACTAGAGCATTATAGTGGTTGCTTCTTGTTATTAAGGTGTAATTTGTGTACATTCTCAATAATGGTTAAAACTGAGGAATTGTCCACAGTGGACAGTAAAAATAGTTCTGCATGAAGAAAGATATTCTTCAAGGTAAATCTCTGAGAGAGTGGGCTGTAATCAATCTACAGTTATTAGGTTACTGAAAAAAGTAAAAGACACTGCTGATATTAAAAATATGCATTCAGTGGAAGGCCCCGATCCACTACAACCAGGCAGGACAGATTGTTCAGAAAGCTAAGCTTGGCAGACAAGAGGCTCAATTCACTTGAATTGCTTCAGAGATGGTCTGAAGTGACTGATGTTACTGATAGTACATTCTACTGTTAGGAGGAGGCTGCTTCACTATGACTTACGTGGCTACAAAGGCATGCATAAACCACTGTTAACTGCAAATCAAAGACAGCATAGATTTCAGTGGACAAAACAGCATGTCTCATGGACAACCAAGCAATGAGATAATGTTCTTTTTAGTGATGAATCAGAATTTTGCCTCTATGGGAATCACAGTAGTGTCTGTGTGAGGAGATTCAAGCATGAAGAATTCCATTCAAGTTGCTTAGTGACTACTGTTAAGCCTCCGGCAAAGGTCATGGTTTGGAGCTTCATGTGTGCACATGACATTGGGAACCTCCATATTGTCAATGGTATGGTAAATGCCCAGAAATACATCTGGATATTAAAAAACAAGATGCTATTTTATTTTTCAAGATGACAATGCTCCCTGCCATCGTACTAAAGTGGTAAAAAAGTGGTTTCAGGAAAAACATTTCAGCATCTTGATTGGCCGCCACAGTCGACAGACTTAAACCCGATCAAAAATTTGTGGTTTATAGTGTCGAATGAACTATCAAAAAAGAAGCCAACAACCAAAATTCAACTCATTGAAGATTTAATTCAAATTTAGAATCGTATTATTCAACCCAATCTTTTACAAAATCTTGTGCACGGTATGCCAGCATGATGGAAAGCTGTGGTTATGCTTAAAGGCTGGGCAACAAAATACTAGGCACATTTTATGATTTTGCTTCATTATATTTCTGTATTTAAATGCTATTTCATTCCTTATGAATTACAAAAGTGATTTATTGCTGTAAACCCAAGTATTGGATAAATGATCCTTTTCATAATAATTTCGACTTGGTCATGATATTTATAATGTATCTTAAGAACAGAAATAGCTACAGGAAAAACTAAGGCATTTTTGAAATCTCCATTAAATGTTTCATCTAAAGACATAAATGATGAAATAATTATGAAAATTAGTTAAAAACGAGTTAATTTAAAAATTCACAGTATTTGCAGGTGATGCAATACTTTGGCACATCACTATAAATGTGTGTTGTTTACCTGGGGTGGGGGATGCACCATGGGATAAAAACAAGCTGGTGGAATTACTGTAATGCTTTGAGCAATGTTCTAGGAAATCCTGGGTCCAGTTATTCATGTGCAGGAAACTATGACATCTCTCACCTAACTAAACATCATTGTAGACCAGGTACACAGTTACATTGCAACAGTATCCCCGGTATTCCCCTCTACAAGGTGTCCACAATGTCTTGTTTAAAGCCCCCCCCCCCCCCCGTAATAAGAGAAATGTAAGTGAGCTATGTATCTGTTGTATGATGTATATGTTGAGTTATATGCTGAGGCATCCTTAAGCATCCAGTGGATCCATTTGGGCTCCGTCATTCTCGTAACAGAAAATAATTTTACTCCATGTTCTGTGGGACATTTTCCAAAGCAGTTGCGGGGTGATACGAGAGAAAGTATGTCTCACTGCTTGTTTAAGTTCACCAGTGGTTTGGTAGTGCTGCTGTGCAACAACCTCCTTTATGAAACCCCAAAGGGCATTATCACACGTTGAGAGATTTGGGCTTCGAGGTGGCCATTCAAGTGGAGCGGGGCAGCACTGCCGAACCTCTGCCGATCCAATGATCCCGAAAGACCACACCAAGGTCTTCCAAACAACGATTGCATAATGGGCGAGTGCCCCCATCCTGTTGGAACCATACGTCATTCAGAATGCCAAGATTTCCTAGTTGTGGCACAAACCAGGTTTGCAGCATGTCCAGATAACTTGTCTGATTCACTGGACCATCAAAGAAATACGGTCCAAACAGATGTCGACTTTTCATTGCAGCCCATATCATGACATGCGGAGGATGATGTTCCAATTCTTCGACATAATGTGGGTTTTCCTTGGACCAGAACACAACATTCCGTGATCGACAGCTGTGGTATGTCGCACATTCATCACTGAAAATGACCTTTCCATGTTTTGGAATTGTGGCAAATGTCTGAAGCATCATTGTACATGCATCCCGTCTGCGGTTTAAATCAATGTCTGATAACTCCTGAACGAACATCGGGCGATATGCGTGCAAATTCAGGCCATTCTTCATGTGCTTATGCAGTGTCGATCGTCGTATTCCAAGCTCCGCTGATCGTTTGCGGAGCGACTTCGTCGTTGACCTGATAACTGATTCCTCGACTGCTTGACATTGTTGCACTCTGGTTGATGGTCTTCCCGTTCGTGGTTTATCCTTGATGTTCTCTGCTTCGAATAGTTTGTTCCCACCTCAGAAGGTTCTGTTTTGGAGGGGTCTCTTTGTTGAATTGTTGTTGGAAATTGGCACGCACGTCACATATTGTCTTCCTGTGTGTGGATGTTCGTGTACCCAGACACTGACAACAATCCGCTGTTCCAGGGTGTATTCGCTGGTATCACACATGGTTCTGGTACCTAATCTGTAAATAAACACAATACAGACCATAACTCAACATATACATCATACAACAGATACATAGCTCACATTTCTTATTACAGAGGGGTAACAAGACATTGTGGACACCCTGTAGTAGTGCCCCCTTTCGGAAGGATAATGTGCCATGCCACACTGCCCAGATTGTTTGAGAATAGTTTGTAGAACATGAAGACTTCCCTGTATTACCCTGGCCCTCCAACTCCCCAGACATCAGTCCAATTGAGCATCTGCGGTTTGTGTTGGAACAGCAAATCCAGTCGGCAGAGCAGGGTTGGGTTTCTGCCGGCAGAAAATGGATATAACCGGCAGTTTAAACCGGCAGAAAATGGCAACAACTGGCAGAAACTAAAAAAAGTACTTAAACCATTTTTGTATCAATTAGTACATGAAATTTACAGTAAATCAGAGATGACAAATACTTATAATCGGATGATTAATAAAGAAGTAAAACACTTGTTGCAACTTTTAAAATCTAGTGCTGCTGTCTTGGATAAGATCCAATAAGAGGACTGTTCTATTGCAGATGCTTTTGAAATTTGCTTGACCCTAATGGATGATGATAATCTCATGAAAACTAATGAAAGCAAGGTTAAGAGTATATTTAATCAGGCAATAACTCAACATCATATGCTAGCTTTATGCTTCATCCAAAGTACATGGGATCTAAATTGTCGCCTGATCAGGAAGAAAGTGCTAGAAAATTACTTTAGGACATCAATCAATCCAAATTTTGTGCCTTACATCATAGCTTTTCAAGCAAAATCAGCCCCTTTTCCTGAAACATATTACTCCAATGAAGTCTTTGAAAATGTCTCAGCTTCGACATGGTGGTCTAGTTTAAAGAAAACAACTGTAAATGACAATTTCATAACTCTTGCTTGCACAATAATGATATTGCCTGCAAGTTCTGCAGGGCTTGAAAGAAATATTCTCAAGCTTTTCGTTTATTTACAATAAATTAAGAAATTGTTTGGGTTTGGAAACAGCAGCAAAATTGGTCTTTTGCTATTGACTACTTCGTGCAAAAAGTTCACTTGAATAGAGAATTTACTGTGATGCAAACCTTTGAATAAATACTGTAAACATTGTAACTGAACTTGTTTTACTTTAACATGCATTTCCCTACACTATTCATTATATGGTATTTGTGGTACTTCAGTTATTCATCATATACTATTTGTGGCACTTCAGTAAGTTTTTATTACAAGACATAATTATTTTCTGGGTTTCTGCCAGTTATTGCCACTTTTATGTCACAAACTAGTTTCTGCCATGCCGGTTTTAACCGGTTACAACCAGTGATTTTAACCACCTTGACAGAAACTTGCTAACCCTGCGGCAGAGGCTCAACTACATAACTTACAGGAGGAGTTAAAGGATCTGCTGGTAAAATGTTATTACCAGATAACCACAAGACACCTTTAGAAATCTTGTAGCATCTATGCTTCTCCAGGTAGGAAGAGCTGTTTTGGCAGCACTTGTAGGACCAACATCACATTAGACAGATGGGCATGATATTTCGGCTCTTAAGTGTATATAAAAGCTCTACGTAATTTAGATTATGTAAGAATGTTAAGGCATTTAAAGTTACTAAAAATATCACCATTAAGTTAAATGAGAAACAAGTAAATATACATTTTTATTTCTTTAATATTCTGAGATCTTTAGTGATTATTTTCATTTTTGTGGACCACTAGTGCATTCATAGCTTTGCGAAACTGTGCAGCATTGTTAACACTTGCGTCTCACAAGTGCACTGTATGCTATACACTGAGTGGCCACTTTATTATGACCACCTGACAGTTTTAAACAAATACTAGCCTCGCCCTATGGCTGCACGCTGTTGCAGCCATAGGGCGAGGCTAGTATGAAAAGTGAAAGTTAGTACTTGCCACAGTAGAAGAAGTGATTTTTGGGTGACGAGATGGGTAAAAAATGCGATTTGACAGACTTTCAACGTGGGATGATTGTAGAAGCTCGGAGCCATAGAGCGAGTATCGTCAAAACCGCCGCATTTGTGAAATGTTCCAGAGCAGCTGTTGTTAAAGTGTTTAAAGACTGAACTGTCGGCTAAAAAACTGGGTCTCTACGTGCAACGTGTGGTCGTCGTCTACTAGTGACTGCTCGGGTGGAACGCAGAATGTCCAGACTGGTAACAGACAACAGAAAGGCAACAGTGCAGCAAATTACAAACCATCTTAATTAACGATCCCTGCCGCCCCGGTGGCGCAGTGGTCTAAGGCGTTGGCGTCTGATCATTCGTCCGTAAGGGGTCCGGGTTCAAATCCCGGTCAGGCATGGATGTTGTGTTTGTCTTACGGCACTGGCTCTCTCCCTTCCCTGGAACCAGTGACCCTAAATTAGGGACAGGCGACTGCTTATAGCCCATTGAGTTGCTCACGGTGGTCGTTAAACCTCCAGTCAAAAAAAAAAAAAAAAAAAAAAAAAATTAACGATCCCCTCAAATGATCTCAGCACGCACTGTTCGCCGTACACTGCATCAGATGGGATATGGCAGCCAAAGGCCTGTTTGAACACCTTTGCTGTCTGCATTATTGCAACTGGTGTTTCAAGAGGGTTTTCCAGAATGGAAAGTGGTACTGTGTCTTTAGAGATTAATTCCAGTTCTGTTGAGGTGCCCATCATTGTATCCTCAATTCCTCATGGAATTCATATGGATAAAAGTTAGATCCGTCTGTGAATGCCATACTATCTTCTCTAAGCATTTCAGTGAAAATTACATGCGACATGTATGTATGTAATTAATGCCGGTTATCTTTTAGTTGCCCACTGGGGGACAAATGCTTTGCTTGTTCTCAACAACTGGCCAGCTGAGTATCGAATTTGTGAGCTCATTTCCAGATGTAAAGATTATGCATGGCAATGTTGCCACTTGCAGAAGGTATATATTGTAAAAAGTATCATTGCTCTGATTAATTTTGCAGTTATTTGAGACTTGTCTTGTGGTGATCAGCAATGCAATACCTGCAGTTTAATGTGTGAGTAGATTGTAAAAACTTGATAAGAGATTAGTTAGAGTGATAAAGAAGCTATCTACATGGAATGAATGAAGTTGTCAAAGTGTTCTGAAGTAAAACTGCCTTTTTTTTTCTTTTTTTTTTCCCTGCATATTGTGTTCAGCATGATGTTCATTTGAAATTAAAGTGATAGTGAACCTATAAACTCCTCACAAAAGAAGGGAACTCATCAAAAGTAATCCATAACATATTGTTTGTTGTGTAGGTAATACGACATCATTAGAATTTCAAGTGCAATAAGTTGAAGGAATTTGTGCATGTCCAAAATTCATGTTGAAAAAATCATGAATTGTTCGAATTCATTGAAGGTGTGCTGCAATGGCTATTGGAGCTGCAAATATCACAAATAAGAAAGCCGACACCAAATTCTGGGGTGTAATGTAATGAACACTTCTTTTGAATCCTTTCTGACACAAAAATAATTTTTCAAAAACATTCAGTGAATAAAGTGATTTTAGGCCCCCTAGTGGAAAAAATGTGCAATGTTAGGTGTTTTTTACAGTTGAATGGAACCAGTTGCAAAAAGAAAAATCAACTGGATTTCTGTAATTTGTAACACATTTACAGATAGAAATAGCTACTAATGGCAGAAATGTGTGTGCTATGAAAAAATTACAAATTGTACAAAAATAAAAAAAAATGTTTCTCGGAAAGATTTTTTCAGATCAAACAAATAGAAGAAATGAAGGAAACATATCGCTTTGCGCCCCTTGGCAGGAAAGCTGTGCATTATTTGAAGCAAATGGAGATAACTTTCATAATAAAAGTCATCTTACCAAGAAAGGGTTTTTTCAAGGGATTTTTAGAATTGGAGGGTGTTGGAATATAATTTTTCAAATAAAATTATATGCCAACACCCCTGGTGGCAGAATTGTTAATTAATGAGAACATAGAAAATATGTATAAAATATATTGCAAAAGCTAATGCTATGGAAAGGTAATTTTTCAAATAAAACTTTTCTCCGTAAGTTTGAGGTAACGAGGAAAACTGCATTCTTTTAGAAGACACTGCTTGCTATCTGTACTGTGGAAAATTGCACACAGTTGAAAGATGTTTTCAGTTGCACTTTTAGATCCATGTTGCAAACAAGAAATGCACTCTGTCATCTGGCATCACCACAACTGTGCATCTGTAAAAAAAAAAAAAAAAAAAAAAAAAAAACATGGAAAATATCTAGGCGATTTGGTATCTGTTAAGAGTTTTTCAAGTTGGACTCCTAGAAACTGAGATGTCAAGAAAAATAGCTTTATATTTGTGCCCCTAGCAGATAAATTGTGTATTATGTTGGACATATAAAATATGCACCTATTTAGAGTGGGTGGTATCTGACCAGAAAGGAATTCTTTCAATCTGGTTTTTAGGCATGCAGATATAGCGGCAAATGTATTGTAAACATAATTATGTGCAAAATATCCTTCAGGAGTGCTGTCCGACAAAAAAATAAATAAATTTTCAAATCGGACTTGGAAGCCTAGAGATATTGAGAAAAATAAAATGAACATCTATGCCCCCAGCAGAAAACCTATGTGTTTTTAATGACCTGGAAATCTGTAAACAATTTGTCTTGAAAAATATGAAACTGAAAAAAAAAAAAATCCAGTTTTTAGAAGTGGTTACTGCTACAAATATAAGAGAAACAGAAATCTGCACATAGTGACAAAACTGTTCATCAAAAATTTTATAAGAAAAGTCACACTGCAAACTCTATCCAAGTGAAAAGAATTTAGTATTATTTGGGGAAATTGTACACAAAATGGTCTTTGCTTTAAAAGGTATGAAAGGGAAGAACTTGTTTTGGACTTAGAAGTAACAATATGGAATGAGCTATGTTTTAAACTCTATAATCTGTATTTATGTCCCCTAACAGCAGAGTTGTATACTGGGGGGTGGAGGCAAGGATCGGTGTTTATCCAGCTATTGGCTCCCAATGCAAAATGAATTTTTCAAATTTTACTAATTATTAATAGGTGTGGAAGTATGGTGTCCACAGATATCTGGATTCATGGGCAGATGTATTTTTATTTTTTTTAATGGAAGGCTTGCTAAAAAATTAAGAACTGTGTTTACGTGATGCTTGTTCATAAAGGGTGTCTCGTACACAAGCAACAGGACTGATCATGTCTTGGAAACTTCTGTAAAATACTGATTTCTCTTAGCTATGGTGTAGTGTGTAGTTTTCTGAAAATTCTTTGTGAATGAAAACTGGTCATGTAACAAATGGATGCCCATGTATGGAGGAACGTTGTGATTTTTCTTAAAGGAATTTTGTTCACATTTTTATTCCACTTATGAAGCTAATCAGTTAAATGCTTATGTTGCTGTAAAATAGAATTTAGGTGCAGTGAAAGCTAATTGGCAAATCAAAGTGATGACTAGTGATTAGTTTTTTCATTAATCTCTGTGCATATATCATATTAGACAGCAGGTATTAGCTGCCCTAGAAGACCAACTTTTGAATTGAAACAGCGGTGTCAGTGTAGACTGGGCTGTTGAGTTACTAATTTCCAGTTAGATATCTGGAACTCGACTTGTGCAGGCACTGCTCATAATTTAATAGTGATTCAAGTTCTAAAACAGAAAAAAAAAACTATCTTTAAAGGCTTCTCTGCTCAAAAAATGCTGAAGTGCATCAACCACAAGAGAGAAGGGGAGGTCCCTTTAGATCTATTTTGTTCGCATATACACTACCATTTTTGTTGGGGGGGGGGGGGGGACATTGAGCTAATGCTGTCAGTTATACATGAACACTGTTTTATAGCTTTCTCAGCAGCCTCTTGGTTACAAAAGTGAATCCACATTCCTTTGCTTCTCTTTTCAAAATTTTTGTTCACAAAATTTTAATTCAAATAAACCTCAGTTGTTTTTCTTGAGGGGAAAGCTTTAAAAAAAAAAAAATCATAGTCTGCCTTTAAATGCAGTGTAAAAAGATCATAGAAAGCATTTACATTGACTTTTAAGTCCTCACAAATGAGCTTCCTTTTAATTAAATTTTTAAGGAAGATGAAAGTTGATATATGGAGGGCAGTTTGATATATGGATGTGTGTTTTACATTTTGTTGTAAAATGTGAAAAAAAAAAAAAAAATTGTGCTCATCTAAATTGTGTTTCATTGATTCTGTGCGTTCTTCTAAAAATGCTGATATAGCTGCTCTTGAGTTCCTTAAAAATTTACTTTTAAATGGTTTTACCCATGACTGTGAAAGTTGTGGAAAAGATGCTTCTTAGCCTGCCCTTCCCCCACCCATTCATTTCTTCAAAGCATGATACAGACTGCAGACTTCATTACAGTTGTTAACAAAGAACAGCTGTGTGACTGCCCAAAAGTTTGGAACAGATGTGTAATAGGTAAGTTTTATCTTTTCTTTTTCTGTGTTAGATTAAAAAAGTTAGCTAAAAGGTGTTTTAATAAATTTATTAAAGAGAAAGTGGCAAACATTATTAAAAAGTGCCCATGGGATTTTGTCAGTTTTCAAACATTTATTAATTTATTTATTTATTTTGCTCTTCCATTTTTAATTATCAAAGGAGCTGATAATTTCTTCTTGTGGTGGTGGTAAATACACATTTGTTTTATAATTCTGTTCCCCTTTTCTTGTAAACCTAAATTTTGGGTAGACTACTTCCTTTAGCTGTAGATGTTGTTCACCATGATCTGTGCCACTCCCTCGTTCTCTCACTTTCCCTGAGTCACCTGCTAGATGCTCATAAAACATTCATTGAGATTTTGCAATTAATTGGTAAGGAAAATGTTTAGGGAATACTGAGAGGTTATATGTGGCAGCATTTGTATGCTTATCAATAAATTCTTGATATGTTTTCCTTTTAATCAGTTATTAAATGAGTGAGTCATATCAGCAGGATGTTTATCGGTCCTTGCTTCCCTTCCCTTGAACACACACCTTCAATTTGTAGTGTCTTTTGCAGTGCTTAGTTACTATACTTTGCAGTATTACTCTTGTTATACTGTTACAGTTCACAATCTTCCTCCCCAGTTTTTGTTTTAGCACTGGCCTACCAAAAACAAATGAGAATTTTATCGTGAAAGCGTGTGGGTGAAATTTTTATTCATTTATGATGATTAAAAAAAAACTTCCTTATTTCTGTGGGTAATTGTGTATTACATTGAGAGTTGTATACAGGCAGTGACATTTTTACTCTAGTCATATGTGAAGCTTTTGAAATAACTTGAGTTTGCACAAAAAGTGGTCTAGCTCATGCTATTCAGTCTTATCACCTCTGGTGTGTTATACAAGTAGTCACAAAAAGTAGTTATAAAAATCATGGAATGTGTTCTTTATTGCAAAGTAGATGGTTAAAAATGTATTAAATTTATCAAAAATGTCTTCCCTGCTGGTGACTGATGAAACTAAATTACCGTATATACTCGCGTATAAGTTGACCCCCACTTACAGAGGAAAAATCGTAAGAAATCTGAAACTCGCGTATAAGTCGATCCCGGAATGAGAAAAAAAAAAAAAGTTCAATGAATTTATTCAAAAACATTTGAAAACGAAAAAAATTATATATATAATACTAAATTTAATTTGTATACTCAAAAACTTCATCGGAACCCTTCAAAATCCGATTCAGTCAGATTCGCCAAACAGTTCAAAAAAGTCTTTCTCTGTCGTCGGCGCGTCATCATAAACATCAGTATTCCCATCTATGCCTGTGGCATCAGAATCACTGTCATCATCACTCATAAAAATCTCATCATCCTCTGTGCCATCAAGTTTGTTACTAATGCAACATTTCTTGAATGATTTCACGACCATTTCCGCAGGTATCGCATCCCAAGCATCCTTGACCCATCGCGCAATCAAAACGATATCCGGCTTCTTTAGTTTTCCGCCCTTGGTTTCAGTCGGCAAATTGGAACTTATCCAATCTGCCCAATACCTCCACACATTGTCCTTGAAGGGCTTATTAAGGCAGACATCTAGTGGTTGAAGAACAGATGTCAATCCACCTGGGATGACAGCAAGAGTTGTTTTTGAATTTTCTGCAGTTTTTTTCACATCTGCACAACGGTGTGCAGCAAACATATCCCACACCAAAAGAGAAGGTTTCCTCAAAAGTGCACCTGGCCTTTTGTTCCACACATTCTTTAACCAGTCAAATGATCCGAATTCGTTCATCCATCCTTTTTCATGGGCACGAACAAGCACACCAGACGGAAAGACAACGCTTTTCGGCAGAGTTTTGCGTTTGAAAATAATTACTGGAGGTAGCTTACTGCCGTCGGCCAAACAGGAAAGAACAACCATGAAACTGGATTTTTCGTGGCCAGTCGTTTTGATCAAGATATTTTTTTCGCCCTTTTGGTTCACAGTCTTATTTCCAGGAAGGTCGAAACACATGGCGGTTTCATCCATGTTCCCTATTTGGGAAAGTTCAAAAGCAGTCTCTTTTCTCTTTTGAATTACCGTAATTTTCGGACTAAGAGCAGCATCGGCGTAAGGGCCGCAGGTGAGAATTTTTGCAATCTTGGAAGCAAAAGTTGCCGTAAGGGCCGCACCTGTGAAGTCGTGGTGCTGCTGCTCAGAAAACTAAATTATCTTCCTTATTTTCATGAATTAACTTGCACCCAACATGATTATATGTATACTTCAAAGGCTAATTCTGCAACTCAGTGTCGATCTGCTTTATACACTTATTTTTTCATACTGGCAAACATTTTTATTTATACATTTTTTATTAATCATGCTAATGATGTTGTTTGTTTGCATTTATTAAATGCTCAGAACCATTTATATAATCAATATAAATCACAGTTAATCTTAAGACTCCCGTTATAATATCGCATTGCTCATAAAACCGCACAATTGTCTAAATTCCATTCAATGTGGATGTCTGCTACAGGATGGTTCTCTGTTCACCGCAATAGAATCCGTCTTAGAAGTAATTAACTTATAAATTATCGCTTGTTATGCTTTCGATTAATGTTTTCTTTAATAATATGTTCCTTCTATGTTATGCTGTTATGCTTTTTTCTCATGTAGAGACGTTTCCTTTTACCAGCTGCTTCGCATGTGTTCGCTGATCTGCCGCCAACACTTCGAAACGGCGGTGCGCTTTCTCTCTTTCAAGTGGTTTGACCTACTTTCATTTACTGCGCACTGAGCCGTTACCGCTGGGCGCGCTATCCACAGAAGCCTCGGACGTCACGCTACTCGTCTGTGTGCTTATAAGTCGCCATTCTATCCCCCATGCAAAGGGCGTTTGAGTCGGGCATTCCTGTTCTCCCCCACTTTTCCTCCTAAACCAACATCAGGACAGCGGAGTTATTGTCTAACGTATGAGTAGAAGGGAGGGGGGCATGATCACAGTCGAGTTTGTGAACAAAAAAAGACGTGGTTTGAAAAAAATTTACTAAGCATCTGCATGGAAAAAAAAAAAAGGGAGGGAAGAAAGTCTTATCGAAAACAAATTCGGCATAAGGGCTGCACACCCGAAAAATTTCACTTTTAGTAACGTAAGAGCCGCTGCTCTTAGCCCAAAAATTACGGTACATACTTTTGAAATTCCATTATCTTTGCTTCGAGGTCACGGGGTAACTTTTGTGCAATTTTGGTGTGCTGGCATAGACACAACCCATAGCGGTTCATGAACCTTGTGCACCAACCTGGTGAGGCACGAAAAGTGTTATTTGCGGCTGCAAACTTTTTATCTTTATGCGAGCTTCATTGCTCGCAAACGTATACCAGTTCACGTTACAATGTAACCATTTTGTTTGCAGCCCACAATCCAATCATTCAAGACACTTTCCAGCTCTGGGAAAGATGTCTTTCCACGGCGCAGCGCCTTTTGCGATTTTGGTATTTTCTTTTTTTAACGCCAATCTTGAATCAGTGTTTCGTTAATGCCAAATTGACGTGAAGCAGCACAGTTGTTAGTATTTTCTGCAAAAGAACCCACTTTCAACTTGAATCCTGCGTTATAGGACATCCGTTTCTTTACACAATCCGTGTCACCCATAATTGGAGAAGCGAGACACGTGCGATTAAGAACAAGCAACACCTAACACTGGCTGTCGCATGGCTCCGTTACTTCAAAGGTCAGCGCAATCAACTGGTAGTCGGAAGGGCGGAGCTTTCTATGCGCAGCTGTGACTGCGCTGTGGATACGCAAAGCCAGGAGAGAGGAGACTTTTCAAAGCGCAGAGAAATTCGGTGAGTCGCAATTTCGTAATTCTACCCCATCGGTGTTCTTTCTTTCTTTCGGAGGGTTGCGATTTCGTAATTAATACTGCATCGGCATTTTTATTTCTTTTGGGATGGATTGCCTTTTGCCTCACGAGAAGAACTTTCGGAATTACGATTTTTTAGACCCCGCGTATAAGTCAACCCCATTACTTTGAAGCTCTCATTTTGTCCCAAATTTCTCGACTTATACGCGAGTATATACGGTAGATACTTTGTTTTATTTTCCAAACGTAATGATTGTTACCTGCCTTGTGATGAAATGTTTAAAAGTTGACCTTTTAAAACATAGTTATTAAAAAATAAAGTTAAAAAAACCAGCCCTCTTTCCTCTTTTAAGCATTTGGTGTAACCAGGATCATCTGTAATCCTTGCGTGCTTACCAGTGGTTGATAAATCCAAGGCGCCAATTGCCATGGCGCCTGAAAATTTACACCTGGCGCCTGAGTTTTCAAATAATGTTATGAAAATTTTGTTTTATTAGCTTTGGATTTCTATTACGGAATTTCCATCTCTTTCATAAGGCAACAAGTACAGTATGCAGAGATTTCTGTTAGGGTCTTTTTTTCTTTTTTTTTTTTTTTGTAGGTTATGTACCATAAAATCAGAATAATGTAGATGCCAATATCAATTTTTGGCATAGTCACCAGCAGAGTTGTGCATTCTGCAGCGACATTGGCAGCAGTAATTCCATCTGAAGTTCCACTGTGCAACCTAAGAGTATGGGTTTCACATCTGATGCTTGCATGCACGGTGAATGAGCATCAGAGTTGTTTGTAGCCATGCCATTGTATTTCTCATAGGGTGCTTACAAGTGTACTAATTCATTAGTGAAGCTGAACTTTTTGAAATTAAAACCTATTTTGGAAGTGCGTCTATTAATGCAAGTGTATAGTATGCTCTGTAGTTTTAGTTGTGGATTTTGTAATGAATTATTGAACAATATTTAAGAAATAATACATTAATTTTGACTATTGAAGGTCAAAATTCTGTGTGGTTTTTGTTTAGGATCATGATATTCTCCTTGTATCTCCCAAAAAAATGTGCTGGCTCCTAAAAATTAGGACCTGGCATTTGGAAATATTCGGGTTTTGTGTACCCCTGATGCCTACCATCATATTTGGTGGTATGGTCTAAATTGTTCGTTTAAATTTGTCAGCTTGTCTCTTTCAGTTATCTTTTTCTACATCATCCACTCCGTTATGTCTTCATTATGCTTGATAGTAGCTTCTATAATGTATTTATTTATAAATTTTTTGTTTTTTTTAATTTTGTCATCGTTTTTCCTTGAAGTTTAAGAGTTTCCACACACCTTTTGGTTTGAAAAAATTAGTTTCGCTTGTAATGTTCATAATTCATTGCGGCAGGATTGGGGTACAGCTAAGAAAATGAGAAAATTAGTGAGAAATAGTCAGGTGAAAAAAAAAAGGCAGATATATATAACATTACAGCGTTCGAATTACCCAGTCACTGGCCCAGTGCAACTTTTGTCGAACCACTGAACTATTCATTTAACTGGCCAGTAAGTTTGTTTTTCTAATTTTTCACAAGTTAAAAAATGAATTTCTATTTCTTTTACCTTGCTGTACGTTTTTTTTTTTTTTTTTTTTTTTTTAAGGCTGCAAACTAATGATACACGTTCATGAAATGCTATTGGATAAGCATAGATGCAGCCAACTAGTACGGATTTTCCGTAATTTTATGGATTTTTGGTTGCTGTTATGGAAGAACGGAAACACAGCTGAAATTACGGAAAATCACCATTTGATTTAATTTTCTAAGATAGTAAACAAATTTTCATCAACTTAAAAAATTTTGTTTGTTCAAGTTTTTCTGGGGGAAAAAATTAAATGCTACATTCAGAGCTGCCAGACCTGCGCCAAAACGTAGTTCGTGCGCCATTCTGCTAAAAAAAAATCGCCGGTTCGACGAAATCTGTGCCAATTTTGCATCAAAAGTTAAAATTTACCAGTCATCGACACTTTAGCGTTATCTTACGACATTCGAAATTGATTCAGCGGTTAATTCGTACGTGAGATTCTTCCGCGGATTCGTGGAGTCCCCTCCGTGTTTTTTTTTTTTTTTTTTTTTTTTGTCATTTTCGAGATCGATGCAAAAGTGAAGAAATTTTCGGGATTTTAGTTGGGGGGGTCGTATTCCGTCTGGGGACGTTGTTTTGTCTTTTTAAACGTTCGGAAACGGAAGTTAAACGAAGTGCAGATTTTCCCCGTAATCGTATTTTTTTCTCTTGTGATGTTGCTTCTGTTCAGTATTGTTAAATATAATTTCAGGGCATAATTTCAGCTTGAAATTGTAGGCAACGATTGAAAAACGGAAGTTAGGCCGCCTGAAAATTTCCCCATAATCTTTGGCGACTAGATTCTCACGCTGATTCGAGGAATTCCGTCTTTTTTTGTTATCATTTGGGCCATGTACGAAATCGATGCATAACTGAACTTAAATTGGGAGGGGGGTGTCGTTTTCTCCGTCGGAGGACGGAATTCCATCCTTCGAAAACGGAAAGTAGGCGGAGGTAAGATTTCTCTGGTAATCGTAATTTTTTTTTCGCGATGTTTCCTCTACCCAGTATTGTTAGATATCATTTTATTCTATAAATATTTGTATTTCAGCTTGAAAATGTTGGATAAATTTCCGAAAACTGAAGGCTTGAAAAACCGTTATTTCAAGCCATGTTTCCCAATTCAGTGATCGCAAAAAAATATTCGTGTGGAAGAACCAAGGCTACTGCACTAATTCAGCACATGGCCAGTGTTTCTACAAGTAACATCGTATCTGGAGTTAAAAAAATCCTTTTTCTCTATCTACGGATGGAAGTAATGATGCTCAAGCAAATAAACTGTATCCCATTACAATAACATATTTTGACAAAAAAATAGGGGAAAATTCAACTGTTTTGTTATCATTGGTTGAATCAAGTAATAATACAGGTGAAGGAATATTCAACATTTTGAACAACAAGTGTGTAAAAAATAATATCTCATGGAGCAACTGTTTGTCATTTTCCTGTGACAATGCTAACACTATGATAGGTCAAGTAAAAGGTGTTGTTTCTCACATAAAGAAGGTTCAGCCTGCAATCATAGTGCAGCGATGTTCATGCCATTTAGTAAATTTAGCTGCACAGAAATCTACTCAACTGAAAGGATTTAATGTTGAGCACTTTCTGATACAGTTGTACTTTTTTTTTTTTGGAGAAAAGTTCAAAGAGGAAACACAATCTAAAACTGAGTCAAGCTGTTTGTGGTACTAAACCACACAAAATTCTAAAGCATGTCAATACTCGCTGGTTATCACTTTTGGAATCCATTGACAGAATTTTAGAACAGTGGGAGGCTCTAGAACATTATTTCAGTGACAATGAAGAAGCTAATTCACAGTATAAGAACCTTCCAAGTATGATTGGAAATCCTTCATCTAAACTTTATTGTCTTTTTTTATCTGCAACTCTTCCATTATTTACATCTGTTAACGTGTTCTTGCAGCAGGAAGCTCCGCTTGTGCATGTATTAAAAAGAAAACTTCATAGTCTGTTATCTGAATTGCTTGTACGATTTATCAAGCCATCGGCATTTGATGTGACAGCAACATCTCTTGCAGATGGAAATTTTGAAAGAAGGAGAAATCAAAAGAAAACTGTGATCTCGTAATTGGGTCAAAAGCAAGATCTTATATAGGCACAACTGCAGATCTGAGTGAAGACACAGTGGCACTTTTTTATTCTGAGGTAAGGGAATTTTACAAGGCAGGCTACAATTACATTTTAAGAAAATTTCCACTGAATGATGAATTTCTGAGTCATGCTGAAATTGCAGATGTAGCATTAAAGCAAAGTGTTTCTTTTGCATCAGTCCAATATATGTGTTTCCAGTTTTGAAACCAGAAGAATCTGACAAGGTGGAATCTGAATTTGCTCACTACCAGTTTGAAAATTTTAACTGTGCTGTTACTTCTGAGAGAATGGATGAAGTGTGGCACCGAATTTCTTTAATGAAAAATGAAAGTGGCCAGTTGAAATATGAATCATTAAGCAAAATTGTGAAAATGATTTTAATAGTCCCTCATAGCATTGCAAGTACAGAAAAAATTTTCAGTATTGTGAAAAAAAAAACATGAATGAATTCAGACCTAATTTAAGTATTTATGTGCTGTCTTCTTTATTAGTAGAAAAAATAAACAGCATTGCACACAGTGAACTATGCTGTAAGAAGTTTTTGCAAATTGAACTAAGGAAGGCCAAAATGGCAACTACAGCCAGTTTATCATAATAATTTGGCCAACATTCCAAGGAATAATTTTTCTTCATGTCCGGAGGTAATTTATTATATTTTTCTGGTAGACAGTATTTTAAATTTTCCCACTAGCAAATTATTTTTATTGTATTATTATTATTATTATTATTATTATTATTATTTTGTTAATAGTTCTGACAGATTAAAATTTGTTGCAGTGTTAAATACCCAAATTTGCCGCTGTAGACTGGATTACTGAAAATTACTGAAAAATGAACATGTTGGTTACTGAAAACTACTTTTAAAGGTTGGCATCTATGGATAAGTTTTTTTTTTTAATCCCTCGTGATTTGTAAAGAGTGGAAGAAACAACAAATACAGAAAGGCAGTTTCCCAGTCCTTGTTTTCTAATGATTGCAAGAGGCTTTTTTGTCACCTCCATTCCCATCATTCATGATGAGCAGAAGTGAGTTCCTTGGATTCGCCCACTCTAGTGAACGGAGCAAATACTGACACCAGACAGCTTTTGTTTTTGCCTCCAAGAAAACGTGCTAGGAGGAGGTCAATCGGATGTGTAAAGGTAATTTTTGTAAAAGAGCAATTCACATGAAATAGTGTTCAATGTGGGACTAAAACTAACTTCATGGGAAAGGAGGAGGGATGAGCAATAAGATTGAAATAAGGAAAATGGAGCTAAACCCTAAACAATAAAATGCATAAAAACAGGTTGCTAATGTATGTGAATTTTGGTACCCTTGGAGTCTCCTTGTTCGCTTCTTACTTAAAAACAGATTGGGAATGCACTCTTACTCTACTATATCACAATCCATGGGAATCTTATTCTGGAAACATTCTTTGCTCTGCGAGTTGCACTTTCAAATTAGATGATTTAAAAACAAATATTGCAGATAATTCCATTGAAATGATACTCTATTTTCTACATGTGTTGTAAATGTCTTAAGTTTTTTTTATTATTATTTTGTTTGTTTACGGACCAGTGGCCATTTTGGTGTACCAGTGCTTTGAAAATTCTAGTGGTCCGCTGGGCCAGTACAAGATTTATTTCTAATTCTAACACTGCATTAAGAGAATATATTTGTGTTAAGAAAGCCTACAGCTAACCAGGTTTTGCATAGCACCTGGAATCTGGGTAAAATCCTGGATTTTTTTTTTTTTTCAGGTTTCTAAAATTCTTGATTTTTATATTTTTGTGAAAGATCCTGGAATTTTTTCTTGCAGTGAAAAAAATTGTTTGGTTGATTGCATCACTTTGTTCTAGCTCCCTGTGACATCGCTTCCTTCCGTTGAGTGTGTAGACACTGTCATCTCTTTCATTTCGTGTGATGCTGCAGTGCAAGATGTTTGAGTGCCATATTTCCAGCGGCCTTGGCTTGTATTATACCAGCTGTGTGCAGTTGGAGTCACAGCAGCATGTAGATAAATAACTTCACGCAATTCCAAGAGGGCCATTACTTGTAGCAGGTGCTTGTTTCATTGAAGGGAATTGTTGTCTGGCCTCCCTGTCTGTATACAATGTGCATGCAAATAGATGACTATGAAATAGGGAATCTTCAGTGCCATGGCAAAATCGATTTGTATTATTGCCATTGTGCTAAGTTTCAGATTGTTTCATATAAGTTTTGTGTAGAACAGTTTTTTTATGTGGGGGAATTTTGCTACTTCATTGATGTAATGCACACTAGAAAACACTGGTAACAGTGGAACCCATAGGATTTCATTATAATTCTAAATTCAAAGTAAATTTCACCTCAGTTTGCGCACTATAAAACAAAGCACTATGATTCTTCATTTAAACTGCTTGAATTTTTTGATGAACTCCTGGAAAAGCCCTGGAATTTATTTTCTGTAAATGTGTAAAAAAAAACCTAGTACAGTGTATTCCGGTTAATTGTGACACATCAGGGCTAGAACACTTTGGCCCAGTTATGTGTAGCTTTAAGGGCTAATTTGGGATGTTCTTCTAGAATTGTCCCAAATAAATGGCTGGCCCAATTAACCAGAATCTGCTGTACATGTTATGGAAGGATCAACAATGCACTTATGGACAAAAGTTTGGTGTCACATGAGATTAAGGAAAAGTAAACATGTATTGGAAAGTAAAATTCTGCAAGTTATGCAATTAATGGTGCTACTGAAAAAACTTAAATACATGTGACATTAAATTCTGGAGAGTGAAGATCATATATTTTGTAGAGCTGTTGTAATGTGGTATGCTAAAGGTATTTCAGTGTATTTTCTAAAGTGTGCAATTTGCTGATAAAAGTCGGGGGGGGGATATTTAATGGGACATGACCTGGTAGTGAGAATTTTGCATCAGCAAAGGTGGAAGAAAGTGCTTGGAAAATCATAAATGGCAAGAGTTATTGGATATAAAATGTTTTGTAAAACAGTTTTAGAAACACAGATGTCAAATGGAAAGAACATTGATTGTATACTTATTAGTTATGTTTTTATAACTGAGATAGAAATGTAATTTTGCTTGTCTTTGGTTTTGTTCCTTTGAAAAGACTAGACTTGATGTTTTTGTTGTATGCCATTGCACTCCCTAGCAGAGAAACAGTGCATCTGAAATATCAAAAGGCATGTGGATAATGCTGATGATGCCTGAAATTAATCAATATTAAAAGAATTTCTCTAATTCAGCTAAGCAATTAAGGTGTCATTAAATAAAAGTTTTAAATTTACCACACTCCCACCTTAGGGTGCCAAAAAAAAAAAAAACTTTGAGACATTTTGAAATAAAGATGTTGCACCAAATGTAGTGTCTCAGGAATATGCATGTATGCCTCCTAGTGGTAGAACTGTGTTAATTTGATGGCTGCAGGTAGGTCAGTAAAGTGATAGACAAACATGTTTTCTTTCTCTCAAAAAAAATATAAAAAAGTGGAAAAGGTAGACGGTTCAAGAGAATGAGTTATTGATGGACAAATAAAGATATTAGAGCACTGACATTAAAGCATGTAGCCTGAACAGTAATAAAGGCTACTTATATAAATAAAAAAAGTTCCTCAGCAAGGAAACTTAAAAATTTTGCAATAAAAAAATTTGATTAAAAAATTATAAAAAAAAATAGAAAAATATTTTTGAAAGATGGTGTTTCCCTTATAGCAAGGTTTGTACAGTCCTAAAAAGGCCTTAAGAACTCATTTCCATTTCTAAGGCTCTTAAAAAAGCCCCCCCAGTCTTGGTTTTGTGCTGCAGATAATCCCCTGGAATATTCTTAGAAATGATCTCCCTTTCCCCCCCTCCCATTGTAGCTTGCATGACTTACCTTGCGTGACCTTACCAGTAAGTAGGATCAACATCTGTGTTGTCTTTGTTTTCAGGGGTTAGAGGGTCGGGGGGGGGGGGTCTGTTTGACTTCACAATTTATGGTGTCAGTTGTCTCGTGGTCTGATCTATCTAGTGTCTACTGCTCAACATTGTCACTATTGTCCCTTGCTTGTCCTTTTTTTTCTTGGTGTGTATTTAATTTTGTTCTTTATAGGCAAAGTAGTTTATATTTGGGGCAAAATGTATGATAAATGGCCACTATCACTGTTAAATCCCTTACATATGTATATATACATGCACTCACCTGGTGATATTCCAATGACGCAAAATATCAATTGTAGTGTAGGTCCGTGGTCCAAGTCCTTATTTTCACAGAAAACTTTGTATAGGCTCATTTATTGGACTTCAGTACTTGAGTCTGTACCAGATGATGCTAGATGTCACAGTGTCCTCTCTTGTTCAAAATGTGCTCCTGTGACTCAATTTTTTTTTTTATCAGTTTTCTTTTTTTAAATGACTGCTTAAGAAATTGGTAATAATTGATGCCATGGCTATTCCTAGACTTAATGCATTATAAATATTTACAAAATGCTTTTTTTTTCTAAGGAATAAAAAGAATTAATATGTCAAATTTTCAGTAGCACCCCTACCCTTCCTCAGAACTGTAGCTTTATAGTAGGCATTGTTGCCATTCATGAGATAAATTCCAACCTTTCAAATAATTTAATTTTTTACCTCTTCTTTTTTCTATTTCCAGCCCTTCTGACAATTTCATTTGAAAAAGTGCTGTTGATGTGTCATAACTTCTACAGTATCCCAAAGCACTTTTATGTCCTGTATTTTGAACATGTCTGTCGAAACCTGTTTTGTCATATTTTTAATTGCAGCTTTTATGTTCTCTACCAATCTGGTTTTTAGCTGTATGCCTGTTTCTCCTATATAGTTGAGACCACATTCAATTATATATATTCCTATAAAAAGAATGTTTTCTTCTTTTTGCTTTCATTTTGGAAGGTAGTTACTAATTTTATTTTGTAATCCAAGAATTGTAAAGAATGTTTTGTGTGTCAGTGTAAAAAAAGTATTTCTTTTGGTGGAAAAGCAAAATTTCATTTCCTACAAATGCTACATAGGTAGGGAATGCATTGAATCCTTGCCTTCTTAGTGAGAAAGGATAAATATTGTGGTAGGGAATGCATTGAATCCTTGCCTTCTGAATGAGAAAGGATAAATATTGTGGTAGGGAATGCATTGAATCCTTGCCTTCTGAGTGAGAAAGGATAAATATTGTGGCCTTGTCGACCTTAATCCTCTTGGATTTAGGCTTTATGCGAAAGAAGTAAGAGAAGTTTCACATGGGGATGTGCCTAGAGACTCAAGTTTTATGCCATTCTTATTCCTATCATTCATAGCCCATAGCCCCAAGTATGAAGTTAAGATGAATAAAAAAGGGTTCATATTGTCTGCTAGCAGCAAGTATAAATGTGTGTGACAGTGAATCACTCCACTAATTTCATTGGTCATTGGAAGTCTCATAGTGTCCCTTTAAATGCTGCTTCCTTAATGGACACGCAAAAGGGCAGGCTAGTTACTGAGATTGATGAAGTCATGTTATTCATCATTCCTTACCTTGGGGGACAGGAATTGCTATGGAAGTTATGTTGCATTTGTTCGTCCAACATACAAAATGTTATTTTAATGCCATTTCAATAAAGAAAGGAGGGGGAGGCATCTCAGGCTATGCTATAATATGATTTTGATGTGGCATCACTTGATGTAGCTGCTGATGGACTCAACTTCTGGGCCCATTCTGCTAATAAACCCACTTATGTATCCAAATGTATGGAATGGTGTGGGTCATGAAGAGTTGTCCATAGTGCCATATATTTATTTAGCTATACCAGGAAAGAAAATGCATTCTTAATCATAATCAGTTTAGAAAAGCAAATGTGTGTAAAACGATGGTTTTATTTTTTATGTTAATAATTGCACCCAACCAACGCTGTATAATAATTTTCATTGAAGTAGCTAGCTGTGGTATCATCTTGATGCAATTACTGAACATCAAATTATGATATACTAACATATGAAGGTTGTACCAAAAGTAATGTAAAAGTAGGCATAACTTTTTTTATTAACTGACAGAGGTTGTTCAAATTGCACATGTTGGTAGAGTAACTCTTCCTCTATAGTAACCCTTCTTCTTCATTGCAGGTAAGTAATGGATTCCAAGCAGAAGTAACATGTCTTCATTGAGTTCTTGATGAAGGAAGGGTGCAAGTTGTCTGACATCCACAGAAGGCTAGAGAATGTTAACAGTGATGACACCATTGACAAGATCAATGTGCACAGATAGATTAAGTTTAAAGAAAGGGAAACCAGCATTAAAGACAAACCACGCAGTGGGAGACCATCATGTGCGACCACTGTCATGAATCGTCAGCGAGTGGATGAATTGATTTGTGCGGAGAGATGAGTCACTATCCGTGAGCTTGCTGCGCAACTGGACAGTGGTCACAATGCCATACAGAAGATGGTGGAAGACTTAAGGTATTGGAAAGTGTGGGCAAAGTGGGTACCTTTGCAGTTGACACCTGATTTGAAGGAGAGAAGGGTGGAAATCTGCTCTGATTTGCTGGAAATGTTTGAAGCCAATGAAGACCCGTTTTTACCGATCTGGTGACTGTATGAAACGTGGGCGTATCTTTATGATCTGGAAACAAAGAATCAATCCATGGAATGGCGTCACACCTCTTCACTAAGGCCTAAGAAGTTCAAGAGCCAGCAATCAGCACAGAAAGTCATGGCGACTGTTTTTTTTGGGAGATGACAGTAGTGTCATTCTTCTTGATTTTCTGGAACATGGCCATACCGTGACCAGAGAGTGGCGGTACATTGAGATACTTAAGAAGCTTAGAGAACCATAAGGAAGAAGAGACAGAACAAGAATCTGAAAAGCATCCACATTCACCATGACAATGCGAGACCACACACATCTTTGGCAACAAATCCGGTGATCAGCAAATTAGGCTGGTCGGTGGTCCCCATCCACCGTATAGCTCCGATCTGGCTCGCTCTGACTTCCACCTGTTTGTTCCAATGAACGACAGTCTCCCGGGACAACGATTTGATGACACAGATGAGGTGGAAGTGGCTGTGAAGAAGTGGGTACAACAGTCCACACTTGAATTTTTTTCAAAGAGGATTCAAGAGTTGGGTTCAATAATGGCGCAAACGCATCGCTTGTGATGGAGACTGTTGAGAAGTACCTTTGTATAGAGAAAGAGTTACTCTACCAACATGTGCAATATAAACAACCTCTGTCAGTGAATAAAAAAGTTATGACCGCTTTTGCATTACTTTCGGTATAACCCTCTTATCTTAAAATGCACTGCTGTCCAAAATTTAAGGATGCGGTACATTTTGACCAGTCAAAAGCAGAGAAGTTTTACAACAGTAAATAGTATTGATTATAATAGCAACGGTAAAATGAAGTGCATGACATAAAAAATCATGAGTAATATGCAGGGTTTTGCCATTACGTGTAAAAAAAGGTTTCCTACGCGACACGTAAATTACGCATAAAATACGTAGAAAACCTAACAAACGCGTTAAATACGTAATTTTTTTTTTTAAACATGGCTTTGTGCTGTTAATTAACTTGCTATACACGAAATACCACAAAAAACAGAGATTCTTTAAAAGCCAACATACCCTTCAGTATTTTTATATGATCTTATTGGAACAGTGCAAACTGCCACGTCTACGTGACACCACCAGGATACGACATACACATCAGTATCACGTCATATTGTTTTTTGTTTTTTTTCCCTAGCCTTTATATTCACACGGGGAAATCCTTTTCTTTATGATAATTAGTGTGGGGCTCACTTTAAAATAATATTATGTTCAGTAAAGGAAGTCGGGATATGTTCGGTAAACGAAGTCAGGAACCACGCCGCGGTGTAGTTTAAAGTAAAACGAGACGATAGGAACAATTAAAATGAGAGTTTGGAGCGCTTATGAAGAAGGGTGTTAAATCACCACGGACATTGTGGTACTTCACCAGTCGGCAGCGTAAGGAGTTGTCAGCAGTTGCTTTGAAGTTAATCAACATCTCAGCATCTTCAGCCCAACTTGAAAGACTTTTCTCTAAATGGTCTTTTGTCCATAATATTACAAGAAACCGGCTCAGCTTCGAACATTCGAAGAAATTGGTTCAAATATATTATATTCTTAAGTTACAAGATCATAACAGTGAGGATTGTTAGTGTGATTAAGGGTATGTGAGAACTGAGAGTGACAGTTATAAACATTTAAAGAGTTACATTTTAAAACAAGTAGTTTAATGTTTTGTCAAATCTGCAGGTTTTTTTTTCGTTTAAGGGTATAAGTATAGCACAATCAATATGAAAAAGTTTAGAATTTTAAAAGAGTAAAATTATGATTTTGAAGTGTACACCTGGATAACATGTCAAACACAAATATTAAATGAAAATGTACAATATTTTGCATTATAGACTTGCCATAGGCATTCATGTCAAAATATTATCTTTGGTGAACAAACTGAACATAAAATTGTTTATTTTATTGAATTACATAAATATGAAAATACACTCTACAAATTTGAAGCTGTTAATAAAATCCTGAATTCAATTTAATATATATTGTGATTTTTATCGATGCTAGTGCAAGAGATGTATATTAAAAATGGAGAAAATAATCTAAGAAAGAACAGATACATTATATCTAAAAAGAAATATGTTAATAGGTGGCTGAGCTGTATGAATATTCTTAAGAGAATAATGATTTCGTAGTGAAATATACAAGAAATTTTAAGTTTAAAATGTAGTATAATTAGTGTTTTTTATATTATATTATTTATACACACACATAAAGGAAAATTAGTTTTTTTACGTCTGCGTAAAAAACTGGTTTTCTACGCCAAGTAAATTACCTGTATATTACGCGTAATTTACGTAAAATGTGTAACGAGTAAATTACCTTGCCAACCCTGGTAATATGTAATGGATTGAAACAGAACAAAATGTTGCAACAGGGGTATACATGCTCATCTGTCATGTAATGACACTCTTCAATCAGCAGTGAATAAACAGACTACAGGATGAAATCCTCAGTAGCAGATGTGTCTCACAATGCATGTTTGTGTCATTCTTAAGCTTAGCATAAAGTGGTTTAGGAGGCTCTTGGGGTAAATTGCCCCACTCCTGTTGAGTGCTGGAATGTTGTCTTTTTTCTTTTTTTAAGGGAGGGTCCTCCTATGCACATTCAATTGGATTGAGATCAGGGGAGCACCCTATCCAATCCTTCTGGCAGATATCCTCACTGGGTAGTACTTCATTCATAGCTGTTGTGCAGTGAAGACGAGCATTATTGCCCATAAAAATGAAATGCACATCCACTGCACCAAAACAGAGAAAAACATGGCAAAGAATTACATTGTTGCATTACTACTGCTGCCGAGTGATTGTACCTTGATCCATCACCTTCAGTATATCCGTTGGCCTTGATACCAGCTCAAACAGTGATGCAGTGCCTACCATATATGCCCCGTTCAACAGTGTTCCTGGCACTGTACACAGTCCCATATTCCCTTCAGAAAAAATGCCCCTTGGAATTTGATGAAAGACTAAAGTGGCTTTCATCTGTGAACATTGCCTTGGCCCATTGATCTGGAAAGCACTCAACGTGTGATATACACCACTGATGGTGGCATGTATAATGTGCCCTGGATAATGGTGTTTATGTGCGCGCACGCTCACACTCACACACACACACACACACACACACACAGTCGTATCAGAATAATATGACCACTCCTAGAATCACAGAGTGCACGTGACAAGGTCGACTACACGGAGATATAAGCGGCCAGCCAAGCTAAATGAGCCATAGTGTGCAGCATGAGCACAATGGACAGAGATAGTGATTTGATGGACTTGCAAAATGAAATGATCATCGGCTACTGTGCCAAGGGTGGAATCATCTCAGAAACGGCAGATTTCATGGGCTGTTTGTGAGGTGCCGTAGTAAGGGTGTCTCGAGAATGGACCACTGGCACACAGAGTACCACCTGACATCATAACTGTGAATCCACAGAGGAGAACATCGACTGGTAAAGGGCACTGGACGTGCAACAGTGCTGCACTTGACCACGAAAATTAACCCTGGGGCACCCGGTACGTGTCCCCAATAACAGCAGAGCGAACACTGTTGTGCACGAGTCTCCGGGGTCGACGCTGCATCAAGGCGCCTATGTTAACCTAGGTCCATTGGCAATGACACCTGCAGTTCTCGTGGGACTACCATCATTGGACAGTGGAAGAGTTGAAAAAGGTTGCCTTCTCCGATGAATTGAGATTTCTACTCCACAGAAGTGATGGGCGGTGGCGGATACCGCATCAGACACACAAGAACCAACACCCGGGCACGCTTGTCGGTCAAGTACAGGCCGACGGTAGCAGTGTGCATGTCTGGGGGATGTTTTCCTGGTATGACCTGAGATCGCTGGTACCACTGGTCAGGTCCCTGAACACCAATGTTTACTTGTCCATCTTCTCTGACCACATGCATCCCTCCATGTTGGATGCTTACTATGGTGGTAATGGTGTCTACCAAAAGGATAATGTGCCCTGCCATGTCGCTAAGGAGCTGCTTGACTAGTTCCAGGAACACGACAGCAATGTCTCTGTTTTCTCTTGGCCGGTGAAATCGCCAGACCTCAATCCCGTATAGCACTTGGGAGACTATTTGGATTGACAGGTTTGACATACTGACCCACAACCATATCATCTCGGAGACCTCCGTGCTCTGCTGCGGTCCAAATGGGCACATGTGCCTCGGACAACCTTCCAAGGCTTTCGTTGCATCCATGTCACGCTGTCTCGCCGCTGTCATTCAGGCCAAGGGTGGTTATTCCAATTATCAGGTAGGTGGTCATATTATTCTCACTCTCTCTCACACACACTCTCTCTCTCTCTCTCTCTATATATATATATATATATATATATGTATATATCATCATCATCATCATCATTGTCAACCATTATCAATCCACTGCTGGACGAAGGTCTCCCCAAGTATATATATATATAGAGAGAGAGAGAGAGAGAGAGAGAGAGAGATGTCAGAAATAAGAATTGCAAAAAATTAAATTCCATAAAGAATACTGAATTAAACTCAAAATGGAAGTTCATAATTGAAAACAAAAAAATGAACAAACAGGTTGCCGTCATCAGGAGAGCATCAACCTGCAGGAGTGGCCTTTCTAGTACCAACAAACGACAAGGAGAACCAAAAATGTCAGTTGCTCAGGCTCCCTAGGCCACGAGACCAAATGCCAAAACAAACACTGAAATTAAAAAAAAACGAATATAAACACTGAAGAAATTATAAAAAAAAGGCTTACCGGCAGACCAAACCTATCGACGCCATGAATGAAGATCAAACTGAACTGGACCGACGATCCACAAGAGCCCAAATATATATGATAACATTAAAGTGGTCGCGGTTAGACAACATCCTAGCAAGCCAAAAAAAATATGTAAAATGACGAGATGCATAACTGTGTATGTAAATAGAAATCTTTAACCACTAGGGACCCACCAAGTGGTACTTTATATTGCCTGACTTACTTAATATTGTTAAATCTTGGATTAGTAAAGCATGTTGTGCAATTTGAAACTCTTTGAAACCGAATTAAAATTCAAAATTAGGTGTTTTAAATAATGCTTCAAAAATTATTAGGAAAGTTGTTAGAATGCTGTTTAGATAGAAGTGTTTTAAGATTTTTTACAAGCAAGAACTGTGTGGAACATATTTTTGCTGTTCTGTGAAATTGAGAAAGAAGTAGATTACGATGTACTTCTTTAGAAGTATTGGAGGATCAATGAGTGTAGTAAATGATATCGAAATCAAAAGCATTTCTTTTCTCATAAAGATTTACCACACCCCTTCCCCCCCTCATCCACCATTCTCTCTCTCTATATATATATAAATATAGGCAAAACGCAAAACTTTGAACAAGAGAAATAAAATAATAGAAGGACCATAAGTCACCAAATACACCAACCGAACCAGGTTAGCTTCCAACTATGCAAAGTACCGAAACCGAATACTGGTTTCTGTTGTTTCACATTATTTGCTTTTGCTATATATGTAGATAGAATGATTGACATAATGAGACTGAAACAGGAGACCAATGCCCAGCTGCGCAATTGCATTACACCAGAACACGTTTTAATATAGACAAAAATATAGTATACACTAAGATAGCGTAAGCCTAAAACACGAAAGACTAACCAAACCATGCAAACTATGAGCACAGAAAGAAAAATTCAAACAGATCACCATAATAATGGACTGCCCATTCTACATGAAAAAGACACCCACTTAAAACCCAGATTAAAACCAAGTAATTAACTTCAGGCCAGCAGAACATACATGTCAAAACACCCTAAAAGCAGCATTAAAGGTAATAAGACATGTTCCTGAAACCCCGTAAATGCAAAACATGAAACACGAAAAATGAAAGTAAAAAAAATCGTAGTATGAAAGAAATACATAGCCCTAGCCTGACAGAAGTAAAAGAGGACAAAGTATCAGAATACCAACCCCAAAAGTCATAAAGCCATTCGTTCTCATCAGGCGAACACCTAATGGTTTCAGGAGCAATATGCCATGATGTCTTAAAAGAAAAGTGTTTAATCGATGCATCCTTCCAGTTCTTACTTACAGAGCAGAGACATGGGCCTTAATTGAAAAAAACAGACTGCAGACAACTGAAAGAAGTGTGGAGAGATGCATGTTTGGTGTAGCCAGGAAAGATAAGAAGAGAAACTCGGGGATAAGGAAAAAATGACAAGCGTGGAAAACATCATGATCAAAGTAAAATTCCTGAAATGGCAATGAGGTGGACGTATTGTTAGGAGAATGGACAACCAAAATTTTAGACCAGATTCCAAAGGAATGGAACATGGGAGATGAGTGGGGAGATGAAATTCGAAAGCATGCAGGAGTGATATAGAGGAGATTGACGCAAGACAGACCGTTGTGGAAGAAACTTGGGAGACCTTCATACAGGAGTGGATTGATAATGGCTGACCATCATATGGATATACAGTTATACTGTATATTCAAAATCATCAACAAAAGTGTCTAGAACTACTTTTTTGTTGGACGTGTGTGTGTGGGGGGGGGGGGGTGCTATTTCTCACAATGGCTGAGCTAAGCATTCTTCAATTAAGAGAAGTGTCTTGGGTGAGGAAGCAAGCTCATTTAAACATGTCAGAGGCTTAAATTAGTGAAAAGTAGGTCACAAAAACCTTTAAAAATTTTAATAGGCAATCTTAATTGCAGCATTCTGTGAATTCAGACACACCACTGCAATTATTTTTTTTAATATAATGGTTTCTTGAAATTTTGGAGTTGTAAAGATTCATACAATGTGAAGGTGCACATTTGTATGAAAGCTATTTAGGCAATGATGGAGAAATTTAGGGTGTAGGACAAGTTGTCATTTATATTTTATAGACATCAGCTGTACTCATATAATGCAGGAAAAGAAAAAAATCCTTATGACTTTCCTGATCTAAAAGTAGTGTAAATATGAAAAAGAGTGTGCACTCTTTAATGAAATCCTGGCATTATCTTGTGATTTGCATTCTGTGTGCCCATTACTGTTTTTCAGACTGATTGAGAACAGTAATTTTAATTTTCTGCCAGCAGAAATGTCTCATAATTCTGGTGATTTTCTTTTATCTGTCTTACTGAAAGATATGTGAAATGTTGATCTGACTGAAACATTTCCAAACATGAGTATTGATTTTTTTTTCTTCATTTTATGTTCCTCAATCTGCAGGTACTGTGATAACACAGACAGCGAGGGCGATTCTGAATGGATTCCTCCTTCCGCATAGAGTTTCCATGAAGATTTAACATTTGTGAAAACTATTATATATTTTTTAAAGTATCTCCCATTGGAGTTCAGTGTTATCTTAATATGTGTTATTTCTTCATTGCTTACCTAAAGCATTTGGCAAAGCTTTCAATGACACTGTAATTAGAGTTTTTTAAAATGTACTCTTGTATCAAAAATATTTTGCCGCCGTTTATGAATAAAAAATTTTGATTTCTGTGCAGTGAACCTTGTGTGTGTTTTACCATTAAACCTGTATTGATTTTATTGTGTAACTGATCTCTTGCTTTTAATGTAAAAATATATGTAACGCATGAGTTTATTTACATACACAATTTAACTTTTTTTTTTTTTAAGTATCGGCTGACATTTCAGTAAATTGGTATGTATCCTGGAAAAAGACAGTATAATTGTGTTTGTATATAGTTATTACACAGTGGCTCACTGCAGTAGTTATATTTTTGAACTTTTTTTTAGAATGTGGAGACTGGAAAACCTGAACTTTTACCATACTAGAATCAACAATTTCAGTTCCTGTTAGGAAAAAAGTATTTCCAATTAAGAAATTCTTTGGATATATATGTAATACAATGGCCATTGCATAAAAACTGAAAGTGAAATCACACAAAAATGAAGAAATATGGTACAGCAAAATATGTTATTCTTTCTCAAAGTATTTTCCCTTTAATAATATGCAATGGTCCCATCGTTTAGTCCACTTTTCAAAGTATGTGGCAAAGGCATTTTTGCCGCCGCTTTAGCTACCCCTGTACAGCTTGAATAATGTCAGCATATGAGTTGAATGTTGTGCCACGGAACTTCTCCTTCACTGTTGGAAACAGCCAAGAATAACATGGGGCAAAGTCAGGACTCTATGCAGGCTGTGGCATGATTTCAATACTGCATTTTGTAAGAAACTGTTGCAACACAAGCAGCCACATTTGAAAAGGCATTAACATGGTGTAAGGTCCACTTGCCCACCAGGTCTGGTCGCTAAATTGATATGTGTCGTCGCAGACGCTTCAAGACTGAAATGTAATACTCAGTCAGCATTGATAATAATTTGTGGAGAAATGGCATGCTGATAGACTACACCTTTATGAACAAAGAAAATTGTCATCCCCTTCCCAGCTGAATTGGTTTGGTGGACTTTTTTCAGAGGAGGCAAGCCTGTGTGTTTCCAGACACTTGTTACACGCGTCATGAGGGGGTCAAAATAGTGGACCCATGTTTCGTCGGCAGTTATTACTGTGTTTAGAAAGTTTGGATCCTTTGCAATCGTTTTCCAATTGTGACACGCCTGAACTTTGGCTAACAATTGTTCTCTCGTCAGGTGATGAGGTACCCATCTGGAACACACGATGCAGCAATAATTTTTTGCGTAGAATGCGGAATGGCGATGTTTTTGCAATATTAGTTGATGCCGCTATGTCTTCACACATCATTCATTGATCTTCTTGCAAGATTTCCCAGTGTTAACGGTACGCTCTGTAACAACACTTTCAGGTCGACCTGGCCTAGGAGAGAGTTCTGCCGACAAATGCGCTTTTTCGAAATTATGCCATCTTTTTATCGTCGACTCACCCAAACATTTATTTTTGTAAGCTTTTTTCATTAAATCAACTGTTTCTGGAGCCGTTTTACCCAAACGATAGCAAAATTTTATCACACTATGCATTTCACTTCTTAACTCTGAATCACTCTCCTCCATAGCTGTATGGCGAAATGCAGACATACCTTAAAACAACTGTACAATAACAAAACCAGAATAATCTGCAACACAGCTAATAACTGTTGCCATAGATACTTACTTAATTCAGTTAGTCGTCTGCATGGTTATTTTTCCCCCTTCGTACTGTTCCCAGTTCAAAAAAAAAAGATTCTCAGTTTTTATGGAACAGATCAGAACTCAGATCATATGTAAAGGATTTTAGGAAGGGATTGTCTGACCTCAAGTGTTAAACAACCCTTAGAAATAGGAAGCTAGGAGATTTGGGGTAGAGTGCCCATTAGGAAGCGAAGTAGAAAGGGAGAGGAAGATCCCCCTTATTTATTAAATAAGGCATCTTCCTCTCCCAGGGGCCAGTACATGGGGTCCAACGGCTTAACATGCCCATCCGATGCATGGTGGATATTTAGTGGTTCGAGCATTTGCACCTGCCCGGGAACGAACCTTGGGTTACTCCATAGCAGTCACAAGCATTGACCACTAGGCCATCCACTGCCCTTTTTATGGAACAGCCTTTGTATGTATATATCTATATATACACACACACACATATAGTGTGTTGCATAAATATAGAGACAGAACAAATTCTCGAATAAAAAAGAAGCAACAACAAACTGAAATGTACACCTCATATTTATAGCAAAAATAGCATAGGACATGCAGCTGCACAATAGTTTGACGGAAAATAACAATTCCAACGCCAAGTACAAGAAAAAAACAGAAATACGCTGTCTCAAAAATATAAAGACTTACTAGTTATGAGCACCTCCGGTATGAATAGTGGAGCCGTTGTTCTGAATAACCGTGAAAACCCGATTGGGCATGCTGTCAATCAAGTGATCTAAGTTTTCTGGACGGAGTGCATACCAGCTTCGTTCAATCTGCTCTTTCAATGCCACCACACTTGAAAACTGCCACCCATTCGCATACACATCATGAGCTAGGATACCCCAGAGGTTTTCGATAGGGTTCAGATCTGGACTGAGTGTTGGCCAATCCATTACGGTCACATGAGTGTTAAGCCAGCTTTTCGTCTATGCAGACCGATGGATAGAGGTATTGTCTTGCTGGAACAGATAATCAACACCTGCTAGAGTTTCTGCAAATGGTAGAAGGTGGCTGCTGAGTAGGTCCCGATACGTTTCGGAGTTTTGCCTGACTTGCAGAAAAGCGATATCTGTTGTCCCATTGAACGCAAGAGCTCCCTAGACCATCGCAGATCCCCCTCCTTTCTGTTTGCTGAAGAAGGTGCTTGGCTCGCGCCGTAAATCATGCCAATAGCAGGTCCAACCGTCGGGGCCGTCCAGGTTGAACTTTTTCTCATCGAAGAAAATAGTTGTGATCCACTCGTCTGTCCAGTGCACATGGCTGCTTGCCCTTAACAATCTAGCTTCCTTGTGGCATTTTGTGAGGTGTGGCAGATGCATTTTGTGGAGCACAATGTTGCAACTTTCCTTGATTCGTCGATGAACTGTGTCCTTTGAAACGGTGACACCAACGGTCCAAGAAACTTGACGTAGTGATAACCTTTGGGATGAAACTAAATGCATGATTGCACGATCATCTCATTTGGTGGTTATTCGAGGCGTTCCAGGCAGTTTTCTGGCAGTTAACCCGCCGCGTTTCGATAGTCTTATAAATGACTGCCCTACTCCTCCCCATGACTTTACAAATTTTCGCTACAGGCAATCCATTTGCTCTCGGTCTCCAAATCTTCTGCACCTCTTCACCAGAAAGTTGACTGTTGCGTGGTATTTCGGCAAATGAAAGTCCGACGGCAGGTCCGCTGTGTTTTGTAGGCTGGACCGAATTGCGGCCCATGCGCATGCGTACGACATGCTAATTTGTACATCTCATTTGCTGTGGCTACTTTACATAGTTGTCTTTATATTTATGAGACACCTAAAATTACACTTTCACTTTGTGGTGTTCTTTTCACACAATCTGGTCATCTTGACAGATCGAAACGTTTGTTGTAGTGTTGTGTCTAATTAGGTAGCATTTCAGCTTCCTACCTATATTCACATTGCATTCACGGCGCTAAGTCTACCGTCTCTATTTTTATGCAATGCACCTTGTGTTTGTGTGTGTGTGTGTATATATATATATATATATATATGTGTGTGTGCTCATAATATAAGTATGAATAAGACTAAATTCATAAAAACTTCCATGTTAAAATATTTATATTTGCCACCCTGGTGGAGTAGTGGTCTGAGAGCTTTCTTATGACCATTTGTCAGAGATGAGTCCAGGTTTGAATCCTGGTGAGGCATGGATGTTGTGTTTTTCTTACGACACAGGATCTGTCATCTCTGGAACCAGTGGTCCTAAATTAGGGAAGGACTACTGCTTACAGCCCATAAAGTTGCTCACGGTGGTTGTTAAACCTCTCAAAAAAAAAAAAAAAAAATAGTCTCAACTCTAGGGAGCAAATATAACTCTTTAACAAACTGTCACAAAAAAGAAAAAAAAATCAAGCAAACAACTAGAGCAAACTTAAAACCAAAATATTTGTATCAGCTTAATGTATTGCAACAGATAGCCATAATAAAAGTTTCATGGGCTACTGCTTGTAGGATTTGGTTCTCTAGTTGTGGAATGTCAGAATCAGTTGACAAAATGCATATAAGATACAGTTAATTTCATGAATGAAGCATTGGTTGCCGCTCCGGTGGTGCAGTGGTCTAAGCGATGGCCTCTGATCATTCGTCCAAAAGGGGTCCGGGTTCGAATCCCGGTGAGGCATGGATGTTGTTTGTCTTACGGCGCTGGCTTTCTCCCTTACCTGGAACCAGTTACCCTAAATTAGGGACGGCCAACCCATTGAGTTGCTCACGGTGGTAGTTAAACCTCCAATCAAAAAAAAAGCATTGGTTATACCAGGGAGTCAAAAGTTCGTCCCATTTGCAGCTAAAATAGTTTAATGAAGCAAGAAAGACATACACACTTACCTCATTCTGCAAAGTATAGGCATTGTTTCCTGTTGCCCCTTTGCCAATGTTCCACCAAAGTGACAATCCCACAGAGGTACTGTTTAGTGGGTTTGGAGGACAAAAACTGTAATGTCAGATTCTACATCCACCACTGAATTGAAGTGCCATTCTTGTAGTAAATGGGCGATGAAAAAAAAAGTGGTGATAACCGGATGAGGCAAGGCCTGGATTGTATAGAGGATGGGGTAGAATCTCAACCTCTTCCAATTTTCCTGCAGTTTTCAGGGGACTACTGTGGGGGTGTGATTTGGGTCATTGTTTACTTGCAACAATGCCTGCTTCCTATTGATGACCACTGGGTAGCATTGGCACATAGCATGATTGACCTGCTGCAGTTGTTTGCCGTAGGTTTCCATCCACAGCCTGACCATCTGGCACTAGTGCTCAGCATGACTTACCTCTCAAATGGCCCTCTTTGCACCACTGGCTGTTCTTCCTGGCATGGCTTCAATCATGGGATTCCAGTGGTAGGAGTATCCACTTTTCATCACCTGTCATAATATGCCAGAACCTATCATCCAGCAAATTGACAGAGAGCAACACATTGCATGAAGGTTGTACCGAAAATAACACAAAAGTGAGCATAATTTTTTATTAACTGACAGAGGTCGCTCAAATTGCTCATGTTGGTAGAGTAACTCTTTATCTATAGTAACCCTTCTTCTTCATTACAGGTAAATAATGGATTCCAAGCAGAAGTAACTTGTCTTCATTGAGTTCTTGATGAAGGAAGGGTGCAAGTTGTCCGATATGCACAGAAGGATACAGAATGTTTACGGAGATGACACCTTTCACAAGAGCGCTGTGCACAGATAGAGTTTAAGGAAGGGGAAACCAGCATTGAAGACAAACCATGCAGTGGGAGACCATCTTCTGCGACCACTGTCACGAATTGTCAGCGAGTGGATGAATTGATTTGTGCTGAGAGATGAGTCACTATCCGTGAGCTTGCTACGCAACTGGACAGAGGTCACAATGCCATACAGAAGATTGTGGAAGACTTATAGAGTATTGGAAAATGTGTTCAAAGTGGGTACCTCAGTAGTTGACACCCGATTTTGAAGGAGAGATGGGTGGAAGTGTTTGAAGCCAATGAAGACATGCTTTTTTCCTATCTAGTGATGGGAGATGAAACGTGGGTGTATCTTTACGATCCAGAAAAGAAGAATCAATCCATGGTATGGTGTCGCACCATTTCACCAAGGCCTAAGAAGTTCAAGAGCCAGTGATGAGCACAGAACGTCATGTTGACTGCTTTTTTGGGATGACAGGGGTGTCATTCTCCTTGATTTTCTGGAACGTGGCCGTACCTTGACCAGTGGGCAGTACATTGAGACATCCAAGAAGCTTACAGAAGCCATAAGGAGGATGAGACTGAACAAGAATCTGAAAAAGATCTACGTTCACCATGACAATGTGAGACCACACACATCTTTGGCAACAAATCAAGGCCGCAGTGATCTAAGCCATGGCTTCTGATCATTAGTCCGAGATGGGTCTCGGTTCGAATCCTTGTGAGACAATGTTTGTCTTACAGCGCTGGCTCTCTCCCTTCCCTGGAGCCAGTGATCCTAAATTACTGACAGGCGACTGCTTATAGCCCACTGAGTTGCTCACAATGGGAATTAAACCTTGAATAAAAAAAATTAAAAAAAATCAGGCGATCAGCAAATTAGGCTGGTTAGTGGACCCCCATCCACCATACAGCCGAGATCTGGCACCCTCCTATTTCCATCTGTTCAGTCCATTTGACAGTCTCTGGGGACAATGATTTGAGGACACAAACAAGGTGAAAGTGGCTGTGACGAAGTGGGTTCAACGATGGCACAAATGCATCGCTTGTGATGGAGACTATGTTGAGTAGTATTTTTGTATAGAGAAAGAGTTGCTCTATCAACATGTACAATTTGAACAACCTCTGTCAGTTAATAAAGTTATGCCCACTTTTGCATTACTTTCGGTACAATCCTTGTACCACCTGCAGGGGGGGCTGCTTGTGGGGAATCATTAAGTGGTGCCTGGAGGGCAAACCAAGCTAGTGCAGGTGACGAATGATTGTGGATTGGGAAGACCCCCACCTTAGCTACCAATTGTCATGAACTGTTACAAGGGTTCTCTGTCACAGCTTTGGCTAGGGTGTCAGTGTTGCTGGCTGTTGAATTTTGTGATCTTGGCTAGTCTTTGGGACAAATGTCCCCAGCATTGAATTGCTGGAACCATTTTCATGCAGTGCTGTTTCCTTGCCTTCAACTGCACAAATTTCTCTGCTGCATTCACATTTAACCCTATTTTCCAATAACGGCGTAGGAGCACCCTAACAGCACACTTATCTACCTCCATCCTCTGATCACCTGATAATGTAATGTGGCTCCATGCCAAAGGCACATCACCATGGTACCCAGTCAAAACTGGCACATGTTTCACACAGGAATGGAGGCCCAACATTATGTGCAGTTCAAAAAAGGACAAACTTTTTTACTCACACTTTTGGTACCTGCAATCATATAGTTGTGGAAAATCTAGTTCATGATCGAGAGGGTTTGAAGCATCAGCCAAAATGAGGGGAATCTGTCTTTAATTAAATGTCTGGGACACATCACAAGTTTTTTTACCATTTAAAATAGTAGCATTCCAATCATAATTTACTTTCTGCTGTTTTCATTTTGTACTGTACACTTCTGTAATAGTAATTGGAAGCAGGAAAAGTCAACGTGTGGGCTAGACTTTGGAGTGTGTGTGGCAGAACGAGGTACGCACTTTGTTTGGGCCATAAACAAAAATTCTTAATGAATTTCTGAGCTGGAAAGTTAACCCATCTGAATGGAAGGGATCAAACTTTTTTGTGAAAGGTATTTATCCAGACGTGGTTTTAAAGGTGCCATACGTTTTTTTTTTTTTTTTTTTTTTGTTTTTTTTTTCAGAGCCAGTAATTGAATCCCATGAAACTAGTGCTAATTTTATGGTTAGATGAGAATTTTATTAGTTCTTGTTTGCTGTTTGTAATTTTGCAAAGCTTCTAGATCCACAAGAGACGTTTCATGCCATATGAAACTTCTCTTTTCTTTCTTTATAAACATCAATTGCCTGTGATGTTTGCAAGCATTGCCCTGTGCAAATGTTATAGTTTCTAGCTGCTGTCCCTTAGTGGTGAGTTTACAAACTACTTTTTTTCATGGAAAATGCTTCCACATGTTGTTTTGCATAGCATTTCTACTAAATTTGGTTGTTTCTATCCACTAGATGTCTGTGCAGATGTGTTCAAATAGGGATACTGCCGTCCTGGCGGCACAGTGGTCTAAGCGATGGCTTCTGATCATTCGTCTGAGATGAGTCCGGATTCGTATCTCAGTGAGGCATGGATGCTATATTTGTCTTACAGCATTGGCTCTCTTCCTTCCCTGGAACCAGTGGCCCTAAATTAGGGATGGGTGACTGCTTATAGCCCACTGAGTTGCTCACGGTGGTCGTTAAACCCCCAATAAAAAAAAAATACTTTAATTATGATTACCCTGTATATATCTGACTTATAGGAGACCTTCATCCAGCAGGATGGTTTTCTCAGGTCTCTTCCACAACACTGTCTTGATTCTCTCCCATGTCACGAAAATTCGAAAGCAAACTTTGGCTTGCATTTGAATTTCTACAACTCATCTCCCTTGTGGTATTTCCGGTCTTTTTCTGCCTCTCGGTATTGAGTCTAGTATTTCAGTTGTCCGGCAGTGGTCAGTTCCAGCAACATGTTGAGCTCATTGCTGCTGGAGGCAGGGCTGCAGTCTAGGTGGTGCAGAAACCGCCTTGCTACTTTTCCCTAAAAATGGGACGTGTCCTATCTCTTCTGCCCCCTCCTCAATTATTTTGTACAGGACTCAAAGCATCTTCAGTTGACTGTAAGAAAGAGCCAAGAACTTTGAAAATACCCATAAATAAAATGTTAGACCACTCAGTGTGTATTTGTAGATGTATCCAGAAAATTTTCAGGGGGGGAATGTCAGTCTTCCAACACAATTTTTTATGTTTCCGAAGATTCAAATATTTTGAACTATTGCTATTTGAATGATCAAAAACTTAACTGTTACGAGTCACCTGTGAAATGATAACCCAACTTGCTGTAATTTATGGATTAGAAAAATTATTACATGGTAAAGCTTAAAAATCTGTGGTCAGTGTATCCTGTGATCTGTGTGATTCACACTAAAAATGTTTTTATTATTATTAATCACCTGTTATTGATCACAAAAATTCATCAGAAAATTTTCTTGTTAAGTATTATTGAAAGGAAAAATTGACACACAAGTCATAAAATTGATAGGGTGAAGCTCGAGTAGACTGCAAAGCTGGAATGTTTAAAAATGTTATAAGGTAATAAATGCAAAAAAAAAAAAAAAAAAACATTTTGGTTGTAATGAGCACGTCTTTTGAATCCTTTCTGATGTGAATTAAATTTATCAAAATTATTCTAAGTCAATGCAGCCACTTAGAAAAAAACTTGACCAGATTTTTACAATCGATACAGCATCCAGAAATAGAAACGGCTACTTACTTCCACCGGCGGCTAAAAAGTATGTTACAAAAATTAACAAATGACGCACAAACAGTTTCTCATAGCACAAGGAAGGTAGAGGAGACAGATTTTCAAATTGAACAGTTAAAAGAAATATAAAGGGAACCGTATAACTCTACGCAGTGCTCAAAATGGAAATTTTGAAGTGCCTGTATGCACATATTTAGATAACAATCATCCAGAAAAAATACCTTTGCCAGAAAATCTCCAAATTGCACCATAAGTCAGAAACTATTGCACCATAAGTCAGAAACTATGGCGGTCGATTAGAGCGGTTGGTTTTTTGACCCCAGCGGGTATTACTTGTGCCACTCCGAGAACTGGAGTTAGACTTGTTTATAATGAGGAGTCTCCACCCTGGGACCAACGGATTAAACAGACTGCCGAACCTCGGTTAATCATTAGTGATTCAGCTGGAGTTTGAACCCAGAACTTTAAGGTCCCGAGACGAGAAGGCAGTTTCCTTCCAATAGGAAATTTCATGAAGTAGAAAGTCGGGCAATTAGAACCTCCACAATCAGAATGAATACTCTGTCTTAAATTAATAGCACAATCTGACCGCCCTCCAAATGCTTATACCACACCCCTACCCTTTACAGTTTCCACCAGAGCACGTTTAAGGAGACAGGGGGCTGGTCTGTATTTTGGGGTCCCAGTATTAGTGGCACATCTAGGATTTCACGATGGGTGGATGAATAAAAATACCCAGGAGAAAGCATTCCCAAAATATGAATGAGGAAGCCATAAAAATGTACTCTCCATATTGAAGTGTGTATCGCATGATTCATGGACGAATCGGTGATAGCAAGAAAATTTTAAAAAATGCATGGTTGAAAAATGGATACCAGTTCAGTTCTGCTTTTATCTCCCCCAAAGGTGGGTTCAGCTTGTTGAAATTATAAAATATGAACCAAATGTGACTCGGACTAATCAATTTATGAAAATTTCCACCAATTACAGTGTGTACAAAAAAAATGTATGTAATGTTTTCGAAAGATTTTTTTTTTTTTTTGATTGAAGGTTTAACAACCACCGTGAGCAACTCAGTGGGCTATAAGCAGTTGCCCGTCCCTAATTTAGGGCCACTGGTTCCACGGAAGGGAGAGAGCCAGTGCTGTAAGATAAACAACATCCATGCCTCGCCGGGATTCGAACCCGGAACTCTGCACCACCAGGGTGTTCAGCCATCGCTTAGACCACTGCGCCACCAGGGTGGCCAAAAGATTTGAGGATAGACTGAGGGCGACTATACAGTATTTTATGCGGACTCCTCCTAAAAAGCAGAAAGAAATTGAAAATTCTTTTCACAAGGCAATTTCTTAGTTTTTGCTGTGCTATCTGCAAAAAAAATAAAATAATAATAATCTTTAGAACTCTGTCAATTCTTTAAAGCATCATGCATAGTTCTGGGGCCCATTGAAAATGCGGGGCCCAGGACTGCAGCCTCTTAAATGTGCTGTGGTTTCCACATAGCTATTTCTCAAGGGCGTAAGGCACATAAGGTTTCTATGTTTAAGAATGCATGCTTGTATGTCAGCGACAAAAAAAAATTCATTTCTGCAGTTCCCACTACTAAAATTAATGCTTGTAGGTATGTACATTCTGGGTAAAAAAATGCCAGTATGAAATACTGTGAAAAAAATAAAGAGGTGCTGGTATGACATACCGTCTAATTTCAAGCACTGACTACACCTTCTAGTGGAAGAATTTTGTGTAATAGGGAAGTTGAAAATAGGCAAAAAATATTCTTCATTGAAAAAGCACTATTAAATATGGAAAAAGCACTATTTAAATATGCCCCCTGGGAGCAGAGATAGCAAAGAAAATGTATGGACCTTTACACCCCTAGCAGGAAATTGGTGCATTAGCTCCATATCCATATTGTAGCAAATGGCATACAGTATTTAAAGAAAAAAAGAAGAAAGAAACAGTAGGGTTTTTAGAAGTAAAGATACAACTGCAAACAATACACAAAACCACCTGGCGGCAGAACTGTGAACTATAAAACTCCTCAAATACGAACTAACCTAAAGTGTTCCACCAGGTAAATGGTATCCAGTGTGAAAAGAAATTTTTAAATCATACATTTATAGTAGCCAGAGATATTAAGAAAAACAGATTAAATATTGGCGCCCCCTAGCGGCGAAATTATGCATTATTTTAGGGAAAAAATAGTTTTTTTTTTTTGTAGTTGTATCTAACCAGAAAAGAATTTTTTTTATTGGGTTTTTAGTCCTGCAGATATTACTATAAACAGAAACGTGACTTACGCCCTTTAGTGGCAAACCTGTACATTGAGAAAAATAAAATTATATGAGAAACCTTTCGCACCGGAAACTCTCCAACAAAAAACGAATGTTTCAAATCTGACTCTTACAATCAGAGATATCGACAAAAATAAGGTATACATCTATGCTCCCTGGCGGGGAAACTATGCGCTATTTTTAAGCTGGAGGTATTCTCAAAAGGTTTTCTGAGGTGAGCGGTATTGGTCTACGAAAGAAGTTCTTCAGTCGAGATATCAGAAGCTTAGATTTTGCTGCAAATATATCAGAAGTAGAAATAAACACTTACGCCCCCTGATGGCCAAACCATTTTTTATCAAAAATTAGAAATTATAATCAAAACATTTCCCATCGGGAGCTATGTCCGACACAGGAAGGATTTTTCAAATCAGAGTTTTGAAGAGATATCAAGAGAAAACCCAATTTACCTTTATGCCATAGTGGAAAATCTATGCTTTACTTGAAAAATTTGAAACTATATGAGAAACGTTTTGCACTGGAAATGTTCTCAAACAAATAATTTTTGCAAATCAGACTTTTTTGAAGCAGAGATATCGACAAAAATATGATATACATCTATGATCCCTGGCAGTAAAACTGTACGCTATTTTAAGCAGGAGCTATTTCCGAGGTGAGCAGTATCGGTCTATGAAAAAAATTTTAAATCGAATTTCCATAAACTTAGATTTTGCTGCAAATGCATCAGTGCAGAAACAAACACACCCCATGATGGACAAACCATTCTACATCAAAAATTATAAATTATGTGGAAAACGTTTCCCATCAGGAGCTGTATCTGACGCAGGAAGAATTTTTCAAAATGGAGTTTTAGAAGCGGAGATATATGAGGAAATGCAATTTACCTTTACGCTCCCTAGTGGAAAAGCTATGCCTTACTTGAAGAAAAAAAACTGTGCCTGAAACAGTCTTCGTTATGAATTGCATCGAAAGGAAAGAAGAGTTTTTTCAATAGGATATTTAGGAGCAAATATTAGGTGTACAAATAAGTTTTAAGACAGTGCAACATGTAATTTGAGAGAAAGCAACAATACCTTTACGAATCGAAGTATGCGCAGTCATCTATCACCTGCCATCGGTAGGGCAGCTGACGGATTCCAGCCATGAAGAATATTTCGTCGTGTGACGCGATGAAGTCGTCAACCCATTTTTCTATTCGTCACATGTCCGGAACCGTACAGCAGACAAGCCATGTTGCATCGATCGGAACAAATGATAGTCTGAAGGGGCTATGTCGGGACTATACGCCGGGTGCTCCAATACTTCCCAGCCAAGCGTCAATAGCGTTTCCTTGACTGATTTCGCGACATGCGGCCTAGTGTTGTGCAGTAATTTTACGGGACGCAATCCTTTGCCTGTGAATGGACGTTTCCGACAGATTTCCTGGTTCAATCGCAGCAATTGTTGCTTGTAGCGATCAGCAGTAACAGTTTGACCCTGTTCCAATAGTTCATAATAGAGCACTACCTTCATATCCCACCAGATGCACAGCAGAACTTTCTTGGAGTGAATATTGCGTTTCTGTGTCAAAGTCGTTGCTTCACCGAGGTCTGCCCAGTGTTTTTTGCATTTGGGGTTGTCGTACCATATTCACTTTTCATCACCCGTAACGATTTTCCACAGGAAAGACTCTGTGTTGTTTATTCAACAGATTCAAACACTTCATGACACGCTAATCCTTGTTCCTCGGGCTCAGGTAATGTGGCACTCATTTCTTCCTTCTGAATCTTTCCCATTGCGCATAAACTATTGGAAATGGTTTATTGAGTTACCCCCCAGTTGTTCAGCTAGTTCTTTTGCGTTTGAGACGAATCTTCATCCAGCAATGCTTGCAGTTCCTCGTGTGCAACCTTCTGTGAGGTGTCGCTACATTCTCGATCGCTAACATCAAAATCACCTGCTTTAAACCATCAAAACCAAAACTCACGCATGCTTTTCGATACAATATTCTCCTCCAGAACAAATCGCTGCACATGCTTTTGGTTGCAGTACCGCTTGTTATCTTTCACCTACCGATGTGCAAGCGCGTTTGACTATTGGGCAAACTTCTGTGTCACATTTTATACTCTGGACCAGTTACGGTCACATGATAACAACACGGGGGAATGTCGGATATGTCACATTAGAAACTATTTAAAACTTATTTGTACACCTAATATATATGCAATAAAATGTATTTTGAATTAGATATCTGCATTTACGTCCTCTTGCGGCGAAGTTGTGCATCGAAGAAAAGCCGGAATGCAAGGATCATCATTCTCACATTTCAAGCTTCCCAATGTAAAAATTATTTTTCAAATGTGACTAATAATAGTTGCAGAGATAATGGTGTCCACAGACGACCGGACAAACCGATAACATAAGTACGATCTTTTTTTTTTTTTACAAAAGACTTGCTAAAAATTCGGACCTGATCCGAAAACTTGACACTGCAGTATACCAGAATCCATTCTTGGACATCTTGGTGCTACACTGCATTTTACCTGAAAACGGGGAAAGCAAGATTTTTATTAAAGTACATAAAATTTGATTCTTATGATTCTACATATGTGATAACCGAGAGACATTCGTAGGTAAAACTTGTGTTAGAAATGTCAAAAAAAATTTCTCTTACTTTTTTCTGACACGAAAATATTTATTATTTGAAGTAGAAACAGGTTGAAAAAAATATTGGTTTCGGAGATAACGAGAAACCTGAAAACTGATTCAACGTGGCCTGCAACGGGCACTTGAAAATAAATTTAACATGGCCTGCAACAAGGTGCATTAACATTTAATTAAAGAATTTGTAACCTACGAGAATGCTCCTGAGAAAATTTCATAGTTACTTCATTAGGTGATATGCGTATAGTTCGATGAATGTGCAATTCAACCAAACCGTTGGGTCGATGTTCACGCACTGTGGACCTCAAATACACAGTCGTATCAGAATAATATGACCACCCCCAGAATCACAGTGTACCTGCCCAGGCGCGTCACAGAGTGCACGTGACAAGCTCGACCACACGGAAATATAAGCGGACAGATGAGACATAGTGCATGACGTGAGCATAATGGGCAGAGGTAGTGATTTGACGGATGTGCAAAAAGGAATGATCATCGGCTACCGCGCCAAGGGTGGAAGCATCTCAGAAACAGCAGACTTCGTGGGCTGTTCGCGAGGTGCTATGCAAGAATGGGCCGCTGGCAAGAGTACCTCCGGACGTCATTACTGTCAAGCCCCAAAGGCCATCGACCCAGAGGAGAACATCAATATGTTGAAAAAAGTTCTACGCGCAACAGTGCAGCAATTGACCACCCAAATGAACGCTGGGGCACCCAGGCACGTGTCCCAGATAACAGTAGAGCGAACCCTGTTACGCATGGGTCTCCGGAGTCGACGCTACGTTAAAGCGCCCATGTTAACTCAGGTCCATCAGTAACGACGCGTGCAGTCACATGGGACTGCCGTCATTAGACAGTGGAAGAGTGGGAAAAGGTTCCCTCCGACGAATCGAGGTTTCTGCTCCACAGAAGCTACGGGCGGTGGCGGATACGGCGTCAGACACACGAGAACCAATATCCGGACGCACTTTTCGGTGAAGTACAGGCCGGCAGTGTGCATATCTGGGGATGTTTTCCTGGGACCGCTGGTACCACTGGATGGGTCTCTGAACGCTGGTGGCTACCTGTCCACCCTCGCTGACCACATGCATCTCTTGTGGGACATTTACCATGGTGGTGATGGCGTCTGCCAACAGAACAATGTGCCCTGCCATGTCGCTAAGGGGGTGCGTAACTGGATCCAGGAATTCGAAAAAGATGTCTCTGTTCTCCCTTGCCCGCCTAACCTCAATCCCATAGAGCACATGTGGAAATACACTATCTACCAACAAGTAATTGGACACCTGTGATTGCAAAAGAAAACGAAGTTTATTCACCTTCAATAGTTGGAGCCTCCACGAGCGGCGATTACAGCTGCGACCCTCCGGGGCATACTTTCAACTAGGCGTTGTACGACGGCTAGCGGTATTTTCTTCCACTCGGCTTGGAGAAGACAGGTCAGTTCCTTCACCGATTTCGGACGGTGGGGACACGCCATAAATCGACGCTCCAACTCATCCCAGAGGTGCTCGATAGGGTTAAGGTCCGGGCTCTGCGCAGGCCAGTCCATTCGATTAACCCCATTGTCACCATACCAAGCCATGGTGGACCTCGCATAATGACAGGTGGCATTGCCATCCTGAAAGTAACATGGTCCACCCCGTAAAACTGCCACAACGTAGGAAGCGCATGGTCATCCAAAATGATGCAGTAGGTCTCGGCGTTGAGTCTACCAGGAATTGCGACCAAGGGTCCCGTGCCATACCAGGAGAAACACCCTCTTAGCATAATTCCACAGCCGCTGAACTTCACAGTTGGCACAATACATTCCGGCAGGAGACGTTCTCCAGGCAAACGCCAAACCCAGATCCTGCCATCCGAACGGTAGAGGGTGAACCCTGATTCGTTGCTCCAGAGAACCTGTTTTCACTGTTCAACGGTCCACTGTCGATGTTCTATGCACCACGTTAGCCGAGCAGCGCTATTGGACTTGGTGATCAAAGGCTTGTGGGTGACAGCACGTCCATGATAATCGAGCAGATGGGCTTCCTTACGGATGGTATTCATCGAAAGAACACTCCCGGATGCCTGTTGAAACTCCTCGCGGATGTGTTCCATCGATTTGGTGCGGTTCTTCCGAATTTCTCTGGCCAGCACCCGTTGGTCTCTAACTCCCAGTTTTGTGGGTCTGCCGGGTCAAAGCACATTCCGACAGTCACCTTCCACTTGCAAATCACATAGGCCACTGTCGATTTTGGGTACTTCAACTCGCTGGATATGTCACGTATGGATCGGCCATTTCTGTGATACCCGACGATTACACCTTTCTCGAAATCAGAGAGCACCGAACTGCGTGGCATCTTGCATGCGACTAGTTGCGTTGTTGTTTCCCACACGATATTTAACGGCGGCGGCCGTGACGTGTATCAGGACAGCAGATATCGTCGATTGCAGGAATGTCCAATTACTTGTTGGTAGATAGTGTATTTGGATCGACAGGTTCGACCCACAACCATGTCATCTCCGGAACCTCCATGTTCTGCTGCAGTCCGAATGGGCACGTGTGCCTCTGGCAACATTCCAGGGCCTCATTGCATCCATGACACTCCGTCGCGCCGCTGTCATTTGGGCCAAGGGTGGTTATTGCCATTATTAGGTAGGTGGTAATTTTTTTATGATACGACCGTGTATGTTTTAGCTTGTTTCAGAGTCGAAAAAGAGAGTTCTGAAGTTTAAATAGTTACGGGAATCGTAACATAAAGTTTCAACAAGCACTCGATGTTTCGGTAAAACTTTGTGGGCGAGCACTGTAATGTTTCAATGGTAATAGGGTTCTGATTTTCGTAGTAATAGTCCACGTTCTGAGTTCTTCCACTTCGCCTGAATCTCCTGGTAAATTAGAATTATACGTAACTGCTATATCCTGTGGGGGGGGGGAGGATTTACAGGGATGTCCAGGCTATGGGCTTCACGATACTGAAGCCCTTCCCCCGAAAAAAAGAGATGCGTGGAATGAAAGATAATAAATTCGCACTTGTGGGTTTTGGTAGCACGATACCGCCCGAACTCGAAGTATGTTATCTGCAAGTACACTACTGTTTGTGAAAGAATCTCGCTACTCAAATGAAATTTATATAACAGATTCTTCATGTTAAGGAGAAATATGATCTTATTTATAGAGCTATACAAGTTTTTCACTTCAAAACTCGGTATCGTGAAGCCACCTCGCGCAACAATAACAGCTTCTACACGGCGTGGCATTGAATGGAAGAGGTTTTTGATATCGTCCTGGGGAATAGCCTACCAGGTTGCTTCTATGTTCATTGGGGTGACTGACTGGCGGATGCGCTTGAAAGGCCAGTTGCTTAGCTGCCATGTCTCAGACATATTCGATCGGGGACATATCAAGCGAACGTGCTGGCCTGGGAAGAAACCGTACCTGTCGTGCATGGAAGAGGTATGGACCTTATTCACCTCGCATTGCATCACGGGAAAGCCTTTCCGAGGACCAACAAGAGTTTGTTTACATGCGTTTTCCCATTGCTTAACATGGCGTTACGTTGCAAGGGTTCAGGAAAAACGCGATTTTCGTAAGTTTATAAACGACATGTATAACTTTTGCTCATCGTATAGTTGTGCAAATAAATCCTGCAACCTAAATTGTGTAGACGAAAGAAAAACATTCTTTAGTTTTCCGCTGAAAAAGACGAAATTATTAAGGGAATGGCTGTGTAAAATGAAACGCGGTTATTTCCATTCTGATGTGCACTCTCCAATATGTTCTTTCCACTTTAGCGAAAAAGCTTTTGGATATTACGACACTACGAATCAAAGGCAGTTGAAACCTCGTAGTATTCCTTCGAATTTCAATTTAAAAAAAGAAAAAAAGGTAGGCGAAAATTGATGGAATATTTGGGTCGGTAAATTACGAATTAAGTTCTGCTTTCCTCAAAGAATAAAACAAACATATCTATAATTTCTCTTTTATTTAATTGTACGCATTCATTTAATTTTTAAGCAGATTACCTAGCGTGCGAACCCTAGTTTGTTTCCTTATTACGTATTTGTCTGAGCTTTTAAATGATTTTGTTTTACAAAACAAGGTACTAAATTTTATGTTTCAGATATTTCGCCAATGTCTGGCAATAAGAACATGAAAATTTAATATAGCGTGTACGAGAAATGCTACATTAAAAACTTCATTGTGACTAACGGCGATGCTTTCCTGCGTCATGCGAAATAAACATCGAACAGAAAATTGTCTTTGTATATTTTTGCAACCTTGATTTGTTCTTCTAAGAAATTAATTTCTTCTTCTTCGCCCTGTAGCTCTGTTAATTCCTCGGCAGAATTTCTCCATGACGTTAGGATTGTAAAAATTAGGCAACAGTAAGGGATAATCAAATAGCGAAAACATTGAATCAGCAGCCATATTGGTACGCAGAAATCCACTTCCGACGTCACATTAATAAGGTCGAATAAGGTCCATTGGACATTCCGGGCCACGTATTTCACAAGTGAATGTACGGAATTGCGATTAAGGGCATTTCCGCCACGCGATTGGTTCAAAGCTACTTTGGAGATTGCGAGTAGGCGTGGCCTATGAGGAGAGTCATGTGACGGGGACTTGTAGGCTTTGTTGCACTCGCCATAAGCCATTTTAATGTTCGGGTGTTTTCTTTGCGACAATGGTTACCTTCAGTTGTTTTACCTGTACAGTCGGAATGCCACAGGATATAAATAGAGAGTGTACTTTATTGGTAGGGGAACTTTTGAGTTTTTATATCAACATGACTTCATGGACTTGTGACTTATCTTCCGAAGTACCATTACACAGCCGAGAGATGTCCCCACGTCAGCGCTCACTCGTCCTTTAGAGTACGATTAGTACTAATGTGTTTTGTATGGAGAACCCATGAGTTGTTTAACGTTATTTTTTAATTTTCGGGGAGAAGGGGGGGAGGTTGAAGTGTGGAATTGAAGGCATTTTTGATGAAGTTTGGAGGGATAAAAATATGAGGAATTTCCTAAATATTAGAAAAATATGTATATGACAGATCACTTACTATTTTATCAGACACAATGTATGGCAAACAACATTCTGGAGTATTTATTCCAACGGAACTGCCTTATTTCAACAGAACACTGTTTTGAGATCTTACTTCGTGTCATTAGGTAGTTCTTTGCTAATACAAAATCACCCTATTTGATTTTTTTTTCTAGCTAGACCTCTTCACATTTATGAGGAAAAAAACTTGATCGTCAGAATAAATATTTCGGTGTGGAGACATACTTTTCATCGTTAAAGGCCCTTTTCAGGGTAATAGTAAGGACCTTTAAAAGGATACTTTTTAGTATTCTTATATACGCACTTTCACAACAACAGAAATCGTGATGGGTACTAGGTTGACGTGCTGCCATCTATTGGCTGATACGGAGTATGGTATCCACTAACTATTTATTGAAGTCGTTCTCAATTTTATTATTAAGATATATTTCGACTTGTATTCATCTGAGAAACTGCGGATATATTCCTTATGATATCGTGCACAAAATTTCTTTTCTTTATTATTCAATATGATCATTTGTCACATATGTTAAGTAACCTCACAGTGAGTTTCTTAGGAAGCAGAACTTCCGACGATATATGTAAGGTCAGGTGATGCGTAACATCACAGCCTCTCCTTGACAAATGTCAACCCCGCCTTCTCGTGGTGCATCCTGTTCCCACTAAAGGGGCTCTGACGACCGCAAATAGCGGTATAACTATACCATCGGGATCAGAGAAAATGCTATCCCACACTCACCAACCCGCTTGGCCAGCGTGGTGAGTTATGGCCAAACACCTCCAAAATGACTCTTCAACTTAAATCTTGGCCCTCAGTCTCCGGCAGCTGGAATGTACCTGGCCAAGGCAGCGGCCAGTGCGACATGAAGGCAGAGGGTGCTAAGAATCCCCGGAGGACCGGACTAGGCTGCCATTTGATGCTGACCTTGGCTACCTACAACGGACGCTCCCTATCTTCTGATTCAAGGCTTCTTGAATTGGAAGAGGAACTACAAAGGATCAAGTGGGACATCGTCGGGCTGAGTGAGGTAAGGAGAAAAAGGAGAAGATCTCATTGAACTGAAAAGTGGACATCTCTTCTATTATCGTGGGACAGATACTGGCAGAACTAGTGGTGTTGGATTTATAATAAACAAGAAACTGAAGGATAAAGTGGTACAAGTTGAAAGTTCCTCTGACAGAGCTGCACGACTCGTTATCCAACTATCGAGAAGATACCAGGCTCAGATTATTCAAACTTATGCACCCACCACAAGTCATCCTGAAGAAGAAATTGAAGAATTTTATGAGGAAATTCGTCATCTAAATAATAAAGGTAAGCAGCACTTGAAGATAATTATGGGAGATTTCAATGCAAAAATAGGGCACCGGCAACAGAATGAAACTTCAGTAGGTAAATTCGGTCACGGCAACAGAAACCAGCGTGGAAATACTCTCGTTGAGTTTGCAGAGGCAGAAGGATTTTTCATCTTGAATTCCTTTTTCAAGAAAAAGCCACACAGGAAATGGACATGGAGACATCCAATTGGGACGACAAGTGAAATTGATTTTATTATGTGTAACAAAAAATTCGTCATCGAAGACTGCAGTGTGCTAAACAAGTTCAACACAGGTAGTGACCATAGATTGGTGAGATGTAAGATGCACCTCAACACTAAACTGGAACGTGGCAAGCTCATAAGACAAACAAAATGTATTGACATAACCAACCTTAAAAAACACCATAATACTTTCAAGTTGGAACTGAAGAACAGATTCTCTGCTTTAGAAGGCCTAACATCGGAAGAAGTGGATATTTCGGAAGTTAACAGAAAAGTAACCAAAGCTCTTATGGAAACAGCAACAAAATTAGCTGGGTCTAAGAACAAGTTGCATGTAAACAAATTATCAGGAAAAACCAAAATGTTGATGCAAAAAAGAAGAGAGATGAGGACAACTAAAGAAGATGTGACTTCCAAAGTGGAATATATAGAGCTATGCAAGACAGTACGAAAAAGTATCACTGAAGACGTAAGGAAATTCAACTGTGAACTAGTGAGGAAAGCAATTGAAAACAACCAAAGCCTAAAGATAGCAAAGGGACATCTCAGTAAGGGAAGAAAACAGATTATGGCTCTGAGAAAAGAAGATGGTTCTATAACAAGAAATAGAGGCAGAAATTTTGACAAGAGTGAAAGATTTCTACTCCAAATTATATGAAAGGGATGATACATGTACTCCAGACATCATGAAAGGTACCAGAGTTCTTCCAGTCCTCCCAGCAGAAGTTGCTCATGCAATCAAGAACATGAAGCGGGGGAAAGCTCCAGGAGAAGATGGAATTACTATAGACATCATACAAGAAGCAAGTGGAGAAATTGAAACAATACTCGCCCAAATTTTCACTCGATGCCTTAATAAAGGGAAGATTCCTGAGGATTGGAACAATGCTACAATGATCCTGCTACATAAAAAAGGTGACATTGAGGATCTCAGGAACTACAGACCTATCAGCCTCCTATCAGTGGTTTATAAAATCTTCACTAAAGTTCTTTCACACCGCTTGAAGGTAACACTGGACATGGCTCAACCGAGAGAACAAGCTGGATTCAGGAGTGGCTACAGCACAATAGATCATATCCATGTACTGAGAGAACTAATTGAAAGAGCGAGGGAATATGAACTTCCATTGTGCATGGCTTTTATCGATTATGAAAAAGCCTTTGATTCGGTGAAACCATCAGCAGTTACCACGGCTCTGAAATCCTGCGGTATTGAAGATGCATACATTAATATTATTAATAACATCTATGAAAATGCAAGTGCAAAGATTAGGCTGTTTGAAAATACAACACACGTAAAAATTGGAAAGGGAGTGAGACAAGGTGACACCATATCTCCGAAGCTGTTTAATGCCACATTGGAAACTGTCTTTCAATCACTGAACTGGGAAGGCAAAGGGATAAAGATTAATGGAGATTATCTAACCCACCTTCGTTTTGCTGATGACGTAGTCATTTTTGTAACTACCCCATCGGAGCTGCAGAGTATGATCCAGGAACTTGCTGACAAGAGTAAAGAAGTGGGATTAAAAATGAACTTTCAGAAGACAAAAGTGATGTTCAATGCTTTTACAAGAAATGAAGATTTATCGATTGATGGAGAAAAACTGGAGATAACAGATACGTATGTTTATCTTGGACAGCAGATATCAAGTGAGGGTCACATTGATGAAGAAATTAATCGGCGTACAAAACTTGCCTGGAGAGCTTTTGGAAGAAACAGCATAATTTTCAAGAGCAATATGCCATTATGTCTTAAAAGAAAAGTGTTTGATCAATGCATCCTTCCAGTGCTTACGTATGGTGCAGAGACGTGGACCTTAACTAAAAGAGACATACAAAGGCTGCAGACAACTCAAAGCAGCATGGAGAGGTGCATGCTTGGTATAACCAGGAGAGATAAGAAGAGGAACTCGTGGATCCGAAAAATGACGAGAGTGGAAGACATCATGATCAGAGTTAAATCCCTGAAATGGCAATGGGCTGGACATACTGCCAGAAGGACAGACCATAGATGGACAGCCGAAATTTTAGATTGGATTCCAAGGGACAGGAAAAGACCCAGAAAAGACCACATGGGAGATGGGTGGATGAAATTCGTAAATATGCGGGAGTGACATGGAGGAGACTGGCACAAGACAGACCGTTGTGGAGGAAACTTGGGGAGACCTTCGTCCAGCAGTGGATTGATAATGGTTGACAATGATGATGATGATGAATTCAATTGTCACATATGTTATGTAACCTCACAATGAATCTCTTAGCAAGCAGAACTTCCCCGGATAAAAGACAGTGTTCCTGTTAGCGACTCTCTTCGTAGGCCCCGCCTACTCGCAATCTCCAAAGTAGCTCTGAACCAATCGCGTGGCGGAAATGGCCTTAATCGCAATTCCGTACATTCACTTGTGAAATACGCTTCCGGGCTACATGTGGCCGAGCATTGTCCTGCTGAAATATAGCGCCACGACAACTTGAAGGAAAGGTAGCACCTCTGATGTATCGTTGGCTGTTGAGGGTTCCCTCGATTCTTATCAGGCGGGATCGCGAGTTGAGCCTGATGGCGCCCCGAACCATGACGCTTAGCGTTGGGCAGGTATAACGCTGCAAGGCGCCCTTTACGACGATGTCTTCGAACACGTGTGCGACCGTCATGATGCGTCAAGTTGAACCGTGACTCGTCAGAAAACATGACCTATTGCCAATGTTCGAGATTCCATTGCAGCATGAGGCGTCTGTTTTTGAGGGTCAAAGGAATGTGCAGCAAAGGGCTGCCAGTCCAGTCCTCTGTTAAACAGACGACGTCGAACTGTGCTGGAGGACGAAGCTTGACCTGTGACAGTGCTGCGCTAACACCGTGGATGTCGCTGTGCAATTGGTCACTGCCATGCTGTAGAGATATCTGTCATCCCGTGCGATTTTGCAGTCCATTTCCAGCATTTCTGTGCGCCCGAGTATCATCTGCCCACTGAGGGCACGTTCGCATCACGGTACTGACCTTTCGTTCCATACGCGTGGCAATATCGCGGTAGGAAAATCCAGCTTCTCTCATCCCAACAATCATTCCTTGCTCGAACTCAATCAGATGTTCATAATGCTATTTTCTTCAGCGACGGGCATAATGAAATACAAGAAACAACCTTTCAACGTCAATGTCGGGTTTTCGTTGATTGCAACAATTCGTTAGAGTCAGCTTTTCATACCAAAGGCCAGACAGTCCAGAGGACGTTGCTCCGGGACCGCATGCGCATGTTCACTGACATTTTAATCATTTGCATGCCCCAGCTTGTTGTACATACCCTGTAAGTTTCAAGCAAATACAAGCTGTCCTTCATGGTGTACCATTTTCAGAAACAGTACTGTTATTAATTACTAGCTTAAATGCAGGCTAATTAAAATCACTTTGATAGTAATATTACTTAATACTACACTACAACCAAGGAGGTTAGAATAATACTTCTGGAGATGCCCTGAGTCTTTTAACCGTGAGGCCGCCAGGTGTGGAATTTGACGTTGTTTACATAACACCTATGTAATTTCAACGGGTGTATTTTGGAATTGCGTGGATTTGAGTTGCAGAAACTGTAGTAATATCAAACCAGAAAGAATTATGCTTCATAGACGAGTAAAGTTTTCAACTTTAATGTTATATTTTGTTTTGAATTCGCACAAATGTTCGTGTATTTCAACTTAAAATAAAAATGAATCGTACTGAATCGTTGCCCGCTGAATGGCTTCTTCAGTTTTGGGAACAAGTCATAGTCTAGTGAGCTCATGTCAGAACTGTATGGCGCGTGGCGAAGCAATTCCCATCCATACTTTTCCAGAATGTCTGTCACTGTACGGAATATCTGTTTCTGTATGATACCTCCATTGTTGAGACATCGGATTACTCGGGTTACCTGATTAGAAACATCCTGAATCGTTTCCCGCGGAGTAACTTCTTCAGTTTTAGGAACAAGTCATAGTCGGTGGGATCATGCCAGGACTGTATAGAGCGTGGGGAAGCAATTCCCATCCATAATTTTCCAGAATGTCTGTTACTGTAGGATACCTCAATTGTTGCGGCATCGGGTTACCTGATTAAAAACATCCTAAATCGTTTCCCGCGGAGTGGCTTCTTTAGTTTTGGGAGCAAGTCATAGTCTGTTGGGCTCATACCAGGACTGTATGGGGAGTGAGGAAGCAATTTCCATCCATACTTTTCCAGAATGTTTCTTGCTATACAGGCAACATGCGGCCTCGTGTTGGCATGGAAAATGATGACACCAACTTCGAGCATGTCGGGCCTTCTTTGGCGAATCTTTGTTCGCAAAACATTTTGCAGAAACCTTCTGTAGTATTTCGCCGTTAAAGTGGTACCTTCGGGCAATCTGTTTGTTACTAACACTCCAACCTTGTCATAGGCCATAAACATCATCAGCTTAACCTTCGATTGTTGGTGGCAGAATTTCTTCTGGCGAGGGGATTCTGGATGTTTCCATTGAACGAACTGAGATTTCAGTTCTGGTTCAAAATCTCGTATCCAGGTTTCGTCAATTGCAACAATTCTGTCCAAAAACTACCTCGCCTTCACTCTCGTGTCCCTGAAGCAACAATACTTCTGCAAACCCTTTGCGAACTGCTTGCTGCTCTTCACTCAGATTATGCGGAACGCATTTGGCAGCCATTTTCTTTTCTGTAATTTTTCATTTAGGATTCTGGAAACCGAAGCGGTAGACATGTTTGCTTCATATGCAATCTCTTGGCATGTTTTCCGTCGATCTTCTTCCAAAATGCTGTTGACGATAACCACAGTTGCATATGATGGCCAGCCGCTTCTTGCATCGTCTTCGATGCTTTCCCGACCTTGGCGGAAACAAGAAGCCTACACACTGTGCTACGGTCCACAACACTAACCCCACAAACATACCGCAAAGCTTTATGAATTTCGGTAAGGAATTTTCCTCGCAAAGTTTCAATTTTAATGTATGATCGCTGGTCGCTACGCGAGATCTGACCTGATTCACTTTTTCCCTCCATTTCTAGGCAGAATTTTTCAAATTAGCCAGCAAAATTCGACGCACCTTTGTACACTGAAGTCTGACTCACAACTGGCGTAACGATTGGAGCTATTGCATCATCCTACGGGAAGTACGGGAAGCGCCTGCGCAGTGTGCAATACTTTTTAAATTATCTACGTAGATACAGACCAATCGATTTCTTCGATGTTCGGGCTCTTTGGGGGGGGGGGGGTCTGACATGCGCAGTAGATCCCACACCACATGTTGCATAAATGCCAATTAAAACAATACCATAAACTAAACCGTACGTAACATGCTAAATGTTTGTACTGTGTGATTCATTGACCATTCTTATAGAAGTTTCGACTTTTCTTCCTTGACAAAGGACTGGGGAAGAAATTAATGTTAACTTCCTCAATTTCTCCAGCAAGGTACTACGAAAGCTTTAAACATGAAATTTCGTCTTGAATGCGTTAATAGTTTTCTTTTTAGTTATGACGGCAACAAACCACTCACACACTGTGAAACAAAAACACCACCGTGAAAATAGTTAAAAACAATGTTCGGAGAAACCCAAAATGTGTATTTCTGATGAGATCTCGAAGACTTCTTTTTTTTTCTTCCCCAATAAGTAAGTACAATATTTAGAAATCATTTCGGGGTTTTAGTTCATTAAAACTGCGTGACGGTAAAGCAGCTACTCGAGCGGACTTGTGACCAGACGTCCTCATTTTCTGGGGACAGTCCTCAACTTTCATGCTTTGTCCTCAATTCCGTTAAAACTTATTGAGGACATCAAATGTCCTCAATTTCTTATTCTTTGTCCTCAATTTTTGAAATTTCCCAAAATAATTGAAATAGGAAGAATGTGCTGCACATAGGTCGGAGAACTCAATTGAATCTACCAGTGCTGCCAAATTTGGCATCAATTACTTATTTAATTGCAATAAAATGAACTCATAAAGGTATGGAACTATTTTCTGAAGCGGATGAATTTTCCCTTGAATTTACAAATCATGCAATATTAATGGGAGACATGCCCAAGCGTCGAACTAGGTCATCTTGATAATCGTGGTGTTATTTCGTTTCTGTTTAAACTGAAATATTTTTAGAATGGGGAATAAATCTCATCTTTTTCAGCATCCACTTTCTTGCAATCAAATAGGTAAATGATGCCAAATTTGGTTGCATTTTCCATTGAGAGTTCTACAACTTTTGTTAAGTACATTTTTTTCATTAAACTGTTTCTTCAAGCAAAGCTACTGGACTTGGAATATTCCTTCTCGTGTACATTAATTTTCTGGCTTCAGATATTTTTTCTTGTACAGAATCACAATGAAATTTCAGTACAAAATCAAAATGTAGTTTTGTTTCCATGTGCTATGTGTAACATTTAAAAATATGAGTAACATTTAAAAAATTTCAGAAGCAATATTCGGCATGATAGTACTTTATTCCTATTTTATACTTATTTCACATGAAAATTATCCTTCAGCTTCATCGTACGTTTTACAATGTAACTGGACAATTATGATATAGTTCATAAATTCTTTGCTAAATCTTCGGCTTTACCATAATATGCCAGACGTTGTCCTCAATTATGTCCTCATTTTGAAACGAAATTGTCCTCAATTTTGCATTGAAATTGAGGACAACATGTCATTTTGTCCTCAGTTTCGTTCTCAAAAATCTGGTCACCTTAAGCTATAGCAATATTGCTATAGCTTATACATGTCTATATAGACATGTATATTAACAAGAGAATGTATACATGAATATAACAATGAATATACATGAATATAACATGTATAATAACAAGAGAATGTGAAAGAAGCATCAGTTAAATGAATGACATTTTTATACCAATGAAGACAAGGAGTTATGTACTCGTATTACAGTCGTTTACACACAACCAGGGTTGGCAAGTAACGCGCAAAAAATAAATTTCTTTGTGACGCGTAAAATACGCGTAAAAAATGCGTAATTTATATCATAAAGGTAAAAAATGTAGTAAATTCAAAACTTATTTTAAATACAATAAAAGAACAAAGTATTACAATGTTACTCGAGTTCCCAGGCTAACAGCTACACGTGCGTGAATTACTTGCGGCAAATCAACCGAGCTCTCCATGTTACGTTTTTCATTTCTTCTACCCTTTCTAAAGACACGCTGACAGTGTTGCTTCCTAATGATATTTAGGATGCAACATTGCCAACGCATTGCATCCTAAATATCAGGAAAAGAAACCACAGATATTATATGAGGGGCTAGATTGGTTGTCTGCTCTGTTGAGCATACGTTTGCGCTGCGACAACCGCGGAGCCATACTGAGCGGGTCAAGATGTTGGATTGGGGCATATTACGAAGGATAATTTGGACCTGGTTATTGCGTAAATCGTGGTGAAAGCTTGCTCGGATATAAATCATACGTTAAGAGACGAAAATACGATTGCGCTTACTTATTTGCCTTTTCCCCAATGTTGCAAAAAAAAAAAAAAAAAAAAAAGATATCTGGGAAGACATTAGTTTACAAGATAAATTTAAAACTGGTATTGTATGCAAATACTGAAAATGACTGGAACACATTTTTAGCACGTCTTTTGTAAAAAAAGATCGCGCTTATGTTATCGGTTTGTCCGTCCGTCCGTCCGTCTGTACCCACGGTATATCTGCAACTATTTGTCCGATTTGAAAAATTATTTTTCCATTCGAAAGCTTGAAATATGAGAATGATGATCCTTCATTTCGTTTTTTTTTTTTTACGATGTACAATTTCGCCGCTTTAGGGCGTAAATGCAGATGTTGTCGAATTCAAAAATACGTTTTATTCCACATATTTGCTTCTAAACATCCGATTGAAAAAAATCTTTTATCTTCCGATTCCATTTATGTCGAAGAGTATTTTGGATATAGTTTCTTTTTCAAATTACGCATAGATTTTCCGCTACGGGGCGTAAAAGTAAATTGCATTTTTTCCGATAACTCTTCTTCTAAAACTCCGATTTGAACACTTTGGCCACCAGGGGCGTAAGCGTTAATTTTCGCTTCTGACGTATTTGCCATAAAATCTGAGCTTCTAAAATATCGATTGAAAAAATTCTTTCGTGGACTGATGCCACTCACATCGATAAACCTTTTCGGAATATTTTCTTCCTAAAATATTCCACAGTTTCTCCGCCAGGGGGAGTAGACCTATATCTTATTTTTGTCAATATCTCGACTTCTAGGAGTCTCATTTGAAAAATTCCTTCTTTGTTCGATAGTGTTTTCCGTGTCGCATGTCTTTCATATAATTTCAAAATTTTCACGTAATTCATAGACTTTCCGCTAGGGTGCGTAAAGGTAAATTGCGTTTTCCTCTGTATCTCTGCTTCTAAATCTCGGATCTGAAAAATTCTTTCTGCACCGGATATAGCTCCTGATGGGAAATTGTTTGCACATAATTTCTAATTTTTGTAAAAAAATGGTTTGGCCACCAGGAGGCGTAAACCTTAATTTCCACTTCTGATGTATTTGCAGCAAAATATGAGCTTCAAATTCTCGATTGAAAATAGCGTCGTTTGTAGACCGATACTACTCATGCCGACAAACTTTTTTGAAACATTTTCTTATTAAAATAGTGCACGGTTTCTACGCCAGGGGAGGAAGATGTATATCTTATTTTTGTCAATATCTCGACTTCTAAGAGTCCGATTTAAAAAATTTCTTCTTTGTTGGATAGTGTTTCTACTGTGAGATGTTTTTCCTATAAATTCAAAGTTTTCAAGTAATTCATAGACTTTTCGCTAGGGGGCGTAAAGGTAAATTGCGTTTTCACCTATATCTCTGCTTCTAAATCTCCGATCTGAAAAATTCTTTCTGCACCGGGTACAGCTCCTGATGGGAAATCGTTTGCACGTAATTTCAAATTTTTGTATAAAATTGTTTGGCCACCAGGTGGCATAAGTCTTAATTTCCGCTTCTGATGTATTTGCAGCAAAATATGAGCTTCTAAAATCTCGATTGAAAAAAAGTTTTTTGTGGACCGATACTACTCATGTCGACAAACATTTTAGGAACATTTTCTTCTTGAAATAATGCATGGTTTCTACGCCATGGGCGTAGAAGTATATCTTATTTTTGTCAATATCTCTACTTCTAAAAGTCCGATTTGAAAAATTCCTTCTTTGTTGGATAGTGTTTCCGATGCGAAATGTTTTTCCTATAAATTCAAAATTTTCTAGTAAATCATAGACTAGGGCGCACAATGGTAAATTGCGTTTTCTGCTCCTAAAACTCCGATTTGAAAAATTCTTCCTGTATCGCATACAAGACCTGACGGAAAATATTTTTCACGTAATTTCTAATGTTTCGTAAAGAATGGTTTGGCCACCTGGGGTCATAAGTGTTAATTTCTATTTCTGATGCATTTCTAGCAAAATCTGGGCTCCTGAAAACTCGACTAAATTTTTTTCTTGGACCGATACCGCTCATATGGATAAACCTTTTGTGAATACTTTCTTCCTAAAATAATGCATGGTTTTCCCACCAAGGGACGTAAAGTCACATCTTATTTTTGTCGATAACACTGTTTCTAAGAGTTCGTAAGCTCACGATTCCGTTTACAGCAGTATCTGAGGGATTAAAGACCCGATTGAAAAACTTCTTTCTTCCGTCAGATACTATTGTTTTCCATACCGGTTCTATTGACTTTGAATAGCTTTGATAAATTTAATTTGCATCAGAACGGATTCAAAAGACGTGCTTATTACACCCGAAAATTCGATGTCATCTTTCTTGTTATGACTGTAATGAGGCAAAGATTTAAAATAATAAAAAAGCAAACGATATGTTTGAAATCAATAAGTTACTAATAAAACCAGAAAACTATTGATTTAAACCCGAAAAATAATGGCTTCCACATACTTTACCTAGAAAAATTGAAATAATGTGCATCATTTTCCTTGGTTGCTGCTACCTGTGCCATTCTGGTTTATTTGTGATTTGGCTCAAAAATATTAATTTTATTAAAGATTTCGATACTTTGTTGTTCACTAAAGAAATTTCAGTTTTTATCATTTTAAATTATTTATTAGGACAAACATGCAACCAAAGGACGCATTAAATGTAAGCATTCATTAACAAGAAACCTCAAAATTATATTACGTCGCAGCAAATTAAAAATAATGTGATTTTTCTTTTCTTATACCGCAGATGACAGAATGACGTTTTTTTTTTTAATTTAAGCCCTGACCGAATCTGAAATACTGCAACATTTTGCAAGAGCCTTGACGTTGTAGTTTGCACTACGGAATATAATTGTTTTGTCACTTAAATATTATCACTTCCTCCGCTAAATGTGTACTAACTGCTTAGAATATGAATATAAATAGCAAACCACAGTACCAAACTCGTATTCCGTTGACTTAATGCATAGTAGTCTTGATTAAATGGAGAGCCATGACCCTCTGAAAATGGCGCCTACATTGTCACGCCTCGAGGGCTAGGTGTCCGATCTGCTTCTTGTGAAAGAAACTTAATGAAGAACGTCTTGAGGTGGTAGAAAATTTGATACTGCAGAATTTGGATGCAGCCGAAATTACAGGCTACCAACAATATAGAGATCGTGTGAGAATATTTGATAAACTACTTGAAAAAGAAGTTCAAACTCCAGCAATATTTTGGTATTTTGCTAAAAGACATCACAAAGAGCTCGCGAAATTACGTAGCTATTAGACTACTCAGCATACCGGTATCATCAGCACAACTTGAAAGATTGTTCTCCAACTGGTCGTACATTCATAAGGCAACATGAAACAGACTAAGCTTTGAAAATTCTAAGAAACTGGTGCATATATATTACACTCTAAAAATGAAAGATAAAAAATGTGATGATTATTAAAAAGTGCTGAGAAAAGTAAGAATGAATGAAACTGTTAGGCAAGTGTTATACAAATTAATAGACGATATGTGATAATAAGACGCCAAATGTTATTTTAGTTTTGATAAAATTATTAGCAAGGTTACATTATTAAAGTAAAACACAAATTAAAGCAACAATGACGCCTGGATATAATGAAGAATTTATTAATAAATGCTATGAATCATCAAAAAGTGTATGAAAAAAGTAATCTTTCAATTTTAAAAAATGGCAGTGGAAAAGGGTGAAACTTTTTTTATCGTAACGTTTTATCTTTGTTTTCCTTAGAATAAAATTAATGCCACTGTATAACATGTTATTTAGTGTTAAAAACGTACAATTCTAGTTTAACTGTAAGAGGCATTTAATTTTTCTCGTTACTTTGGATAAAATGAATGGCACTGAAGTTGTTAAGAGTGATATTAATTTAGGTGGGTAATCATGAGCATTAACAACAACTGCCAAATTAAAAGAAACGTTAATCTTTTTGAAAAAAATGTTCTGTGATGCGCATTATCTATGTGAATTTTAATATTTCACTACTGTAATTATTTTCACTTCTGTGGTTATAAACTGAACAGTTTAAAATGAATGCTTACTTCTAGTTGCGTTAACATGGCTATTTATTCATTTATTTTCATGTAAATAAATTATTACGCCACGTAGAAAATTGTGTAATAAATTAGTTTTCTACGCGACGTAAAATACATATAAATTATGCGTAGTTTATGTAAAAATGTATCATGTAATTTACGCGGCCAACTCTACACATAACTACGCATCCTTCAGAATGTAATGAATTAAAAGATCAATGATTCGTGAAGTTTACCGTCTAAAAGCATGATTTTAATAAAAGATGAATCATACATACAGTTTTACTGTATATATGATTCATAAAAAACTGAAAAAAACTGTATATATGATTCTTTTAAAACTATATATATGATTCATAAAAAAACTGAAAAAAAAACTGTATATATGATTCTAAACTGTATATATGATTTTTTTAAAACTGTATATATGATTCATCTTTTATTAAATCATGCTTTTAGACGGTAAACTTCACGAATCATTGATTTCATTTGTGAACGAGTTCTTCATGTTATTTATGAATTAAAAGATGTTCTACGTGCAAAAGATTGTGGCATTATGTAATTTTTTTTTTTTTTTTTATATTCAAGAGTAAGTAATTTAAGAACTTTTTCATCGTTTTGTGTGCCACTGCCACAATTCCTAATTATTACGTACTTACTTATTTACTACTGTATTTTCGTATTTATCGGAAAAGGTCCTTAGACAGTATCACCCGTTAGTTATGAGTTTTATGTGTGTAATCGTAAAGCATGTCAAAGAGTCAAGAGTAAATAATTTAAGAACTTTTGCATTTTTTTTTGTCAAGAGTAAATAATTTAAGAACTTTTGCATTTTTTTTTTTTTTTTGTGCCACAATTCCTAGCTATTACGTACTTAGTTGTTTACCTATATTCTGTATTCTGTATTTTCGTATTAATCGGGAAAGGTCCTTAGACACTATCACACGATAGTTATGAGTTTTATGTGTGTAATGGTAAAGCATTTCAAAGAGTTAGTTCCCTTAAGAATAAAATTTGCCCATGATTAACTTTGGCATAGGGGTTTTTTAGTACTTTGCAATAGTGCAAAACTAGGGCAATCATTTTAATTGCAACATACACACTTATGTTACACACGCAGCAAATTTTTGTGCAATAATTTTGTTTTACGGAAAATGCCTGTAGGTTCCAAAGTATTTGAATGAAAACGCCCATAATATCTAGTTAATAATATGGAATTTAAACATGTCAGTAAATGAAAACTAATAGGTTTTCGTAAAAGGATTTCAAAGATATGCTTTGCCGGGGTGGGGAACGAGTTTTTTCGGTACGCCGTCAGCTTTCTCTCGTCATCGTGAATATGGCAAGCATCGAAACTATGATGCTGACTGTTCATCAAGCCCGACGCTACTGGTGGGATTCAGCCCACCCAACTTTTCTTTGAGCCCACCCTTTAGTCCCCCTCCCTTCGTCAAGAAATATTTAAGCAGTTAGAGCACATGGCGAGTGCAACTATCTAAGATTTTAAGGAACTCGGATAAAAGTACATGGATTTTTTGAATTCACAAAAATTTCTTTACATAATGAATCTTTTGTTAAATTTAATGTTTGTACTTCTGGGAAATGGAGAAAGTACTCTAAGCGAATGTCTAAGTGAGTAGTAAAAGACACCATTTCGTAGTTATAGTTTAAAAAGAAGAGAGAGAGAGAGAAAGCGATATTCTAGGTCAGGTTACAAACTAAAATTCATAAACAGTCTTATAAGAGCAAATATTTAAAATAAAAGATTTAACAAAAACAAAAAAAAAAGAAGCGACAACAGTAACTTGTTAAAGGCCATGGAATTAGGTATTCATGATTCCCAGTACTATAACATACAGTACGTTGAATAAATGCTACACACAGTATGTACCAGAATTTTTTTCCTAGCTCTCATCAAAAGCTTCTGGAAAAATCTACATAAACGACATTTTTTGACAAAATTTCTGATAAGTACTTCAAAATTTGTGCCTCCCTCCCTCCCCATGTGATGCACAGTTCTGAGCTGCTGGCGTCGCCATCGTTCTTCATAAATACAGTGCTCGCGGGTAATTGAAGCGCACTCGCAATTATATTGAACTCGTTGGTAGTGGCGTACCGGAATCCCCCCCCCCCCCCGCAAAAAATATTTGTGAGGCCCTTTTGCGAAAATCCATTAGCTTTCAATTACTGAAAATTTTAACTTTCATATCATTAACAAGGTTTTATGCGTGTTTTAATAAATCAAAATCTTTGTAACCTAGGAGTATTTTTCGCAAAATAAAAATTACTCCACTTTATTGCGTCAAACACAAATGTATACGTTGTAATTAAAATGATTACCTGGTTTTATACCGATACAAATTACTACGAAATACTTAGGTCAAACTTAATAATATCATGCAAAATTTATTATTTTAAAGAGCTAAGGCCATCTTCTTTGAAATGCCTCACGATTACGCACACAAAACATATAATTGTCGTGTGACATGCACATAATAAAAAAATTTCTTTTGACTCTGTTACATAAAAAAAATGACACATGTCTTTGATTTTTCGTTCCCGCGAAGAACACATTTTAATTTATCATATGCTGAAGGATGAGTAGTTATGTGCAAGCAACTGTAATGCATAACACCTTATCCTCACTGATATAAATTCTACTCATTGAACTGATATTTATTTCACATTCTCTTGTTAACATACGTGCATAAAAACTTATTGCAAGAGCTGTGAGAAAGCAGCTATTCAAGTTCTTTTGAATAGCTGTTTTCCTGTCATTCAGTTTTTATGAACTAAAGCAACGAAAACAATTTCTAAAGATTTTACTTATTTACTGAGAAAAAAAGAAAAAATAGCTTTACTTTTTAATATACTTCATTCAAAGCTGTCTTAATTCCTGGCTATTTCTTTAACCAGTTTCATATGAAGATTCCGCAAAAAATCTGTAAAATATTTTTGCTCAGTCCCTTTTAACCACGAGCCCACCCACCCCCCGCGCACTGCGGGGTTTCGGAGGCTACCAGTACGTTACTGTGCGTTGGAAAGGCCAGGTATAAAGTATTGTAATACTGAATTGTCCGCTTCTGTGATGCCGCCATCTGGAGGCTTCCTTAGCACTACTGATGTCTGCCTTGCCCACATATTTCAGCTTCCTGTTATCTTCCGCTCATGTTTAACTTATTTTTATAACCTTGGCTGATGTTACTTTCGAATGAGAATCACCCCTTGCTACCTTGTATCCATAGTTGTTTCCTGGAAGCTTTCGTTATTATACTCTTATAGTAGCTGCAAGTCGAGTAACTTCCTTCGTCTGTTTGAAATTCTTCTGGTACCAGATCTTTTCCGCACATAACAAGGAAAACGTGGAGATTTTGCCAACCTACATGTACATTATTTCTCTGTGAATGATGAGATAAATCGGAATTCTACATACCCACTATATTCAGTCATCTTAGTATTATTATGTTTTAACTGATGGATGATCACGACACGGCTGTGATTCTCCTTCGGTGTTGTCCATGGACATCTATCGGTATAATGCGCCGATTTTCTGTTTGAAGCTAGCAAAGCAGCCGACTTTATGTAGGGCGTTCAAAAGTTTTTTTGACACGTGACTGGTAATGTATTCAGGCATCTTTTCGGGGGTGCTTAGCCCCCGAAAATCCATCAATGCCCTCCCCCGTAGGTTTTTGAGCGATCTCCTAAATCTAATTGTGTTCGTTTATAGCTGATTTGGAGAAATTATTTTTTAAAAATTTAAGAAAATGAGGGAAAATATATTATAATAATAAAAAATAACATCCACATGGTCTTAAATCTGAAATTTCTATCATCTTTCAATAAAACATTGAACAGTCTTCGCTGAAGGGGCAGGTTTTGAAGCACTGACAACTCGGACTACTTCCGCAATAAAAACCTAATTCTACAGAGTAGATATGTTTGCACTGCAATACATCATCGTATTTTGGAAGCTGGCATTCAGCTTTATTTCAGTCTTCTGGGTGTCGACTTTCTATGTATACGGTTAAGCCTCAGTGTATCTAACATGACGATAGTGCTTCTAATACAACAAAATATTTCCTACCTAATTTTTAGCAATAGCAAGTTATTAGAAATGTTTCCTATAAAAAGTTGTTTTTCCTGGTGGTGGGTGGTTTACACTCTGTAACAAAAAACAAAAAAACAAAAACACGAGGCACCTCAAACTGGCATCCAAACGGTTTATTTATTTATTTTTTACTACTATATGCTTATTAAAGGGGCTGAAACCAAATGGCGGGGGAATGGTTTGCACCATACGTTTTAAGGTAACACTGTAATGATTCCTTAATAATCAGAAACACGTTTATAGTAAGGCAAGGGCATTTTTACCACTCCTAATGCTTTGAGGGAGATTTTTTCCAGCACAGCGTTACCATGAGTTGCAGATTGGCCCACCGTGATACCGGGACATTTCCCGGTGGGCCACTCGAGAAATGGCCCACTTTCTCGTATCACTTTTTGCCCTAATTTAGGGCCACTGGCTCTAGGGAATTGAGAGAGCCAAACACAACATCCATGCCTGACCGGGAATCGACCCCGGACCCATCTTAGACGAATGATCAGAAGCCATCGCTTAGACCACTGCGCCCCCAGGGGCGGTCGTATCTCCTTTGTCTGGATTGTTTGGAAAGAACGAATAATTACACTGCTGTGCAAAAATTAAGGACGAAGAGGAGAAATTAGCATAACATCGGAACGAACAGGAAGAACAGACCGAAAGACCACTCAGGAGATAGACTAGGGCCCGGTACGGTAGGGCATGAGCATATATGCAGCATGACGTAGGGGGGGGAGTGTCGGAAGGGTATAAAGCACACGGGCGGTGTACGCTCACCAATTCGGTGAAAGCTATTGCACGGTGTACATCGGTTTGAACGACGCCGAGTTGCTGCCACCGTGTGATATGGCCAACAGGCAATCCAGTAGACGACATCTGGATGACTTTACCCGAGGTCGCGTCATTGGGAAGTTGGAAGAAGTTCGAAGTGTGACTAGTGTGGCCGAGGAGTTCGGGATCGCTCACAGCATCGTTTCACGAGTTTGGAGAGCATTTCAAACGACAGGAACAGCTGTCCGAGAGTTTAGCAGTGGTCGTCCACGAGCAATCACGTCGGCGGACAACCAGTATATTGTCCTACAGGCGAGAAGAGACAGACGGCAGACAGCGGGAGAAATCGCACGACACATGCAACAGACAACTGGACGTCCGTTATCGCGTTTTACCGTGGCCAGGAGGCTGCACAAAGGTGGTCTGTTTGCACGACGACCAGTACGGTGTGTGCCATTAACGCCTGCTCATCGGAGACGGCGGTTTCTGTGGTGCCAGGTACACAAGAACTGGATATATCAGCAATGGGGTCGAGTTCTCTTTACGGATGAGAGCCGATTTAGTCTGACGAGCGATTCTGGACGTATACACATCTGGAGTGAGCAGGGAACACGCAATCACACCTCCAACATCATCGAAAGGGACCGATTTGGAGGTGGCGGAGTTCTCGTTTGGGGCGGTTTCATGCTTGGTAGCCGTACTGACCTCCACATCTTCCACGGAGGTTCAGTCACTGGTGTCCGCTATTGTACCGTGGTTCTCTTGCCTCACGTGCGTCTGTTTAGAGATCTGTGCCAAACGGAAACCCCACAAACGGACTGAACAGCAAAACTGACCAGAGTCGACTTTCGCTAGAAGATGCGTGCAGTGTTTGCACCTAGCGGCCCTAAACGGTTAACAAGCGTTGTCGCAGGTGATGGGACGTGGTTTTATTACTATGCAACTCCCAGAAAGAGCGTTACCTTGCAACGTGCTACATGGCATGATGTAGAAGACGTGCTACTGCGGTGACGTATGAGTCTAATCGCCAAAGTAGCAGCGTTAAGCCTTACCGGCGTAGTTTAGTTGGAAGAATAGTTGCCTCCGGAGTAGGAAGATGTAGTTCGAATCCCACAACTGGCAAAAAGGCCACGTTCGCAATATCGTCGGCGAATTGTAAAACGAATCTCCTCGCCGTGAGATTCGAAAAATATGTGTGATGATTTTTCCACAGATCCTATGGAATTAATAAAAAATTCCTTCTTCTACAGTGAGCTGATCCTTCAAGCATGGCTGTCGATGGACCCGAAAACCTGCGATTTCGAGCCCCGCCGTTAAGGATGATGTAACGTACTATGTAACATGACGTACTACTGCGGTGACGTATGAGTCAAATCGGCAAAGTTGTAGCGATAAGCCCTGCCCGCGTAATTCAGTTGGGAGAATAGTCACCACCGGAGTAGGAAGATGTGGATTCACAACCAGCAAAAAGAGCCATAAACTATGTTGGGTTGCAGAAGATGAACGGCGTCTCCAAATACCCCCAAGACGTCCCCTCAAACTAGGAAGACAATGTTTTTTTTTTTTTTTTTTTTTTTTTTTTTTCCAAGGAACGGTAGCCGTGGATGCCTTACCAAAAAAAGATGACTATAAATGACCAGCTCTGTTTTTTCCAATGGTGAAAGAGATGAAGGTGCAGCTTCTAATGACAGGCGCATCAAGAGTTATTTTTCGTGACAATACCAGTGCTCAAAACCTCCGACAAGTTACGGCCTATTTGAAACAGGAAAAAAAAAAAAAAAAAAAAAAAAAAAGATCTGAGCCATTCTTCCATATTCACCCGAACTTGCACTATGCGATTTTTGGTCGTTTCCAAAAATTACAAAGGAGCTTGCTACGTTGCCATTTTCAAGAGTGCATGGCCAAGAAATTGTTCATTCTGAGCTGCGGTTTCCTAACATGAGTGACACCAGGCGTTCCAGAATTGGCGTAGACGTCGGCATCTGTGCATAGGTGTTGGATAAGAAAGCATCAGCACATGCTGGTGCATTACTACACTGCTTGTAGGTGAAAGAAAAAATTTCTTTCCATTTAGGAACAAGAAATATTTACTTCCGCCATTTCACACAATGTGTTACCAAATATGGTTTCACCACTTCTGCTCTGTTATCTTTTTCAATACAAAATACATGATCTATCCAGCAGCCAAAAGAGTATACGGGCATGTAAAAATATTTTAACTGTTTGGCTGGTTTTCACAATGGAAACTAGATATGTGATTGTAGAAAGGGATTGTATGTCAAGTATGTGGTTGTAGAAAGGGACTGTATGCATGTGATGGTAGAAGAAAAGTAATCAACCGTTTCGCAGGTATTCACTCAACTCCTGTTCCAGCTATATTAACGCGTCGGAACATATGGAAATGTCACTTGTTTTGCAGAATTTTTCTTCGAAGTAGCGCCATTGTAGCTCAATTTTTCGCTACAAGCTACACAGGGTGAGTCGAAAGTTTTGCAATATTTGGATCACTTTATGTCTTCATATACTTACCTTTACGACGAAAGCTGACTAGCGTTCAAAGTATAGGCCATTGTGTTGCACCGTCTTTAGCCGCATCTCTCTGCCAGTTCTTCGATTCTACAGAGGGTGAGTCGAAAGTTTTGCAATATTTGGATCACTTTATGTCTTCATACGTACATTTACGACGAAACCTGACTAGCATTCAAAGTATAGGCCATCGTTTTGCCGTCTATCCGCCAGTTCATCGATTCCGCGGTGGTTCCAGTTCTTGTCCTTCAAGGCGAAGAACTCCTTCACCCCAGCTGCCACCTCCTCCTGTTAGTTGAAGTGCCGCCCGCAAAGGATGAACCATAGACAGGAACAAGTAATAATCCGACGGGGCAAGGTCCGGAATATATGCTAGGTGTAGCATCAGTTCGATGCCCTCAAATTCCTGGGGTTTTGCCCGGGTTGTTCGAGCGGTATGAGGCCGAGCATTGTCCTGCTGTAGGAGAGCGCGCTTTCTGTTCACCAGTGCCGGGTACTTCTCCTCCAAAACGGCATGCATCCGCTCCAGCTGTTCAAAGTAGAGGTTGGCGTTGATGGTCCGACCGTCTAGAAAAAATTCGTAAGGGATTACCCCCTCGAAATTCCACCAGACGCAGAGCATCACCTTGTGTTCGAAGCGCCTACGTTTGGCAACAGGTTTTGGAAGCTGGCACGGGCTCAAACACTGCCATTATGTGTTAGGATTACGGAAATAGACCCACTTTTCATCGCACGTAACAATGTTCTTGATGAAACGTACATTGCGCGGCTTTTCTAGGAGTTTCGTGCACACATCCACCCGGCGGTTTACTTCAGCTGGCGTCAGTTCGTGAGGGACAATGCGGCAGCTCCTCTAGACTTTGCTGAGGTCCTGAAGGTGACAAACCACGGTGGTCTGTGATATACCCAGCTCGCCTGATAATCTCCGAGTGCTGGTTGTTGGATTTACCTCTACGACCTGGCGCACGACCTCCGAATCCAGGGTTCGCGACCTACCTGACCTTGGCTGATCGTCGAGACTTCTGTCACCTGAGCGAAATTTCTTGAACCATCTGGTTGCGGTGCTGTGGTTCACGGAACTTTCCCCTTTCGCTTGACAAATGTTTCATGTCGTTTGAGCAGCGTTATGGCCGAGTTCAAACTCGTAAAGCAAAAGTTTCCTAATTAGCCGGTTGTGGCTGTTCATCTTTTTGGCGTCCCAACCACAGACAGAACGACGACATGAAATGCTGTTCACAGCAACAACTACCACTTTATATCCCTTTCCACTGACTATAGTGCGCGACTTGAACTAGTTCAAACACGTGATATACCCGCCGCCGCGCATGCGTTTATACAAATATTGCAAAACTTTCGACTCACCCTCTGTACTTTAAGTTGTAGCGTGCTACTCCTATAATTATTTTTTTATTTGTGGCGATGCTACTTGCGATTCCACTGTAAAAGTATTGAATAGCTTGCTACTGTAGCAACGATACTTCCGAACACTAGGTATTTACCTTGTTATTCGTTCTCTGTTATTGACTGCTTATTTACGCTTTCCAACCGTAGGTTGAAGAAGCGTATATGCTCCAGCTTTGTCCGTCCGTCTGTCTGTCCGCATGATAATTCGCGTAAAAATGGTTCGATTTCGATGTAATTGTAGTATGTGGTAGGGGACAACCTGGGGACGAACCCTATTGAAAATGGGCGAAATGGAGTAAAAGGTCAGGACATAGGAGCGGGATCCATTCCATCGCTCTTATGCGTTATTACTTACGTAAAAATGCTTCGATTGCGACAAAACTTTATCATGCTGTTCCGGAGATATATTGAATCGGTTCTGTTGAATATCATCGAAATGGAGTCGGAGGTCAGGGCGCAGGAGCGAGATTTATTCCACAGTCATTATCCTTACAACTTGACTAAAATGCTTCAATTGCAACAAAACTTTAGTATATTTTTCCGGAGCTGTACTGAGCCAGTTCTGTTAAATACACTGCTGGACAATTGCTAAGGACGGATCATAAACGGCTATATAGCGCATAAAAAAATAAGTGTGGTTGGATGCCAAGTGAAATAAAATAATGTCAGAATGCCAGGACATTACAAGAAAGACAATTTATTGTGCTCTGAAATCCAGAAGGCTTTGGAACGTGTTCAAGGAACAAACAGGCCATTTTGTGCAGAATACGTAAACGTGAAAAAAATGCAATTACCGTCCGCAGGCGTTCCGGCGTAAGATGTCAATACGGGATATGGCCACCATGGAGGGCGATGCAAGATTCCACACGTCGTGTCATGCTTTGCACAACATTATCAAGCAGCTGTCGGGGTAATTTATCCCATTTCTCTCTCAGTGCACAGATGAGGGTGTCCTTGTTTATTGGAGGGCATTGGCGACCAGCAAGACACCTCCCCAAAGCATCCCACACGTTTTCAATGGGATTCAGATCTGGAGAACGTGCTGGCCATCCATACGAGGCGTTGAATATCCTCGCTCTCAAGACACTCCTGGACAGCGACTGTTCGATGACATGTTGCGTTGTCGTCCATGAAAATGAATCTATCACCGACAGCACCACGGAACATGCGAACATGAGGTAACAGAACATCATTAATGAATCGTTGGCCAGTCATAGTCCCAGTTGGAAACACAGAGAGGGACGTACGGCCATTGATCATGATGCCCGCCCATACCATGACACTACATGTCGGATATCGGTCCCTTTCCTGTATGTTTGATGGACAAAATGCAGTACCACTATCACGCCAGATCAGTTGTCGTCGGCAATCAGACGATAGACTGTATCTACTCTCATCTGAGAAGAGGACAGCAGACCAGTCATTATCAGTCCAATTGCGATGTTCATGGCACCATTTCAAACGGGCGGTACGGTGATGTCTGGACAATGGTGATGTCTGGACAATGGTGATGTCTGGACACAACAGGACGGCGGGCGTATAGTCCTCCTTCATGCAAACGTCTGGTGACAGTTTTTCGGGAGATCCGCTTGCCAGTAGCAGCCATAAACTGATTTGCTACCTCACTAGCTGTGCTGCGCCGGTATTTTTTGTTGATAGCACTGTGTACCGATCTTCTGCAGGTGTCGTATTGCGAACACGACCTCCCCCGTGACGTTTGCTACACTCTCCATTTGTTTGAAATGATTTCCAAAGCCTTGAAACAACACTGTGGCTGACGTCGAACTCCCTGGCAACATCTGTTATTTTTCGCCCTTCTTCAATCTTGCCAATAATACGGCTACGCGTAAAATCATCTAGGTGATGTCGGGAAGACATACTGAAAATTGCAAGTTCGTCAATTGATTCTTTCCCTTTCAACTTTGCGTTTGAACACCAACGGTCAATACGCGTCAAATCCTTTATATCTCTTATCAGTGCTATGACGTCACGAACAAGTTCGGCATTCCAAAATTTGCATACGCACAACACGTCTTACTGTATCCCGCACTTACGCAAATTTCCACATTTTCCTGCCTTCCATTTCGTGGTTGCTATCGTTGCTATTGTCATCCGTCCTTAGCAATTGTCCGGCAGTGTATAATCGAAATGGGGTCAAAGATCAGTGCACAGGAGCGAGATTTATTCCACGGCCATTATCCTCATGACTTGAGTAATGATTTCTGGTATGTTGGAAAGCGTATCATAATCAATGCATTGCATAATTTTACTAACTTGTTTTGAAATATATCTGTACACGTTTTTAAATATGTATTTTACGGATCATTGGGAATGCACTTTATAAGGCAGAGATATTTTTATCGTTTTCCGGAAATGTTTTATCCGGTGTCTTTTTATTTAGATGTTCAATATTTTGGGGTCCCCATAAGGAAATACTTTGTGTTTTGGTGAAGAAAAAAATATCATTTATTTTATTTATTTATTGAAGTTCTTTATCAAAAGGCTATATTTATGCTGGTATTAAAATTTATATGGAAATTATAGAAAATTTAAATTTGGGAAATGGGTGGATGCATTTCGAAACAAAACTGAAATTTTGAATAAGGCCATGAAACAAAATAGAAAAATAAAATAAAATGCACCACTGAATTTGGTAACTCCCAAAAGTTACTATTGTATTGTTTGCGTTGTTTGCATTTGATGAGTAGATACACCTGAAAGTGTAAGAAAAGGTAACTATTGTTTGCATGTGTACCAAATTTGTAAACAATAAAATTTAATGGTATACAATGTACATGTGTAAATAACCTTTTGGAAGTGGCGATGATCAAATTAGCTAGTTAGGACAAAAACATTGATTTTATGGCTATAACCTCAGATTACATTCCCACCTCAGTCATTGCTGAGGGGCATGCACTTGAACCATGTGATGAAAATTTAAACTGAAAATATCTAAAACTTCACTGCACTAAGGTTTAGGTTTTTGAAAGGCCACTTGGCCTATATTTATTTTAAAAAACTTAACAAGTTAAATTTTTAGGTCACAGATTTTATGCCTGGCCACAGGGCCCAATAAAAATAAACGGATGACAGGTTAGTTTCTTTCCAAGAAAAACTAGCACCAGGGACACTACTGATAAAAATAATAAACACAAGAATTTCATTGTACTTCAACAGCACCAACACTTGATTTAACATGGTGTACAACTTAAGTATTTGAAGTGAAAATATCCCACACTCTCTCTCAAAAAAAAATATTATATGCATATGTGTACACTATATTGTTCTAATTAAATCGCTCGAACCAACCTTCTCAGACCAGACTTCCGAATCCACTTTTAATTTTAAACTACTATAACAACTGCCAAAATTCTACGTATAATGAAAGTTAATTTAATAAAAGATTCTACCCTTCCAGGAAAATTTGTCTTAAAATCAGCATAACCCTGTCTTAAATCAACATTTGTCTTACAATCAACATTTCTAGCATTACCGGATACTCAACCCATTCTATACCCCATACCAAAACCTAATGCACTAGATACCTTATTCAAATTACACAAAGTTATCATTAAATTGCTACACCGACAAGAGAATCTTACTTACACCATCATCATGAAAATCCAACATTTCAAAATTCCATACTATAAGTTTTCCAGTCAACTGGCACCCATGTAATAATCAACTCGGGCATAAAGCCAAACAATCATCTCAACCAATGAGTCCCACATCTCAAGAAAAACAACAAAGTTTGAGTCTGAAGGCGGGAATGGGTCGTGAATCCATTCCCAGCTTATACAGTGTAGTGGAGCAAAGTGCGACCTAACCCTTTTCTGTTCCTTCACTCTGATTTGGGGACAACCTATATCACTCCCCTCATAGGTACCACCACCTATGGACCGAACAAGCTTACTTGGGCAGAAAACAAATCCCCCAATTTGTTTCGTGCACCCTTTCAGATCCCGCGGCATTGTCTACATAGGGTAAAGTATCCCACAAGAGTTCTCTTGTCCCCAAAATATCTCTTCGTCCATTTTCCAGAAAATTCAATACATCACCCTTTTTCCCAGAAAATTATTTCTTATCCTATTTTCCCCAGGAACACACTTCATATCCTTATTTTCCCAGGAACACACTCATTTCCCATAAAATCACTTATCTTTATTTCCCAGGAACACACTGTACATATTCATTTCCCAGAAAACTCCCTAACACCACACTTGACACACTATACCAAACCTTACTTTATTTCCTGAAAAATCTATACATCACCATACTTCCTAGATCACTCTTTTCCTGAAAAAAAAAATCATCACTTCTTGAAGAAACACAACAGCTATTCGGGTTATTTTTTTTTTCACACTATACATATGCTCATATCTGCCTGTATGCCCAATTCTTATATTCTTTTCCCCATAAAAACATGTTTTTCTAATCTACGGGCTGAAACTAGAAATTAGCCCTCACTAATACAAAAATTAAATTTTAAAGAGTAATTTAGCTCCTAAATTTACCAAAACACTAAACCAAAATAATTAGCAGCCTACAAGAAAAATTCCCAACTACATGGCACCTACGCTAAGTTCATAAATACAAATTCTACTTCACAAATACAAAAATCACCGAGCACAAAAAGAGTTAAATTTCACCTAAGAGAAATACTGGTCTGGAGAGGTGTTCGTTCCGAAATAACTTAATATTCTTATTATATCATCTATCCCTACATGACCCAGAAAATTATTCACTTCCATTCTTTGTTTTGTTTTGTTTTTCAATTACCTATCCACAGAAGATAACATGAAATTTATTTAAACAGCCTAAGATTAAATCAGGTGGTTTCATTCTTTAAGCACACCGAACACTAAAAAAAAAAAGAAAAAAACCTGAATGAAAACATTTACAACTCCCCTTCTTTTTTTCTTTGCAATATATTTTTCCGACAGCCCCCAATTTTAAAATCAACTCGTTTTATAATTTTAAAGAAACCACAACATAATACAAAAAAGAAAATGCCGAGAGAAATTTACCTTTAGGACTGGGGCTGCAACACTTCCTGACAAGCACACTAACCGTCGATAATAATAAAAAAAAAGGTTTCACAGCCTAATAATAGATAAAATAAATAAATTAAAAAAAACTCTCCCTGAGAGAACACCACTGTCCCGGTTGATTTTCACTTCACTTCCAAGGTGCTTTTTTTTTCTTTCCTTTTTTCCTGCCACAGCGAGCCTGGCCAACGAAACAGGAACCGGGCATTTTTGAAACATGCTGGTGGACCTTTGTGGTAATCAGTAGGGCCCAACTCGACGATTCAGCAGTTAAAGGCGGTATCTTCCACAAAGCCGTGCATGCCCCTTTTTCCGGAACTTCCAGTGTCTGGTTGAACTGGCTTGAAGAGTCCCTTCCATATTGAACCGAGCGGTAACAGCATTCGGGTTGCGCTGGCAGAAAATTCTCCTGCGGAGACCAATTCACGGTAGTTACTACTCTTCTTTTTATTGCAGCTCAATGCTGCCGTCGTCCACTAGGAGAGGAGGAGAGGGTTGAATCTGCGAGCATTTCCTCTCCAGTAATGAGATCCTTTTAGCTGTTGTCCGTTTAGATTTCAATACGAAATTTTCCTTCTTGCTGCCCCCTCCTCCGCCAAAAAGGCGAGGAGAGAAAATTTTTCCTTCCGCTGTCTACCAGCTAACGCAGCGACCAGAACAAAAGTGTCTTCTCAACGGATAAAACTCTGGGGTGCTTGAAACCGCTGACCCCTCCCATTGGTCGAAACTTCAGCCTAGCAACTAACGACTCCCCAACGGAATTTCACTCCCTCGCAAGCCAGGGGTGACACACTGACCTTCACACGTAGGGACCCCGCTTTTGACCCTGAGGTCTAAAAATAGATTTCTGTTGCTGAATTCCTTACCCAAAAGACGAAAAGATGTTACTTTTGGGCGACTTTTCCACGACGACGTTTGGAAACAGGAACGCAAAAATGGCGAATTCTTGCCTTGCAGAAAATCACTAATTTTAATTTTCTTTTTCTCTCGTTCCGTGATGTTAAACTAAAATTAATTTTGATTCTCTGAGCTGCACACCTACTCGCCTTTTCCTATCGCGATAAAAGAACAGATAAAATAATTATTTTCAAAAGCCCAAAGTCAGTTAAATCAAATATTATTCTTTTTTTTTTTTTTTTTCAACATGAAATTTTGTTTTCCTGGTTGTGATTAAGACAAGCGAATTTTGCGCACGAATTCCCCTGCCTTTCAACCCGGAATTTTCTTCTAACGTATGTCATGGGAGAAAATTTTTGCATTAATTAATCTCCGATAAACCAACAGAAAGATTGATCAGGTCTTTCCGAAATTCACCAGAGGTTAAAATTTTCGCCATGACATTTGTGCACCACTGGTGTTATGCACACTACCATGTTTTGTTTTGTTTTTTTGTTTTTTTGTTTTTATTTTACGATTCCAGGACATTTTCTCCGGAGGAGGTACTAATGAAAATTTATGAAAACAAAATAGAAATTTCCCACTCACTAACTGTTATTATCTTCGTACTTCCCCTTCTTATGCATGCTTGAAAGAAACGTTGATTAACGCTTCATTAGAAAAAAATTAGCTTTTGTTCGTAAAAAGAAATTACTCTGGTTTATGTAACTTGGAACAAAAAGTGTCTCACTATTCCGATAGATGACGCCATTTGTAAGTGTGGCAAACGTTGCTTGAATTTCGTTAACCTTACCTTAGGATCTTGAACAGAAAGAGATTTCCTCGTAGCTAAACACATCGGCGCATACATGGGAAAGGTCCGCCCCAGGAAAGTATTTAGGGGTCTTAAGTGTTGTTTCCTTTATTGTTTTTTGTTAAAATGCCACTTGCATTAGAAAAAAAAATGCTTTAATATTAAAAAAAAAAAAAAAAGTGATTCAATATTTTCTTGTTTTTCGTTAACTTTTATTTTGTTTTGGTGAATTTTAACAATTTCCATTTTTCGCAGCCCCCATCCCCCAATTTTTTTATATACGCTCCTAGTCCGCAGGATCCGTACCGCACCCAAGAATTACATTATCCTACATTCATCAGATGAAGGAAACAAAAGGCGTTCTTTTAAAATACATTATACCAACTTTGGCTAAATAATTAAAAAAAAATCTTTCTGCATATGGTTTTGTAAAGTTAACATTTTTTATTTGATTAATTATTTTTCTGTACGTCTTAGTTCTAGTTTTCGTAAAGATCATCATTTGCCTGTATGTCTTACGGTCAGGCGCGACGATACGGGTGAGCTGGGCACCCGACTTTTCTTTGAGCTCACCCTTTCGGCCCATCCCCGCCCAACATTTAAGAAGTTACAAAACATGGCGAGTGAAACCATCTAAGATGTTATGGAACTTTTATAAAAATACGTGAATTTTTCGAGTTCATGGAAATTTTGTTATATGAAATAATTTTTTCGTTAAATTTAGTAGTTGTACTTCTGGGAAACAAACTGCGTCTTTCTGCTGCTGCCTAAGACAGCAGCAGAAAGACGCAGTTTTAAGGTGGACCTCAAGTAATTATGCTTCCTATACTTCCAATGGGAAAACTTCTGTACACATTTTCTTCCCAATTAATGCGTTTCCAAGGATGAAAATTTCAACATCAATTAAAATAGCTTCATTTTATAACTTCGAATACTTAATATTTTCTAAAATATAACCATAATTATGCAATCCAGCATTTATTTGTCTACTGACGTCATTAAAGTACATGTGGCGCCATCTTTTTTCTGGTTTCAACACCACCAAAGGCAAAGTCGTTGATTTTTAATATAATTATGGCTATGTTTCAGAAAATGTTAAGTATTCCAAGTTATAGTATGAACTTATTTTAATCGATGTTCAAATTTTCATCCTTGGGAACGCATTAATTGTGAAGAAAATGTGCACAGAAGTTTTTCCATTGGAAGTATAGGAAGCGAAATTACTTGACGTCCACCTTAAAATTAAATTATAGTTCAAAAAGATGAGAGAGAGAGAGAGAGAGAGCGAGAGAAGGAGACATTCGTTGTCAGGTTGCAAACTAAAATTCAAAATATATATAGCAGATATTGATATAAGAAAAACGACGTAGGTTAGCTAAAATTGCGAAGAAATAGTAACTTATTAAAAGCCATGAAAATTCGTATTCATTTATAGTTCCCAGTACTATACACATGGAATAAATAGTACCTACATTATGTACCAGATTTTTCTTTGTCTTTTCTTTTTCTTTCTTTTTTTTTTTTTTTTGCTGGGGATGTCATCAGCGTTTGGTAAAATCTTCTTAAACGGAATTTTTTGCCTAAACTTCTGCGTAGCACTTCAAAATTTGAGCCTTCCCCGGTATGATGCTTAGCCCTGTTGGCGTCTCCTCTGCTGACAGCCCCACACGAGATTAACAAATTTGTCTTAGTTATTCAAAAAGGTAATTTTCTATCTGCGTGCACATCAGTGCTGATTTATGTCAACATCCATTTAGAAAAATACTCGTAAATGCATTCATATATATGTTTTAATTTAGCCACAGTCAGAAGAAGGTAACTGTATATCTTCTAAAACAATATAATTTCCTTTCTGCGAACGTTTTTAAAAAAATATTTTACATATCTTATTTTCCCCCGTCATTATTGACAGGCTTTTACCTAGTAAATATACACTATATTGACAAAAGTCACCGGACACCTAGGAGATAAACACAACATAGCATTGACATACATTAGTAAGGCGTCAGTCCACCTTTGGCCTTAATACATGAACTGACCCTTCGAGACATGCTTTCGACAAGGTTTTGGATCACAGCGATAGGTATGCGCTTCCATTTAGTACATAATGCTGCCACTAACTGTTGCTCAGTAGTAGGCCTTGGTTTCAAACTTCTTATGCGGCGCTCTAATTCATCCCATAGATGCTCTAGGTGATTAAGATCAGGGCTCTGTGCTGGCCAGTCCACATACGATACGGAATTATCGTCAACCCACGCCGTGACAGTCCTTGCTTTATGAATCCGTGCATTATCTTGCTGGTGCCAACAAGACTCGGTTCCGTAGTATTGCCACAGAGTCGGTAGGGCATAATTGTCCAGAATATCGAGGTAGACGTGCTGGTTAAGAGGTTTGTCCACCATAACCAATGGGCCGGGACCATACCACGAAAAACAACCCCACACGAGTACACTGCCAGCTCCAAACTTGGCCGTAAGAACAGTACACTGTGGTAAATAGCGTTTCCCCAAATGCTGTTATACCCACTCATGGCCATCAGTTTGATGGATCGTGCATCTGGATTCATCTGTCCATAGGACCCGTTTCCATTGATCTACGGTCCACGATAAATGTTCTTTACACCATGCTAAGCGACGAGTAGCATTCCGAGTAGAGATAAAAGACTTATCAGCAGCCGCACGAACACGGTAACCCGTGGAATGAAGTTCTCTGCCGATGGTACGTGTACATACCGAGGTTTCAGCATTTTTACTCACCTATACAATGAGGTCTGTGCAGTAATCCGTCAATTAGCTGTGACGACTCTCCTGGGGCCTCGACGTCCTCAATCACTGATTTTCTTTGGTCTACCGGTACGTTTTGCTGTTTCAGGCACGCCATGTGTCTTCCACTTATTCAGCACATCCAAAACAGTTGACTTGGGTATGTTTAAACGCCTCTCGGTTTCTTTTATGGACAATCCACTAATATAACACTCAACAATCTTTCCTTTCTCAAAGTCAGTTCTCTCCCGCCGCGACATTTTCACTCAAACTCACAGTGTGATATGATCGCGGTCAGCTGCAGGCTTGTTTTTGTACCGTTTGCAGCTGTACCGCGTATCTTAACAACTCAGCGGATCCGTTCATTTGCTTTTAAAGGGGTGTTCGGTGACTTTTATCAATATAGTGTATACATAATGTTACGCATTCTGTGTTTGTCTCGAGGATTTCTTGTTGAACCCCTCCCTTGAGGGAATTCTGTGTGAGCTACTGGCTGAAAAGAGTACCAAAATCAGAGCAAGCTATAAAACCTGAAATCACGCCCCTTTTATTTTAAAAGTTCCACACTTCCACTAGATATCGCAACACTTCCACTAGATATCGCAACACTAACCACTAGATATCGCAACACTTCCACTAGATATCGCAACACTTCCACTAGATATCGCAACACTTCCACTAGATATCGCAATTTTTATATCGATATCGCAACACTTCCACTAGAAAACTCCGCAGGGACGTCGCTAGACTTCGAAATCAGGCTGGGCAATGGTTGGGCGAGTATTTGTATACCGATATCGCAACACTTCCACTACAAATCTCCGCAGGGACGTCGCTAGACTTCGAAATCAGGCTGGGCAATGGTTGGGCGAGTATTTTTATATCGATATCGCAACACTTCCACTACAAATCTCAGCAGGGACGTCGCTAGACTTCGAAATCAGGCTGGGCAATGGTTGGGCGAGTATTTTTATATCGATATCGCAACACTTCCACTACAAATCTCAGCAGGGACGTCGCTAGACTTCGAAATCAGGCAGGGCAACGGGTGGGCGAGTATTATTTTTTCTCGGGCAAGTTTGGTACCAACTTTATTTTCAAAACACTGAAAGAAAGAATTTGTTTTCCTTTTTGTACAGGCTGCAAAAGTATTCGCAATATCCTCCACCCCACCCCCACCCACTCACTGCCCGCCCCTGGCGGTGAGAATGTTAGAAGGGGAGAATAAAGAATATTATTAGAGATTATTGGGAGAATGATAATATTATTAGGGGAGAATAAGAAGGTATAGAAATTAATCGGCGTATAAAACTTGGTTGGAGAGCTTTTGGAAGAAACAGTACAATTTTCAAGAACAATATGCCATTATGTCTGAAAAGAAAATTGTTAAACAAATACATCCTTCCAGTGCTTACGTCCGAAGCGGAGACGTGGACCTTAACTATAAAAGACATACAAAAACTGCAGACAACTAAAAGTAGCCTAGCGAGATGCGTGCTTGGTGTAACCAGTGGAGACGCCAGCCGCTCCAAGAACTGGGTGGGCTAAGCATGATTGGAGGGGGGCACAAATTTTGAAGTGTTTGGCAGAAATTTTGACATATAATTCCGTTCATGCGCATTTCCCCCCTACGCAGATAACGTTATTCCTAATGCAAAAAAGTTTTCAAGTGAATACTGTACGTAGTATTTATTCAATGTGCACTGAAGAGCAATTGAATTCGAGACAGCTGGCGTTATGCAAATGTGGCGCTGCGGGCGGCCCTGTAAGCGGAAACGACATGACGTATGCAGCGATCCGACAATATAAGGAGTGATGAGACGGGAATCAGTAAGAGTCGGACGCAGTATGGATAAGACGAAGGATCTAAGCGCATTTGATCGTGGGCAAATTGTCGGGGCCCGACGAATGGGTCACTCCATCTCGGAAGTCGTGCAGGCACTGGGATTTTCACGAGCCACTGTGTCACGGGTGCACCGTGAATACACCGAATCTGGTAAAACCATCCCTGCAAGGACCAACTGTCGTGGACAACAGCGTGTGGATGAGCGGGGTCATCGTCGGCTAGCTCGCATTGTAACAGCGGATAGACGGGCCACAGTGCAAGAAATCACTCGGCAATTTAACGCTGGTGCACAGAAATGTGTAAGCAGCCACACCATCCAGAACCATCTCCTCGCTATGGAGTACAGAAGCCATCGTCCCACGATGGTACCGCTGCTGACCACACATCACAGGGTGCAAAGATTAGCATGGGCGCGAGAACATCGCTACTGGACCCTAGACATGTGGAAAAATTTTGCCTGGACTGATGAGTCCAGATTCACGTTGGTGCATGCGGATGGTAGGATACGAGTACGGCGCAAACCACATGAAGCGATGGATCCTTCTTGCCAGCAGGGTACTCTTCAAGCTGGTGAGGGTGGCATTCTCGTCTGGAGACTGTTTACATGGACTGAAATGGGACCCCTGGTACGTGTGACATCGTCCCTCACAGGTCAACGTTACCGGGATATCCTGGACGACCATTTGCTCCCGTTTGTACGTCTTCAACATCCCACTGGAGATCTCATCCTGCAACAAGACAATGCACCGTGCCATCGCTCCCGAATTGTATCCGAATGGTTGGATGAACACTCCACCGACGTGACCTCGCTTCCTTGGCCAGCTAGGTCGCCTGACCGCAATCTCATCGAGCACATCTGGGATGACATCGAGAGAGATGTTCGAGGCTCTGACCCCCTCCATCAAATCTTCGTGAACTGTGGGAGCTTGTTGAGCGGTCGTGGATCCGTATGACTTCCCAACGCTTCCGGTGTCTTGTCGAGTCCATGCCGAGACGAATCGCCGTCATCATCAGGGCGAAAGGTGGTGCTACACTTTAATAGACAGGTATCTCTAATTCAATTGCTCTTCAGTGTATATAGTATGGGAACCATGGATACGAATCGCTGTGGCAAGTTACTACCTATTTCTTTGCAATTTTAGCTTACTTAGGTCCCCCCCCTTTCGAATCTTTCTTTTTTTTTGCTTCCATAGAGCTAATTATGTATTTTCGTTTGTAACCTGACAAGTATTTCTCTTCTCTGTCTCTCATCTTTTAAATTATAATTATAAAAATGGTGTGTTTCTACTACTCTCTTAGAAATTCATTCAGAAGACTTCCTCCACTTCCGATAAGTACAAATACTAAATTTAACAAATAATTCATTTTATATAACAAAATTTCAGTGAATTCGAGAAATTCACATGCATTTATCCTAGTTTCCTAGAATCGTAAATGTTTGCCCCGCCATATGGTTCAACTGCTTAAATATATTTCGGGGGGGGGAGGGAGGGAAGGCTCAAAGAAAAGTTAGGTGGGCTGAAGTTTACCCACAGCGTCGCCCCTGGATGTAACCAGGAAATATATGAAGAAAAACTCGTGGATAAGGAAACTGGCAAAAGTGGAAGACAGCATGATCAGAGTAAAATCCCTGAAATGGCAACGAGCTGAACATATTGCCAGGAGAACGGGCCGCCGATGGACAACCGAAATTTCAGACTGGATTCCAAGGGACAGGGAAAGACCCAAGAGAAGACCATGTGGGAGATGGGTGATGAAATTCGAAAGCATGCAGGCGTGACATGGAAAAAAACTGACCCAAGACAGACCGTTGTGGAAGAAACTTGGGGAGACTTTCATCAAGCAGTGGTTTCATAATAATAATGATGATGTTATAGTGTATATGTATATACAGGGTGTTTCAAAACTAATGGAACAAACTTTAAGGGGCGATAGAACACACCGAAACGAGCACTTTTCGTCAGAAAATGCATGGTCGCAAGTTACGCGGTTAGGCGCTGGAGGGCGCTTTTCGTTTCCCAACACGAGCCGTCTTTCGCAACGCAAAGACCCATATCTTTTACCGGAACGTCTGGATGGGAGGACGTACGTTATTTTTCTTCAACAAGTCTTGCCTGAATTGATCCAGCATATACCAGCAGCCGTCCGCCGTAAAATGTAGTTCCAGCTTGATGGAGCGCCAGCTCGTTTCAGCACTCAGGTGCGTGACTTCTTGAACGCCACATTTCCAGGCCAATGGATTGGCCGAGGTGGATCCATCGCTTGGCCTCCACGATCACCAGATCTGTCCCTTCTGGATTTCTTTTTATGGGGATATCTTAAGTCTGTAATGTACGACACTCCCATTGATTCCAATGAGGAACTAGTCGCTGCTGCAGCTGTCCGGGAAATGCCTGGTATTTTCCACAACATACGGGCATCTATACGTCGACGACGCGAAGCGTGTATCAGGAGTGGCTGTCGCCCTTTTGGGCAGCTTTGGTAAATGTAATTAATTTCAGTATTTAGTTATTAATGTTTGCAAATTTGATGTAATTTTGTGATGTCACGTTTTTTTGTTTGTTTTTTTTTGTCTGCAATAAAGCTTTATTTTGATTTGTTGTGCCTTTCTTGTCTTTGCGTTGCGAAAGACGGCGTGTGTGAAGAAACGGAAAGCGCCCTCCAGCGGCAAACCGTGTAACTTGCGACCATGCATTCTATAACGAAAAGTGCTTGTTTCGGTGTGTTCTATCGCCCCTTAAAGTTTATTTCATTAGATTTGAAACACCCTATATATACAAGACCGTATTTACCAATGGGCTCAGATGAGCTATAGCCCAGGGCGGCATAATTTTGGGAGCTGCAAAAATAAAACGAAGAAAAGTATTGCAAAACAAAAGATCTAGAGCGTTGCAGAACGGAAAATATTCACAAATGTAAAATAAAAAAATATGATACAGTGTTAAAAGTTAAGACTCAGCTGTCAGCGAACTTGGTTAAATAAATGCCACTCTCCCAATCTTTTCCTTTTATTTGCGCTTTCCAACCGTAGGTTGAAGAAGCGTATATGCTCCAGCTTTTTCCGTCCGCACAATAACTGGCGTAAAAATGGGTCTATTTCGATGAAATTTTAGTATGTGGTAGGGGACCACCCGGGGACGAACCCTATTGAAAATGGGCCAAATGGAGTCAAAGGACACGACGTAGGAGCGGGATCCATTCCATTGCGCTTATGCGTCATAACTTGCGTAAATATAGTTGGATTTCAATGAAATTTTACTATGGGGTATGGGACCGCCTGGGGACGAACCCTATTCGAAATGGGTGAATTGGGGTCAAAGGTCAGGACATAAGAGCGGGATCCATTCCATTGCACTTATGCGTCATAACTTGCGTAAATATGGTTCGATTTCAATGAAATTTCAGTATGTGGTAGGGGACAACCTGGGAACAACCCTATTGAAAATTGCCGAAATGTGGGTCAAAGGTCAGGACATAGGAGCGGAATCACTTCCATCTCCATTATCCGTCATAACTTACGTAAAAATGTTTCGATTTGGATTAAATGTTAGTATGTTGTAGGGACCTGTTAGTAAGTGTTGTAGGGACCTGTTAGTATGTTGTAGGAAATGTTAGTATGTTGTAGTATGTTGTAGGGGCCTGGGGACGAATCCTATTAAAAATGGGCGAAATGGGGTCAAAGGTTAGGACACAGAAGTGGGATCTATTCCATAGCCCTTATGCATCAGAACTTACGTAAAATTGCTTCGATTGCGACAAAACTTTATCATGTTATTTCGGTGGTATACTGAACCAGTTCTGTTGAATATCATCGAAATGGGATTAAAGGTCATTGCACAGGAGTGAGATTTATTCCACAGCCATTTTCCTCATAACTTGAGTAATGATTTCTAGTATGTTGGAAAGCGTATCATAATCAATGCATTGCATGATTTTACTAACTTGTTTTTCTTTTTTTCTATGAGCTTGACCTTGCCAGGAAGAAGTAACGTCGCTGGCTTACTGAACTCACCGTATCCCATGGGCGCCGTTACGGGGTCCCAGGGGTCACTTGATCTTCTTGTAGAATTATTTTTCCCTTTATTTTTTTTTTTATTTTATTTTATTTATTACTTTTTTTTTACACACACAGAACTGCACGACAAGGAAAGATGGAGTTTGGGGAGTTTAGTTTAATATCCCAATTTTATTGGAAATTTGGAATTGGAAAACGAAACCGTGAAAGCGGAAAACCTAGCAAACCGTAAGGTAGTACGCCCAAACAAGTTCCGCTCAGGGTGGTGTGTGCTGAACTTAAAAGGCTTGGCATGGCCCTGCTCGACACTGTTCATTATTTTCAAAACAGTTACCAGCCAGTGTACATGATAATACATGACTATTACTTACATACACTTTCTTTAAGAGCAGCATCAATTAATAATAATAATAATAATAATAGTAGTGTTCTAGTGTAGTAAGTAAGTAGTAGTAATAGTATTAATCTTTCATTTTCACGAATTACTGTTTCTTACGTATTAGCCAAACCTCAATTAATTACATTTGACCCCCTTGAAAAATTTCCTGTAGGCGCCCGTGTCGTATCCCGTGATTCTTGTCATACTGTCGGTTGTCCTTGTTTGAAAATGAATCGATATTTTTAATAATTAAATAAATTGAAAATTAAGTATTAATTGAAACAAATAAAACTACCCAGTTTTATCTGTAGGTTTGCAAAATGCTATTTCATTGCTTTTTTTTTCTTTCTATCCATTTTTTTCTTTACTTCTGCAATAAGGTCAACCGGCTTTTGTCGCATGCATTCCCAAAATTTTGGCGCCCCTCAATATGTCTGTGTAATGATAAACCCACCGCTGCCTGACAGCCGAATTCTTTGATTTGAATCTTATCAGATATTTTGCGTGAAGCAGTGGAACGCAATATTCACACGTGAACGCCAGTATCGCGTTCTGTCGTAGAACTCCGAGACGTCATTTTGTCCATCTGGTATAGGTGACATAACCTTCCGCTGTCTAAAGGAATCAATGCCACGCCTGGTGCGAGCGACGAAAGGTGGTCCAACACGCTGTTAGATAGGTGGCCGTAAACAGTGGTAGACAAAACCCAAAATTTTCAGGTACCAGCACATTTTTTCAAGACATACGGGGCTTTTCTAAATGTGGTTTTCTTAGGACATACGGGTTTTTTCTTGATTGCGGTTTTCCTAAACCGCAATCAATCGAAACAAAAACTAAATATACAGAACTTTGTGACCCTCAATCAAAATTAATGTAATTATTTCTTATTGTTCAATAATTCAATGCAAAATCAACCATTAAAATTAAGGAACATGCGCTATTTGTATTCACAGTTGCATTTCAAAATTAAGGTTAACGTTTCAGAAAGTTCAGCTTTGTCTTCCGGTGTATAAACAGTAAGGAAAAAATACACTTATAAACAAGTCACGCGAAATCAATGCCATGACAACGAACATCTGTCATGCACACCCCGGATCATCATTATCTATCTATCTATCATCTTCTGGATGAAGGTCTCCTTAAATTTCTGCCACAGCTTTTTCTCTTGAGCCAGTCTCCTCCATGTCACTCCGGGTCTTGGTCAGTTGCACTCAAGAAACTCAAAAAAAAAAAAAAAGATCAGCTGCACTCACAGCCTCTCCCGGTTCATCCGCTAATTGCACTCAAGAGACACCCCACTCTCCTGAGTTTCTCCCTGGTGAGAGACTACTGCACTCAGAGACTCCCCCAATGTCTTTTCTGCTGTTGTGAAATTGCATTTATGAATGTAAGTATGTGTGGGTATGTACTATTTGTAAGTATGACATTAATTTATCTTTTACACACACACACACGCACGCATCTGAGCTTTTTTTTGTTAAATATGACAGTCTATTAGCGTTACCCAGGGGATCCAGTGATGTATTCAGGCATCTTCTCGGGGGTCCTTAGCCCCCCCAATCAATGAACGCCTTCCCGTAGGTTTTTGGGCGATATTTACTTATATTTAATGTTATTGTTTTCGTTTGTCACTGACTATTTACAGAAATAAAAAAACCCAGAAAATTAGGGAAAATATTATATATAATAACAATAATAAAAAAAAAACATCCACATGGACTTCAAAATTCCTATCATCCTTCAATAAAACATTAAACAGTCCTCACTAAAAGAGCAATTTGTCAAGCACTGACAACTCGGATTATTCCGTAATAAAAACCTAATTCCACCAGGTTAGGGATGTCTGCACTGCAATACATCATAATCTTTTGGAAGCTGGCATGCAGCTTTGTTTCAGTCTTCTGAATGCTGACTTTCCATGTATACGGTTAAGCCTCAGTGTAGCTCACGTGACGTTAGTGCTTCCAATACAACAAAATATTTGCCACCTAATTTTTTACAATAGCAAATTGTTAGAAATTATTCCCATAAAATGGTGTTTTTTTCCTTGCGGTGGGAGGAAAAAACACTAATACACTCTGTGAAAAAAAATGGAGGCACCTCAACCTGTCATTCAAACAGTTAATATTTTTTTTAACTAATGTTCTAATCTAAATAATCTAAAGGGGCTGAAACCAAATGGCAGAGAAATGGTTTACACCATACGCTTTCAGGTAACACTGTAATGATTCCTTAATAATCAGAAATACGTTTGCAGAAAGGCGAGAACATTTTTATTACTCCTAATATTTTTTGGGGGAAGGAGGAGTTCTCCAACACAGCGTTGTCTTATTAGCATCCTCAACATCTTACACCATCCCACATGGTTAAATCCGTGGTGCATTACTGAATTAAAGCAAAGGTATAACATTTTTACATTTTTAATCACTTGTATGTATAGATTTCTTGGAATTTGTGTAAGAAACTGTTTATACTCGATTTAAAATTTGTATATGTATTAATGTATATATAACAAAATTAGTATTATATGAATATAATCAGTCAACAAGTTTAAGCCCCCTCAAAATTTGGAATTGCCCCCCCCCCCAGGAAAAAACTCTCTGAATGCAACACTGAGGGGATCCCATGTGGAAGTTGACTTTTCTTCCCCCCAAAAGGGTTTTCCTATTTTTCTTTCTTTTAGCTTTTCTTATTTTAATATGATTTGATGGGACAGCACTTTTGGTGGGTCATGGTTGTGGAAAAAATCAGATTGTAAAATAACCGAAGCTCTAGGGTCCATATACGAGCTCCAGGGCCCACGTACAGTTTTGCCAAGCATTTGCGTACTGTCCATTATGTCCCCGTTTCTGTATGTTCCTACCAGTCAGTTCTCGTCTGGGCAGGAATGTGTTTTGGCCGTACTTCGTTGCATGTTTGTCAAATGAAACATGAACGCCTCAGTGTATCGAAATGAGATCATTGTGACACTGTTTTACGGTGCTGGTGAACATACATTCCATTTTCTCGATGACAGCGAACTAGTCACCGTGCCTGGAGAGTGCTTCAGGAGATGGAAAATCGTGAGATTGAATCGTTACAGCTGCCTTTCGAGGTCTCCTGACCTCAAAGCCCATTTAAGATGGGGGCTAGGGCGCGGGCGCCGCATTTTCAAGGGGCCCCAGAATTATGCAGGATGTTTGAAGAATTGACAAAGTTTAACAGGGTTTTTTTTTTTTTTCAGATAGCACAGCAAGAATTATAAGAAACTGTTTTGTGAAAAAAAAATTCCATTTCTTTCCGCTTTTTCTTAGGAGGAGTCCGCAAAAAGTATAGTCGCCCGCAGTCCATCTTCAAATCTTTCGAAAGCATTAAAGATGGTTTTTTTTTTTTTTTGTTCACATCTGTAATTGGGAGAAATTTCATGCATTAACAATTCGTTTGGATCATGATATTTGAATCATATTCCACTACTTAGGTATAATTTCAACAAGCTGAACCGGGGGAAGGGGATCAAAGGCACAACTGAACTGGTGTCCATTTTTCAACCACGCATTTTTACATTTTTTTGTTAACACTGATTCGTCCATGAAGCATGGGATAAATACTTCAATACGGAGGGGATACTTTTATGGCTTCCTCATCATATTCTGGAAATGCTTTCTCCTGGGTATTTCTTATTCGTCTACCCATAGTGAAATCCCAGATGTGCCACTAATACTGGGGCCCTAAAATACCGTCCAGCCCCAGGGCTCCCTGTCTCCTTTAATATGCTTTTCATCCTATTGAGAACATTTGAGACGCTATACAACGAAGTCTAGATAAACAAATTCCATATCCTGTACACTAGCAGACCTTCTTAATGTGTTGCGGCCGCCCCGATGGCGCAGTGATCTAAGGCGCTGTCTTGTGACTACTCGCCCTAGTTGATTCCGGGTTGGAATCCCGGTTAGGCATGGATCTTTGTCTTTGGGCACTGGTTCTCAATGTGTTATTTGATCAACACTGGCTCTCTGTGTACATTGGTCATTTAGCATACTGTGAACCCTTGCTTGATGTGTACTAGTTCCTAACGTGTTACTTGATCAGAACTGGCTCTCTGTGTACATTGGTCAATTAGCATACTGTGAACCCTTGCTTGATGTGTACTAGTTCCTAACGTGTTACTTGATCAGAACTGGCTCTCTGTGTACATTGGTCATTTAGCATACTGTGAACCCATGCTTGATGTGTAGTAGTTCCTAACGTGTTACTTGATCAGAACTGGCTCTCTGTGTACATTGGTCATTTAGCATACTGTGAACCCTTGCTTGATGTGTACTAGTTCCTAACGTGTTACTTGATCAGAACTGGCTCTCTGTGTACATTGGTCATTTAGCATACTGTGAACCCTTGCTTGATGTGTACTAGTTCCTAACGTGTTACTTGATCAAAACTGGCTCTCTGTGTACATTGGTCATTTAGCATACTGTGAACCCTTGTTTGATGTGTACTAGTTCCTAATGTATTACTTGATCAACACTGGCTCTGTAACGTATACTCTAGATTCACTTTCCTTTTGATTTTACTATTTCTGGTTATTTTATTTTTCTATGTAAATTATCTTCTTACTGAACGAGATGTTATTTCTCCCGCTGAATGAGATCTGGCAATGAGTGTAAGTCATGACGTGGTGGTAGCCAGTATAAATAGGCGCGTTCAACGATACCAAAAAGAGCGTTTGTTTATGTGCGTAGAGAGAGCTTTTGTTTGTGTTACGTGAGAGAGTTTTTTGTTGATGTGCGTAGGGAGAGTTTCTGTTGATGTGCGTAGAGAGCTTTTTGTTGATGTGCGTAGGGAGAGCTTTGGTTATATGCGTAAGGAGAGCTTCGTTTATGTGAGTAGAGCTTCGTTCATGTGCATGGAGCTACGTTTTATTGAGTAGCTGTGTGTCCGGTGAAGTGTATGTTGGATCATATCAAGAATTTCTCTAATAAAAAGTTGTTCTAGTAAGTACGTTTTTCTCAGTTCATGGTTTTGTCAGTTCTCTGTCTGACTGTTAGGTTTATTTCATTAGTTGTTATTATTAACAACCAGCATTAAGACTTTATTCATCTTAATTACTACTACAACATTACTAGCAGTTAAAAGCTTGTTCATTATTATTACTACACTACTAGCAGGAAAGTTTATTCATGATATAATTAATAACACAACAACCATTAGAAAAACCATTAGAAAAAGCTTTATTCATTATAGCTCTCTGTGTATATTGGTCATTTAACATACTGTGAACCCTAGTTTGATGTGTGAACCCTTGTTTGATTTTCCTAACGTGTTACTTGATGAAAACTGGCTCTCTGTGTACATTGGTCATTATCTGTGAACCCTTGTTTGATGTGTACTAGTTCCTAATGTATTACTTGATCAACACTGGCTCTCTGTGTATATTGGCAATGTCATTGGTCATTTATCTGTGAACCCTTGTTTGATGTGTACTAGTTCCTAATGTATTACTTGATCAACACTGGCTCTCTGTGTATATTGGTCATTCAGCATACTGTGAACCTTTGTTTGATGTGTACTAGTTCCTAATGTATTACTTGATCAACACTGGCTCTCTGTGTATATTGGTCATTTAACATACTGTGAACCCTTGTTTAATGTGTGAACCCTTGTTTGATTTTCCTAACGTGTTACTTGATGAAAACTGGCTCTCTATGTACATTGGTCATTATCTGTGAACCCTTGTTTGATGTGTACTAGTTCCTAATGTATTACTTGATCAACACTGGCTCTCTGTGTATATTGGCCATGTCATTGGTCATTTATCTGTGAACCCTTGTTTGATGTGTACTAGTTCCTAATGTATTACTTGATCAACACTGGCTCTCTGTGTATATTGGTCATTTAGCATATTGTGAACCCTTGTTTGATGTGCACTAGTTCCTAATGTATTACTTGATCAAAACTGGCTCTCCGTGTACATTGGACATTTAGCATACTGTGAACCTTTGTTTGATGTGTACTAGTTCCTAATGTATTACTTCATCAAAACTGGCTCTCTGTGTACATTGGTCATTTAGCATACTGTGAACATTTGCTTGATGTGTACTAGTTCCTAACGTGTTACTTGATCAAAACTGGCTCGCTGTGTACATTGGTCATTTAGCATACTGTGAACCCTTGCTTGGTGTGTACTAGTTCCTAACGTGTTACTCGATCAAAACTGGCTCTCTGTGTACATTGGTCATTCAGCATACTATGAACCCTTGTTTGATGTGTACTAGTTCCTAATGTATTACTTGATCAACACTGGCTCTCTGTGTATCATCATCATCATCATTGTCAACCATTATCAATCCACTGCTGGACGAAGGTCTCCCCAAGTTTCCTCCACAACGGTCTGTCTTGTGCCAGTCTCCTCCATGTCACCCCTGCATACTTTCGAATTTCATCCACCCATCTCCCATGTGGTCTTCTTCTGGGTCTTTTCCTGTCCCTTGGAATCCAATCTAAAATTTCGGCAGTCCATCGATGATCTGTCCTTCTGGCAGTATGTCCAGCCCATTGCCATTTCAGGGATTTAACTCTGATCATGATGTCTTCCACTCTTGTCATTTTTCGGATCCACGAGTTCCTCTTCTTATCTCTCCTGGTTACACCAAGTATGCACCTCTCCATGCTTCTTTGAGTTGTCTGCAGCCTTTGTATGTCTCTTTTAGTTAAGGTCCACGTCTCTGCACCATACGTAAGCACTGGAAGGATGCATTGATCAAAAACTTTTCTTTTAAGACATAATGGCATATTGCTCTTGAAAATTATGCTGTTTCTTCCAAAAGCTCTCCAGGCAAGTTTTGTACGCCGATTAATTTCTTCATCAATGTGACCCTCACTAGATATCTGCTGTCCAAGATAAACGTACGTGTCTGTTATCTCCAGCTTTTCTCCATCAATCGATAAGTCTTCATTTCTTGTAAAAGCATTGAACATCACTTTTGTCTTCTGAAAGTTCATTTTTAATCCCACTTCTTTACTCTTGTCAGCAAGTTCCTGGATCATACTCTGCAGCTCTGATGGGGTAGTTGCAAAAATGACTACGTCATCAGCAAAACGAAGGTGGGTTAGATAATCTCCATTAATCTTTATCCCCTTGTTTTCCCAGCTCAGCGACTGAAAAACACCCTCCAATGTGGCATTAAAGAGCTTCGGAGATATGGTGTCACCTTGTCTCACTCCCTTTCCAATTTTTACTTGTGTTGTATTTTCAAACAGCCTAATCTTTGCACTTGCATTTTCATAGATGTTATTAATAATATTAATGTATGCATCTTCAATACCGCAGGTTTTCAGAGCCATTGTAACTGCTGATGGTTTCACTGAATCAAAGGCTTTTTCATAATCGATAAAAGCCATGCACAATGGAAGTTCATATTCCCTCGCTCTTTCAATTAGTTCTCTCAGCACATGGATATGATCTATTGTGCTGTAGCCACTCCTGAATCCAGCTTGTTCTCTCGGTTGAGCCATGTCCAGTGTTACCTTCAAGCGGTGTGAAAGAACTTTAGTGAAGATTTTATAAACTACTGATAGGAGGCTGATAGGTCTGTAGTTTCCAAGATCCTCAATGTCACCTTTCTTATGTAGCAGGATCATTGTAGCGGTGTTCCAATCCTCAGGAATCTTTCCTTCATTAAGGCATCGAGTGAAAATTTGGGCGAGTACTGTTTCGATTTCTCCACTTGCTTCTTGTATGATGTCTACAGTAATTCCATCTTCTCCTGGAGCTTTTCCCCGCTTCATGTTCTTGATTGCATGTGCAACTTCTGCTGGAAGGACTGGAGGAACTCTGGTACTGGTATCTTTCATGATGTCTGGAGTGCATGTATCATCCCTTTCATATAATTTGGAGTAGAAATCTTTCACTCTTGTCAAAATTTCGCCTCTATTTCTTGTTACAGAACCATCTTCTTTTCTCAGTGCCATAATCTGTTTTCTTCCTTTACTGAGATGTCCCTTTGCTATCTTTAGGCTTTGGTTGTTTTCAATTGCTTTCCTCACTAGTTCACAGTTGAATTTTCTTACGTCTTCAGTTATACTTTTCCTTACTGTCTTGCATAGCTCTATATATTCCACTTTGGAAGTTACATCTTCTTTAGTTGTCCTCATCTCTCTTCTTTTTTGCATCAACATTTTCGTTTTTTCTGATAATTTATTTACATGCAACTTGTTCTTAGACCCAGCTAATTTTGTTGCTGTTTCCATAAGAGCTTTGGTTACTTTTCTGTTAACTTCAGAGATGTCCACTTCTTCCGATGTTAGGCCTTCTAAAGCAGAGAATCTGTTCTTCAGTTCCAACTTGAAGGTATTATGGTGTTTTTTAAGGTTGGTTATGTCAATACATTTTGTTTGTCTTATGAGCTTGCCACGTTCAAGTTTAGTGTTGAGGTGCATCTTACATCTCACCAATCTATGGTCACTACCTGTGTTGAACTTGTTTAGCACACTGCAGTCTTCTATGACGAATTTTTTGTTACACATAATAAAATCAATTTCACTTGTCGTCCCATTTGGATGTCTCCATGTCCATTTCCTGTGTGGCTTTTTCTTGAAGAAGGAGTTCAAGATGAAAAACCCTTCTGCCTCTGCAAACTCAACGAGAGTATTTCCACGCTGGTTTCTGTTGCCCTGACCGAATTTACCTACTGAAGTTTCATTCTGTTGCCGTTGCCCTATTTTTGCATTGAAATCTCCCATAATTATTTTCAAGTGCTGCTTACCTTTATTATTTAGATGACAAATTTCCTCATAAAATTCTTCAATTTCTTCTTCAGGATGACTTGTGGTGGGTGCATAAGTTTGAATAATCTGAGCCTGGTATCTTTTCGAGAGTTGGATAACAAGTCGTGCAGCTCTGTCAGAGGAACTTTCAACTTCTACAACTTTATCCTTCAGTTTCTTGTTTATTATAAATCCAACACCACTAGTTCCGCCAGTATCTGTCCCACGATAGTAGAAGAGATGTCCACTTTTCAGTTCAATGAGATCTTCTCCTTTTCTCCTTACCTCACTTAGCCCCACGATGTCCCACTTGATCCTTTGTAGTTCCTCTTCCAATTCAAGAAGCCTTGAATCAGAAGATAGGGAGCGTCCATTGTACGTAGCCAAGGTCAGCATCAGATGGCAGCCTAGTCCGGTCCTCCGGGGATTCTTAGCACCCTCTGCCTTCATGTCGCACTGGCCGCTGCCTTGGCCAGGTACATTCCAGCTGCCGGAGACTGAGGGCCAAGATTTAAGTTGTGGAATCATTTTGGAGGGGTTTGGCCATAACTCACCACGCTGGCCAAGCGGGTTGGTGAGTGTGGGATAGCATTTCCTCTAATCCCGATGGTATAGTTATACCGCTATTGTCGGTCGTCAGAGCCCCTTTAGTGGGAACAGGATGCACCACGAGAAGGCGGGGTTGACATTTGTCAAGGAGAGGCTGTGATGTTACGCATCACCTGACCTTACATCCCCTCTGTGTATATTGGTCATTTAACATACTGTGAACCCTTGTTTGATGTGTGAACCCTTGTTTGATTTTCCTAACGTGTTACTTGATGAAAACTGGCTCTCTGTGTACATTGGTCATTATCTGTGAACCCTTGTTTGATGTGTACTAGTTCCTAATGTATTACTTGATCAACACTGGCTCTCTGTGTATATTGGTTATTTAGCATACTGTGAACCTTTGTTTGGAGTGTACTAGTTCCTAATGTGTTACTTGATCAAAACTGGCTCTATGTGTACATTGGTCATTTAGCATACTGTGAACCCTTGTTTGATGTGTACTAGTTCCTAATGTATTACTTGATCAACACTGGTTCTCTGTGTATATTGGTCATTTAGCATACTGTGAACCCTTGTTTGATGTGTACTAGTTCCTAACGTGTTACTTGATCAACACTGGCTCTCTGTGTACATTGGTCATTTAGCATATTGTGAACCCTTGTTTGATGTGTACTAGTTCCGAATGTATTACTTGATCAAAACTGGCTGTCTGTGTACATTGGCCATTTAGCATACTGTGAACCCTTGTTTGATGTGTACTAGTTCCTAATGTATTACTTGATCAACACTGGCTCTCTGTGTATATTGATCATTTACCATACTGTGAACCCTTGTTTGATGTGTACTAGTTCCTAGTGTATTACTTGATCAACACTGGTTCTCTGTGTATATTGGTCATTTAGCATACTGTGAACCCTTGTTTGATGTGTACTAGTTCCTAATGTATTACTTGATCAACACTGGCTCTCTGTGTATATTGGTTATTTAGCATACTGTGAACCTTTGTTTGGAGTGTACTAGTTCCTAATGTGTTACTTGATCAAAACTGGCTCTATGTGTACATTGGTCATTTAGCATACTGTGAACCCTTGTTTGATGTGTACTAGTTCCTAATGTATTACTTGATCAACACTGGTTCTCTGTGTATATTGGTCATTTAGCATATTGTGAACCCTTGTTTGATGTGTACTAGTTCCTAATGTATTACTTGATCAAAACTGGCTGTCTGTGTACATTGGCCATTTAGCATACTGTGAACCCTTGTTTGATGTGTACTAGTTCCTAATGTATTACTTGATCAACACTGGCTCTCTGTGTATATTGATCATTTACCATACTGTGAACCCTTGTTTGATGTGTACTAGTTCCTAGTGTATTACTTGATCAACACTGGTTCTCTGTGTATATTGGTCATTTAGCATACTGTGAACCCTTGTTTGATGTGTACTAGTTCCTAATGTATTACTTGATCAACACTGGCTCTCTGTGTATATTGGTCATTTAGCATACTGTGAGCCTTTGTTTGGAGTGTACTAGTTCCTAATGTGTTACTTGATCAAAACTGGCTCTATGTGTACATTGGTCATTTAGCATATTGTGAACCCTTGTTTGATGTGTACTAGTTCCTAATGTATTACTTGATCAACACTGGCTCTCTGTGTATATTGGTTATTTAGCATACTGTGAACCTTTGTTTGGAGTGTACTAGTTCCTAATGTGTTACTTGATCAAAACTGGCTCTATGTGTACATTGGTCATTTAGCATACTGTGAACCCTTGTTTGATGTGTACTAGTTCCTAATGTATTACTTGATCAACACTGGTTCTCTGTGTATATTGGTCATTTAGCATATTGTGAACCCTTGTTTGATGTGTACTAGTTCCTAATGTATTACTTGATCAAAACTGGCTGTCTGTGTACATTGGCCATTTAGCATACTGTGAACCCTTGTTTGATGTGTACTAGTTCCTAACGTGTTACTTGATCAACACTGGCTCTGTGTGTACATTGGTCATTTAGCATATTGTGAACCCTTGTTTGATGTGTACTAGTTCCTAATGTATTACTTGATCAAAACTGGCTGTCTGTGTACATTGGCCATTTAGCATACTGTGAACCCTTGTTTGATGTGTACTAGTTCCTAATGTATTACTTGATCAACACTGGCTCTCTGTGTATATTGATCATTTACCATACTGTGAACCCTTGTTTGATGTGTACTAGTTCCTAGTGTATTACTTGATCAACACTGGTTCTCTGTGTATATTGGTCATTTAGCATACTGTGAACCCTTGTTTGATGTGTACTAGTTCCTAATGTATTACTTGATCAACACTGGCTCTCTGTGTATATTGGTCATTTAGCATACTGTGAGCCTTTGTTTGGAGTGTACTAGTTCCTAATGTGTTACTTGATCAAAACTGGCTCTATGTGTACATTGGTCATTTAGCATATTGTGAACCCTTGTTTGATGTGTACTAGTTCCTAATGTATTACTTGATCAACACTGGTTCTCTGTGTATATTGGTCATTTAGCATAATGTGAACCCTTGTTTGATGTGTACTAGTTCCTAACGTGTTACTTGATCAACACTGGCTCTCTGTGTACATTGGTCATTTAGCATATTGTGAACCCTTGTTTGATGTGTACTAGTTCCTAATGTATTACTTGATCAACACTGGCTCTCTGTGTACATTGGTCATTTAGCATATTGTGGACCCTTGTTTGATGTGTACTAGTTCCTAATGTATTACTTGATCAAAACTGGCTGTCTGTGTACATTGGCCATTTAGCATACTGTGAACCCTTGTTTGATGTGTACTAGTTCCTAATGTATTACTTGATCAACACTGGCTCTCTGTGTATATTGATCATTTACCATACTGTGAACCCTTGTTTGATGTGTACTAGTTCCTAGTGTATTACTTGATCAACACTGGTTCTCTGTGTATATTGGTCATTTAGCATACTGTGAACCCTTGTTTGATGTGTACTAGTTCCTAATGTATTACTTGATCAACACTGGCTCTCTGTGTATATTGGTCATTTAGCATACTGTGAGCCTTTGTTTGGAGTGTACTAGTTCCTAATGTGTTACTTGATCAAAACTGGCTCTATGTGTACATTGGTCATTTAGCATATTGTGAACCCTTGTTTGATGTGTACTAGTTCCTAGTGTATTACTTGATCAACACTGGCTCTCTGTGTATATTGGTCATTTAGCATACTGTGAACCCTTGTTGGATGTGTACTAGTTCCTAATGTATTACTTGATCAACACTGGCTCTCTGTGTATATTGGTCATTTAGCATACTGTGAACCCTTGTTTGATGTGTACTAGTTCCTAATGTATTACTTGATCAACACTGGCTCTCTGTGTATATTGATCATTTACCATACTGTGAACCCTTGTTTGATGTGTACTAGTTCCTAGTGTATTACTTGATCAACACTGGTTCTCTGTGTATATTGGTCATTTAGCATACTGTGAACCCTTGTTTGATGTGTACTAGTTCCTAATGTATTACTTGATCAACACTGGCTCTCTGTGTATATTGGTCATTTAGCATACTGTGAGCCTTTGTTTGGAGTGTACTAGTTCCTAATGTGTTACTTGATCAAAACTGGCTCTATGTGTACATTGGTCATTTAGCATATTGTGAACCCTTGTTTGATGTGTACTAGTTCCTAGTGTATTACTTGATCAACACTGGCTCTCTGTGTATATTGGTCATTTAGCATACTGTGAACCCTTGTTTGATGTGTACTAGTTCCTAATGTATTACTTGATCAACACTGGCTCTCTGTGTATATTGGTCATTTAGCATACTGTGAGCCTTTGTTTGGAGTGTACTAGTTCCTAATGTGTTACTTGATCAAAACTGGCTCTATGTGTACATTGGTCATTTAGCATATTGTGAACCCTTGTTTGATGTGTACTAGTTCCTAGTGTATTACTTGATCAACACTGGTTCTCTGTGTATATTGATCATTTAGCATACTGTGAACCCTTGTTTGATGTGTACTAGTTCCTAATGTATTACTTGATCAACACTGGCTCTCTGTGTATATTGGTCATTTAGCATACTGTGAGCCTTTGTTTGATGTGTACTAGTTCCTAATGTATTACTTGATCAACACTGGCTCTCTGTGTATATTGGTCATTTAGCATACTGTGAGCCTTTGTTTGGAGTGTACTAGTTCCTAATGTGTTACTTGATCAAAACTGGCTCTATGTGTACATTGGTCATTTAGCATATTGTGAACCCTTGTTTGATGTGTACTAGTTCCTAATGTATTACTTGATCAACACTGGCTCTCTGTGTATATTGGTCATTTAGCATACTGTGAACCCTTGTTTGATGTGTACTAGTTCCTAATGTATTACTTGATCAACACTGGCTCTCTGTGTATATTGGTCATTTAGCATACTGTGAGCCTTTGTTTGGAGTGTACTAGTTCCTAATGTGTTACTTGATCAAAACTGGCTCTATGTGTACATTGGTCATTTAGCATATTGTGAACCCTTGTTTGATGTGTACTAGTTCCTAGTGTATTACTTGATCAACACTGGTTCTCTGTGTATATTGATCATTTAGCATACTGTGAGCCTTTGTTTGGAGTGTACTAGTTCCTAATGTGTTACTTGATCAAAACTGGCTCTATGTGTACATTGGTCATTTAGCATATTGTGAACCCTTGTTTGATGTGTACTAGTTCCTAATGTATTACTTGATCAACACTGGCTCTCTGTGTATATTGGTCATTTAGCATACTGTGAGCCTTTGTTTGGAGTGTACTAGTTCCTAATGTGTTACTTGATCAAAACTGGCTCTATGTGTACATTGGTCATTTAGCATATTGTGAACCCTTGTTTGATGTGTACTAGTTCCTAGTGTATTACTTGATCAACACTGGCTCTCTGTGTATATTGATCATTTACCATACTGTGAACCCTTGTTTGATGTGTACTAGTTCCTAGTGTATTACTTGATCAACACTGGTTCTCTGTGTATATTGGTCATTTAGCATACTGTGAACCCTTGTTTGATGTGTACTAGTTCCTAATGTATTACTTGATCAACACTGGCTCTCTGTGTATATTGGTCATTTAGCATACTGTGAGCCTTTGTTTGGAGTGTACTAGTTCCTAATGTGTTACTTGATCAAAACTGGCTCTATGTGTACATTGGTCATTTAGCATATTGTGAACCCTTGTTTGATGTGTACTAGTTCCTAATGTATTACTTGATCAACACAGGCTCTCTGTGTACTTTGGTCATTTAGCATACTGTAAAAACCGTGTATGATATGTACTTGTTGATGTGAAACATCTGTATCTTGTCTATGTCTATCTGTTTGTCATGTCTCTGCTGTACCACCAAGTCCAATTTAACTTCAATCAAAAAAAAAAAAAAAAAAAAAAGTGTTGCCTGTAATATGGGACGACCTTCCCCAAATATTCATCAATAATATCATTGGAAGTATGCCTCGTACGTGCCAAGCTCGTTCTTCGACACGCAGGTGGTGTTATCGGATACTACAATCCAAAGGTATGGACATTCTCCGAATTTACCGTTTTTTCTATATTGCAGTGTTACTTTGCTGTGTACAGAAATCGCACAATAAATTGTTTTTGTAAACGCACTCTTTATCGTTTGTGCTACGTAGTCTCTCTCATGTTATTTCAATGCGTGCTACTTGAGTTAGATGCATACATCTTTCATTTCATGCAATACCTCTGACTCTTTGTGACCAGTGCATATGTACAGCCTGTCAGAGCTGGAAAAATATGTTCCAGATCTAGGTGCCAGGCTCTGAAATTTAGGAGCCAGGTGAAACGAATTCAAATTTCAAAGAATTACACACAAATGTAATGCGTGGTGAGATGATAGAACAAAAAGTGATATAGGTTTTTCTGACACTTATTTTTATCCAAACCACTTACTGCTAAGTAAAATTCCAATTTGGTACATATTTTCCCCCGCGTTTTTCTAGTCGCTGCTCTCAATAAAAATTAAAATCTTAGATGTTAATTTTATTAAAGTGCAATTTGTTGAAGTTAAATTTTGCACATATAAACACAAAGTACCGTAGTTTCTTTCGTATAATCCGCGTATAATAAAATAATGTGATAGGTTTTTGAAATTTAGAAAAAGGGAGATGGCATAGTTTGTATGCGTACATAACAACACCAATGAAGGAACTAATTATACACTGAACGATTTTCGTTACTTGGCTGTTCATGAGCGTGGCCTGTAAACTGAAGAATTGGCGGTTTAAAATTAAAATTACGCATGCAAAGTAAAATAAAGGAAAAATTTAAGTTACGCATGTAAAAGAAAACAAAGGAAAGTGGAAAAATATTTATTTTTCCACTTTCACATGTAAGTGGAATAAATAAAATAAAAATAAAAAACAGTGATAACCACTGGAACAGTGTGAAACACTTTTGCTTCCTGATTAGTGAGTCCTTTATTCAGACCATCTTTAGTTAATCTTACATGCACGTAGCACACACAAGACAGAGGAAGGTCCCGTGAAAGCCCATGTGCCCGGATTCCCGAACTCTCAAAGTCGTCCCCTGTTCATATGTACGTAACATTTTAGTAATGTTTTTTTTTATTAGTTTCTCTGGAGACATGTTTCATAAATAAGTAACACTAGTTGCATCCTTATTGTTGCGCACAAAAGAAAAAAATTAAAAAAAAATTAAAGTTTTAATCCCCATCTGACAACGTTCAAACACTCTTCAAAAGGGAATTATTTACTAATTTTAGATTTTAATTGCAAAATCAAAACTGAATGGAATGTTGGAGCTGAATCAGGGGCCGAAAAGCGGGGGCGAACAAAGTATTATTATTTTGAAAAACCTGTTTTAAAACACTTTTAGTGTTAAAATCTCATATCCTTCTCCCTTCTAAGCCATTTTAACTCGAGACGTTCTTTTTTTTTCTTTTTTTTTTTTCTTGATTGAGTATTCAGCATCAAACGTAGGCACGTGTTCAGGTACAACCTTCAATCTCATTCTGCATATCTTTAAAAAAAAAAAAAAAAAAACGCCGTCAAAGCAACTAAATTTGTGCTCGCTTAGACTCATCTCATTCAACGACTTTGTATGGAACTGGGTTAATGTGCGTATTTCCACATTTTCCAGTTCTTTCGTGTGCAAGGAAACCGGCTTCTCGTGAATTTCCTGTCTGTCACGATAAACTTAAGCTTTCTGAATAGTTAAAAAAAAAAAAAAAAATCACGCGCTACTTATGCATCGAAACATTACATGAAGACAAATAACGACCACCTCAACATTCCTATCTGGTAAAGACGTAACCCCAAACAACCTGATGAACGGCTTTAACGCCGCTTGCCTTCAGAAAGTGCCGGCTGAGGAGATTCCTTGAGTCTACTGAAAATTAACAGTTGAATCTGGAATTTATGAAAAGCAAACTATTTTTGTATGCTCTGAGCCAGAGGTGGGGAACCTTTTCATATTGAAACGCCATTTTAGTAAGCTGCAATCTAACAAGGCCGCGTTCAAGAAACTTCAATTATAGATAAACTTTAAAATGTACATTATTTTTGTAAAAATCTTACTATCTACTAACTAACTTCAAATAATGAAAAAAAAAAGCTAATTCTAAAAGTTAACTAACCTTTTCATGACTTTGTTGTGACTGCTTTGTGTTGGAAGGCATTTGAATACTTATTTGCAACATAAAAGTCCTCACTTTTACTTATCCTCTATGGATATCCGACATTTGTGGCCTTAAGGGCGTCTTGATTTAGGTTTGGTTGGAGAATGTAGATCCGCAGCAATAAGTGGTTGAAAAGCAAGAAAGCATTTTTCGTGCATGTTGCCGAATTCGTAGTAATTCTATCGCATGTTTCCATATTTCAACTGGATCTTTCTAAGCGTCAAATAAGGACTTTAAAATGTCATCTTCTCAGAGCTTAATCAATTTCGTCTATAGTTCTTTAGGAGTCATAGAATAAAATCAGGTGCGTGGGAGGTGTCAAAATAGCCATTATAGTTTACTAAAAAAAATTGATTTGAAAAATTTTAATTGTGGCCGTCAGTAGGGAGTATTGTTTCGTTGAATCTTCTTTTACTCTTCGGTATTTTAAATACGGTCATTTTAAGATAAAAATAAAAGTAATAAAAGACGAACAAAAACATATTAATAAAAATAATAAAAGACGAACAAAAACATATTAATAAAAATAAAAAAGGCTGAAGTATTTCCCCATGGACTGGGAAAAGGCAGTTGTAGCGGTGTTGCCCAACCCTGGAACCAATCATACCTTACCTGAGAACTGCCGTCCAATATCTCTCTTGCCCGTCCTGGGTAAGCTCCTGGAGAGGGTCATCCTCTCTAGGCTTCTAGAGTTCTGTGAAGCTAATGGTGTGATTCCTGAAGACCAGGGTGGTTTCCGGGCGAAGCATGCTACGACCCACCAGTTTATAAGACTTAACGGAATTCGTTTCTGAAGGACGAGATAAGAGCGAGTATTCCACTGCTGTTTTCCTGGACATCAGCAAGGCTTTTGACCGCGTTTGGCATGATGGACTCCTACACAAGTTGCAGAAGCTTCGATGCCCTCGCCCACTTGTTGTGCTGATTGGCTTGTACCTCAACAGCCGCAGTTGCACTGTTAAGATTAACGGTGAGCTTTCTTCGGAAAAGAAGATTCGGGTTGGCGTTCCTCAGGGTTCGGTTCTTGGACAAACGCTGTTCTCCATTTATCTGCACGACTTACCCAAACCCAAACAAGGGCAGGTCATGATGTATGCTGATGATACAGCTGTTGTCATCAGGTCCCTGAACAAAAGCAGAGCAGTGACGCTCCTCCAGAACTTTCTCTCTCTGCTGGAAACCTACTACACTGACTGGCGGATCAAGATCAATCCGTGTAAGAGCAGTGCGCTGTTGTTTTTTGGATTTCTCCAAGGAGTATCGAAACTCGTTATGTTTCAAGAGACAATCCTCTGGGCTACCACCACTAAGTACCTAGGGCTTCAACTCGATTGTCGATTATCGTGGGTGGCGAACACCAGCTACCACACGAATAAAGCTAGACAATGCCTTGGGCAGCTAGCTCCACTACTCCACCGGAGAAGCTTCCTTACAACACGACACAAAGTACTGCTGTATAAGACGGTCGTCAGGCCGGTGCTTACCTACGCCTCCTCCATCTGGATTAGTATTAGTAGAAATCAGCGAGAGAAAATCGAGAGGGTGCAGAGCCAAGCACTTCGAATGATCACTATGGCTCCTCTTGGACCCCACTTCTGAACCTGAGGAGCAGACTTGGAATCAAGAAGGTACATAAGTTTTCCACCAGACTCGCCAGGAAGTTCTTCAAGAAAGCGAAACCCACATTAACAAACTTTTTAGGGACGCGGTTGACTACAATCCCAGAGAATTCCTTAGGTATCCCAGAACTAAGGCGGCGATCGTTGACCCCCATTAATGGAGAGAGTAAGTTTGCGAACACTGGTGGGTGTTAGACAGACCACCACACCCTTTTTTTCAGATTGGCATCGAGACGTTGAAAATGAATTCTGCTCGGGCATTTGGATTTGGTCTCGTTGAGTTGCAGTGACCCCCTGGTGTGTCGGCGGCCGGATGGTGTTGTGGTTCTCTGTGATGTTGTGCGGTGCTTGGTTCCCCTTGCCTCCCTTCCCACCAGACTGGTGTTATGGTTAACAGTGTGAAAGATGTATCACCCTCTCCTTTCACTCAATTTTTCTGCTTGTCTTTCTTATTGAGTTCACTTACTCAGATCTCATAGCTTTCCATTTCTAATGGTAGTTTTAGACCTGGGGTCAGACACTCCCTTCCTAAAACTTCTTCAAATATCGTGCTATCTTGCTTGGGAGGCTTGGGCCGCGGGTGGCCTAGTGGTCAACGTTCGTCGCTGCCACGGAGAAGACTTCGGGTTCGATCCCAGGCAGGTACGAACGCTCGAACCACTAAATATCCGCCGTGCGTTGCATGGATGGGTACGTTAAGCCGTCGGGCCCCGGGTACTGGCTCCCCGGTAATAAAATAAAGGCGTATTCCTCCCCCTTATTACCCCGCTTCCGTGTGACTTTCCTATCGGGCACTCTAACCCAAATCTCCTAGCTTCCTATTTCCAAGGGTTGTTTAACACCTGGGGTCAGACACTCCCTTCCTAAAATCCTCTACATATGATCTGATTTGATCTGCTCGGGAGGCTTTTAGTGTTCCGCCTTCGACATGGTCGCACAGCGTGAGCGAGCTGAGAGTGTCGGTTAGACCTCTCGGTAATTTACGTTTGGGCTGACGGAATAGTCAGGGGTTTTCGGCGATCAGAGATCGACCGGAATTTGGACGGAAAGACTCAAGTCAAACGTGGCAGAGGGTTTTCCTGATTAGTTGAGCGATAGTAAAGTTTTTGTCATCTGGAAGTCTGTTGGCACGTGGAGATAGCTAATCGAACGGAGTTCATTTTCTCATCTATTAATTTCTGTTACGTCTAACAAAGGACTTGTTATTGGAGTTACTCGTTTTCTTAGATATCGAGTAGTTGCTGACTATACGTTCCAGTATTTCAGCAATCGGGTTCAACTCGACGGTATTTAAAAGAACCTACGTCAGGTCAGGCCCGTCTGAGAGATTCGGAATCAGTAAGGCCTACTAGGGACGGAACTCAGCGGGGCCTGACAGTAAGTATTTCCACTGTTTAGTTTTTCAAAAATAATATTATTATCAATGAATGATATACGGGATTACCCCATTGTACAATACAAATTTGGAAAATGTGAATCCTTTTATTAGTGTAAATATGACATGGATGTTAAGTCAGATAATATCCGAAAACGTAAGAATTTCGTCGTCCCGGAGCGGGAATCGAACTCGCGTCTCCCGGATAGCGCCCGGGTATGCTAACTACTGACTTAATACCCATGCCATATTTACACTAATAAACGGATTCACACCTTCCAAATTTGTATTGCACAATGGTGTAATCCCGTATTTCATTCATCGCCTCAGGCAAACCACGAGAATGAATTAAAACCTCCAGATTCGCTATATATGCATGCCGGTTGCTTCGACTAGCGGATCCTGTGACGGTTATATTCAAATTAATCGAAAACTTGAAACTTGGTCGTTCTGGGTGGTGTAGTGGTTAGCACACTCGGGCGGTATCCAGGAGACACGGGTTCGATTCCCGCTCCAGGACGACGAAATGTTCAAGTTTTCGGATATTATCTGACTTAACATCCATGTCATATTTACACCAATAAACGGATTCACATCTTACAAATTTGTATTAATATTATTATTATTATTATTATTATTATATATTATCCAGATTTAGACGAACGTAAGAAACGATCCTGACGCCGATGAAATGTGATGTAGCTATGAAAGTTCATCTGCACATGCGCAAGCTAAAATCTGACCTTAAGTTAGAGAGAAAAACTGAATCGCAAGTGTGTTAGGTGTGTTTGTGAGGGGGAATAGTAACTTTTTGTCTGTGATATCTACAGGTTATACCCCATCGTGTTATACATAATTTTAAGTATATAATTTCGCTTTCTCTTGACCCCTCAAAAGGGTGGGGGTCAAGAGAAAGCCAAATTTCGCTACGACGCATACTTTACTACTGTCAGGAAAGATGCATAGCATCAAAATGCATCTTTGTAATGGCTTCTATCAAATTTAGCATGCTATTCTCATAATTTAAGCAGATTGCAATGAAATATGGTATGCATTGAAAATGAATAATCAGGAGAAATGGATTTCAGTGACGTTATCAATTATCTCTATGACTGAAAAATTACGTGTTACCTTTTCATGATCACGTTTTAAAATTATATCCAGTAATTAAATAATAACGTCAATAAAATACTTTCTGATCTTCCTCAACTATTTTCCGGGTAAAAATGAAAGAGTAGATAACTTAAAACAGTAATGATGCAATTCGCTATCAGATCCCATCGTGGAAGATCATTTTTTGTTGTCTATCTTTACTTTTCTGCTAAAAATTCTTCTTTTGTTGGGGAGCACTTCCGGTGCGAAATGTTTCTGATATAATTAAAAAAATTTTCTTAACGCACAAGTGTGCCACTAGAGAGCGCAAGTTCACGTTTCCGTTTACAGCAATATCTGCGGAACTAAACCCCCGTTATAAAAAAATCTTTCTCGATACGGTACTATTAACTATGAAAACTCTTTGTGTATATTTTTCTTCTCAGAATAATGCACGATTTCGCCACTAGGGGCGTTATGTTTAATAAGTTTTTCTCAATATATTTGCTTCTAAATGTGCAATTGAAAAAATTATTTCAACACCGGATGCCATTTACCTTGTGGAACACTTTAGGTTTGTATTTGAGGAGTTTTTTAGTTCACAGTTCTGTCGGTAGGTAGAGGCTGTGCACTTTTGTTTGCAGCTGTATCTTCGATTCTGAAAACCTTATTGAGACATTTCTTTTTCGCTGTATACCATTCGCTACAATAAATATGGAGATTATTATTCTCTTTAAATATTGTACAGAGCACAGATTTTCCGCCAAGGGGCGTAAAGTTTAAAACCTTTTTCTTGTTAGCTCTACTTCCGAGAGACGTATTTGAAAAGTTTTTTCTTTTGCATAGCTTTTGCCCTGAAGAATACTTTTCGCTTATTTTCAGCTTTTCCAGTACGCAAAATTTTTTCGATATAAGGTGTAGAGTTACATCATGTTTCCTTCTATATTTCTTCTTTTAACTGTTCGGTTTGAAAAATCTCTTCGTCTCTTATACCTTCCTTCTGCTACGAGAAACTTTTTGTAAACCATTTGTTAATTTTCGTAACATATACTTTAAAGCCGCTGGTGAAAGTAAGTAGCTGTTTCCATTTCTGGATGTTTTATCGACTGTAGAAATCTGATTGATATTTATTTTCTAACCAGTTCCATTTACTTTGAATGACTCTGATAAATTTTATTCGCGTCGGAAAGGATTCAAAAGATGTGCTCATTTTTTTTTTTTTTTTTCTTGGTTGGAGGTTTAACGACCACCGTGAGCAACTCAACAGACTATAGCAGTCGGTGCTCATTACAACACAGAATTCTATGTCGTCTTTCTTGTTTAATTATTTTTTTATGATTGATCATCGATTTAAAATAGATAATAATAATTATAATTCTGAGGTTTAGAGATTATTTCTTTTAACTTAAACGAAAAGCTTATTTGGAGATTATAAGGGAAGCTTTAGATACGATTGGTGGGGCGATGGACTAGAAATTTCCCAGCCCCCTCCCCGAAAATGATCTGGACGGCGCTAAGAAGTACGCGCTGTTTGGCACGCGCATATCCGAAGCTTGCCAGCTGGCAAAGTATTGTTTCTGTTGAAGCTTCCTAATATGTAGTCGTGGCCGAGTGGTTAAGGCGATGGACTAGAAATCCATTGGGATCTTCCCGCGTAGGTTCGAATCCTACCGACTACGGTGTGATTATTTTCTACATTACAACCCTTTTGAGATACTCTGAATAACTGCATTTTTTCATTTATTTCGTTACTCCGATTTCGATGATAATGCCCATAAAGCTACTCCGCTGAAAGTTTCTGGCCTGACTTTTGTCAGCCAATGTGTGAAAAGAAGCCCATCGGGTATTTTTTTTTTAATTTTTTTTTTTTTCAATAAATAAGTAAAATTTGAGAAATCATTTTCGCTGATTTAGTTTTAAAAAAGGGGCGTACTGATATCCCCCCGCAGTGTAGGGACAGGGTTCACAGCTAAGAGGGAAGATGGCCTTTACCCCTCCGTTTACTAAAAAAAAAATTGGGACGAAACTTTATACGAAACTGGTTAAAAAAAAAATCAAGAATTTTTGAGGGTAGCTCTGAATAAAGAAAAGCAATTTTTTTTTTCAATAAATAAGTAAAATTTGAGAAATCATTTTCGCTGATTTAGTTTAAAAAAAAACTGGACAACGAGAAAGCAGCTATTCCAGAGGACTTGAGGTCGCTTTTCACAGCCTAAGCAATACACTTAAAAAAAAATCTGAAATTCACGAACCACTCGTGATTTCTTTCGTAAATTAACAAGGCATATTTCTTAAACAACTTGTTCTGTGAAATGACGGGAAAAACCCTGAATTTCACATGTGTTTCGTTCGCCACAAAAATTCTGAATTTTCAGAAACCTCTCAGAAATTCCTTTCTTATATTGGCGGAAAGATTCCGTTCTCAGCTTTTCCGTCTCCATATGATGGAAAGTTTTCGGTAATAGGAGAGATTCACGGGAATACTTGGGGGTTTGGTTAACTGTTAAATTTCAATACTCTGTCGATGTATTTGATTTTGAAGTTCTGTAGCGAGATGGGATATTGTGGATAGTACAGCGCATGAATTTTGGTTACTCTTGCTCAGAATATTTTTTCTCCTCTTCTCCATTTTGTGCCCCAACTAATATACAATGCTGGCCACCCAAAATGCAACACCAAGAAGGACACGAGATAGCAAAGCCAGATTTACTGGACACATAACAACAGATACAAAGATGAAACGATTGAGCTTACAGGCCCGTGCGACTTGCGGAACACGCAGACATCAATAGTTCGTGTGGCCCCCATGGCTTGCAATAACGGCCGCTACACGCGGCGGCATCGAACGAAAGAGGCTTTGGATGTGGGCTTGGGGTATGTCGGTCCAGGCTGCTTCCACACGTTTTCACAGTTCATCAGGCGTAGCCGCTTGGTGGTGCTTGCCGGGCCACTCGGTTGCCCATCAGCGACCAGACGTGTTCGATGGGCGACATATCGGGAGAACAGGCTGGCCACGGCAGCAGTGACACCTGGTGGGCCGTGAAGAATTGTTGCACGATGCGTGCCACCTGCGGGCGCGCATTGTCCTGTTGAAACGTGGCCGCTGGAAGGTCCTGCAGGTAAGGGAAGACTACAGGCTCCAAAACGTCGGAGATGGTGCGGTGGCTGTTAAGTGTACCGGCGATGCGTATACCAGAGGGTTGCGGGTGTCATATCCAATTGCGCTCCAAACCATAACGCCAGGCAAACGAACCGGTATGGCGATGCATAATGCAGACGTCATACAGTCTCTCGCCGCGGTGACGCCACGCGCGGATCCGACCATCGTGGTGTTGCATGCAGAAGCGGGATTCGTCGGAGAAGACAATGTCTTGCCATTCCGTAGTCCAGGTGCGGCGTTTAACGCCCCACTGCCGCCGCACTTACCGGTGGTGTAACATCAATGGTAATCGGAGCAATGGGCGCTGTGCGACAAGTCTCTGCTCCTGCAGACGACGTCGAACGGTACGTGCTGACACAGGTTGTTGTGCAACACACCCTAATTCCTGCGCTAACGTTCGTGATGTGGCGGTGCGAGCTGTCAATGCCCGCCGCACCACATGCCGGTCCTCTCGTTCGGTGGTGTGCCGCGGCTGCGGCAATCGCTCACGTCGGTCCGTCCGTCCCTCCTGCACCCACCGAATCCATACTCGCCTCACTGTGGCTGGATGTCGTCCCACACGGGCGCCGATGTCTCGGTACGGTAAACCGCTGTCGCGATAAGCCACTCACTATTCGTCCTCTGTCGAACTCCGAAACGTGTTGGAATGACTGCCGTATTCTGCGACGAGGCATCAGGAAGCTTCCCACGCACAGGTCCGGCAGCACAACACACTTCCACTACTTACACCCTGCCTTCTGTGCACCCTTGTTATAGTTCTTCTCGGTGGCGTGCCGGGTGCACATGATTTGCATATGCCACGCAATGCTAATCGTTTGCATGTCCTCTCGCGGGCGAAGCATGCTGCGAATTTCAGCCCAATCGGATGCTTCCTTCTTTGTGTTGCATTTTGGGTGGCCAGCAGTGTATATTGTATTACCGTAAGAAACCGGGTACTTAATTTATTGTACAAGTGATTGTACGATGTCTATGTATCAGTTTATGGAGTCCTTAAGACAAAAGCTACATAGCTATCAAGAGTAAATTTTATGTTTAGAAGTTTTGTGAGATAATATTGTAAAACAGTACATTGTACCTTCTCTTAAAGATAATTCAAAGTTATTATCAGTTAAAAAAAGATCTGAAACTCCAAATCATTTTGTTGACTTTGAAAAACCACGATGAAAAAAATACGTAATTTGTAATAAGACCTTCTACACAAAAAAATAAATTTATTACAAATGTATTCAAAAATAAAAAGCACCAATAGAAAATAAAATGACTAAATCACTCGCGTTAATGAAAAAAAAATCATCATCGCCCAGTTAGTTTTACCTTAAACGAGAGTCTGATTACTGTGACTTTCTGGCTCAGTGGTTAAGACGCTTGATCACCGGCGCAAAAGGTTTCTCGCGCGTGAATTCTGAACGTATTCAGCGTTTCAGACGAAAAAATTTGAAACGGACTTTTCTGAAATAAACTGAATTACTGACTACGGAAAAGCTGTGAAAATACTGAAGTTAAAAAAAAGCAACTGGCACTTTTAAAAACCGAAATTCGGTTAAAAGACTGACACTTACCTTGTTTTTATTTAGAGGGGATCAGGGGGGCTTGTCAGGCAGTATTTCAGCCTTTTTCTCTGGCCCCTTGCTGTACATTTAGTTATTACTATCATATAATATTTGATTCATATTGACAATTGATATTAATTTTCAATGGAATGAGTTTTGTTGTTGTTGTGCAGAATTTGTATTTATTGTGAAAGTTTCGGCGATTTGTCGTGTTTTGTGAGAATTTGTTTACTTTATTTGTACAATTAGTTTACGATTGTGGCACACATTATATTGTTACTGAGTATTATATTACTTTTCTATAGTATTGTACAGCAGAAATTTTACAAAATAAATAAATAAAAAATAAATAAATAAAACCTGCTGCGCGTTATTTTCAGAAATTTTCCGTGAATTCACACCACTTATTTTTTACAGTGTAGTTTCTATGCATGTGTATTAACAAGAGAATGTGAAAGAAATAACAGTTCAATGGATAAAATTTCTATACCGATGGGAATAAAATGTCATGTATTACAGATTGTTTGCACATAACCATGCATCCTTCAGAATATAATGGGCCGGAATGTGTTCTTTGCGGCGAAACAGAAACCGAGACCTGTGTATGTCATGTTTTTTATAACAGAGTCAAGAGAAAAAAAATTTCTATGTGCAAAACATTGAGGAATTATGTTAAGTGCATTTTTTATATTCAAGAGTAAATAATGTAAATAGTTTATTTTTTGTTTTTTGTACGTACATACATATCACTAATCTGTTCTCTGACATTCAAAGGTTAGCTCCTCACAGAAATAACTCACTGTTGCTGTATCAGGCGTCTCCATTTACAGTAACACACTGTTGCTGTATCAGGCGTCCCCATTTACAGTAACTCACTGTTGCTGTATCAGGCGTCTCCATTTACAGTAACTCACTGTTGCTGTATCAGGCGTCTCCATTTACAGTAACTCACTGTTGCTGTATCAGGCATCTCCATTTACAGTAACTCACTGTTGCTGTATCAGGCGTCTCCATTTACAGCGTTTCCATGTACAATATCAGGCGTCTCCATTTACAGTAACTCACTGTTGCTGTATCAGGCGTCTCCATTTACAGCGTTTCCATGTACAATATCAGGCGTCTCCATTTACAGTAACTCACTGTTGCTGTATCAGGCGTCTCCATTTACAGCGTTTCCATGTACAATATCAGGCGTCTCCATTTACAGTAACTCACTGTTGCTGTATCAGGCGTCTCCATTTACAGTAACTCACTGTTGCTGTATCAGGCGTCTCCATTTACAGTAACTCACTGTTGCTGTACCAGGCGTCTCCATTTACAGCGTTTCCATGTACAATATCAGGCGTCTCCATTTACAGTAACTCACTGTTGCTGTATCAGGCGTCTCCATTTACAGTAACTCACTGTTGCTGTATCAGGCGTCTCCATTTACAGTAACTCACTGTTGCTGTATCAGGCGTCTCCATTTACAGCAACTCACTGTTGCTGTATCAGGCGTCTCCATTTACAGTAACTCACTGTTGCTGTATCAGGCGTCCCCATTTACAGTAACTCACTGTTGCTGTATCAGGCGTCTCCATTTACAGTAACTCACTGTTGCTGTATCAGGAGTCTCCATTTACAGTAACTCACTGTTGCTGTATCAGACGTCTCCATTTACAGTAACTCACTGTTGCTGTATCAGGCGTCTCCATTTACAGCGTCTCCATGTACAATATCAGGAGTCTCCATTAAAATATCAGGCGTCTCCATTAATAGGAACAATTACACTTCCATATACAGCCATTCGAAACTTTCTTGAGAACCCATCATTCCTGTAAACTCCTCCTAAAGCAGCTATGACTTTTAACGAAGAGTTCACTCGCCTACTAATTTCACCATCTAATTTGTTCTATTTGTCAAACATTCTTCCTAAATATACAAACTCGTTTATCTGATCAATAACTGCGCTATTTAAACTTATTCAGTACTAACAGTTTCTCGCTGGAAAACCATAACTTTGATTTTTCCCTTTTTTTTTTTTTGTTAGTGTGTCATAATTATTTATTGTTAATTATTTGTTTGCTTACTTATGTTCTGTATTTTCGTATAGATCGAGAAAGGTCATTAAGCACTGTTACGCGGCAGTTCTTTGTTTTGTGTGTGCGATCGTGATGCATTTTTAAGAGGCTGGCCTTGTTTCTTTAAAAGAATAAAATTTGCATGATATGATTAATTCTGTTATGAAATGCAAAGTGCAATAATTTGGTTTTACGAAAAATACCTATATAGGTTCCCAAGAAGCTGATTTATTAAAACGCGCGTCAAACCAAGCAAATATTTTCACATTTAAAAATTTCAGTAATTGAAAGATAACATATTTTTTCAAAAGAGCCTTTAAGATATTTTTTGCTGGGTTGGGGGGAGGGGGAGGGAGTTATGGTACACCACTGCGTACACACACGGTCATACTTCTGGCCAAATAAATTCACAACAGCTCACATATGTTTAGCCAACTGGTGCGAAAGTGGTTAATAGAACAGGATAAGAACCCATTGATACATAGCCTGTCCCAAAACAACTGAGATTTTCTTTTTATAAAAAATGTGCAATGCTGCGTTCGACCTTGGAACGAGTCTCGAAAAAACTGTAGTCGTTGTAGTAACCATAGCAACCGGTCACACCTGTTTATCACGTATGCGTCATCAGTAGGGCGCAGTTTAATAAGCGTTGTTTCGGGAACCCCTAGCGAGTGTTTACGCGCTGTTATTTTTCGAAAAAATGGATGTGAAGAAAAACGAAGATGCGGCATTAAATTTTTTTGTCGACTTAAAAGTCTGTCAGAGAGACTTTCTGTTTTATGCAAGAGACTTATAAAGATGAATGTCTAGGAAAATCAACAATTTACAGATGGCATAAAGAATTTATGGATGGTCGTGAGTCGACGGTTTTAATCGCGCATAGAGGAAGACCTTCAAAGAGTATTACAGAGGTAAACATCAATACAATAGGTGATATTATACGAGAAGACAGGTGTTATTATACGAGAAGACAGATATCAAAAATATGGTTCATATTTCAAAATCATCAATTCACAGAATTTCAACCGAGCATTTGGACATGAAACGAGTTTGTTCAACCATTTCTTGACAAAGGAACAAATGGATCGTCGAGTTGAGGTTTGTCAACAATTAAAGCAAATGGTAAAGGAGGATTCAGAAGTCATGCAACGGGTTATTATATGCGACGAAACTTGACTACACTATTTTGATCCATACACCAAAGCAGAAACCTGTGTTCAGAAATCGGCGTTGCCTAAAGCGAAAAAAGTTCTCCAATCAAAATCAGCGGGAAATGTCATGTTGGTTGCGTTAATTCTTTGATTGTCAAGGTATGCTCTATCAGCACATTGTTCCACCAAAAACTACGATGAATGCCGGCCACTACAAAACAGTTCTACATAATCTGCAGAAACATGTGACAACAAAACGATCACACCTGAAAAATAATTGGGTGTTACACCACGATAATCCACGGCCGCACATGGCCAGTTCTGTCGTTTCTTATTTGGAGAAAATGGATATTAAGTTGATGCTTCAACCTGCATGTAGTCCAGACTTGGGACCATGTAACTTCTGTTTGTTCCCCATTTTAAAAAAGTCAATACGGGGGACGACAATTTGAGACTGATCAGCAACTTATTACAGCCACGCAGGGGTGCTTCAACAGCATTTTAGAAGAATTTCACAAGACATTCAAAAAGTGAGAGGAACGTTGGGACACCCGTATTCGATTCAATAGACAGTGTTTTGAAAAGATGACCACTACTTTGATAATTAAGGTACACATATTTTTTATAAAAACATTCTCAGATGTTTTGAGACAACCCTTGTATATTTCTGCGTACGTTTGACTCCTCATTGTACATCTTTAAAATTACGATACACTGAAGTTTCGGACAGGGCAAAGAAATTAGAAAAAAGATTCCTTATTCAAGTGATTGTGCCCTCTTGCACGGATAGAAGTTGCTGATAATAAGCTTGACATCGCTCAAACTTTGGACGACAAAATTTTTGAATAAATTACATGGTTATGTCGTGTGTGCAAGCAAAGACGTCTAAGAGTAAATATTCTTAGGAGGCTACGATTTGGAGAAACTAATAGTTTCGAGGTTTATCGTCCCCTACCAAATTGACCAGTCCTTATACGTATATTCAATGTAGTACTTCAGTTGTCCAATGGTGGTCAGTTCTTCCAGGAATACATCCATCCTGTTGCCACCTGAGGGTCTTTACTTTGATCGTGATGCCATCCACTCTTGTTATTTTCCCGATTCATGAGTTTCTCTTCTTATCTTTCCTGGTTATACCCAAGCGGTGAATCGATAACGCAGTAATATACACAACAGAAAAAGAATGCCATCACCGCATGAGGAGAAAGCATGCGCGTGACAACATGGCAATCCAAAAGGGATGCAGCAAATAGCGCGAATTTCGAGGAGCTAATAGGGCGTGTGATTACCCTAAACAGCTATACAGCTTACATAAGGAACCCTCATGCTGTTTACAAGGCTATGAGTGAAAGTTTGTGGCAATAAGTGCCACTCCTCCACTAACGCGTGTTGGAGTCCCAGGAGGGTTCCGGTAGGTGGCTGTCGGCACACAATTGCCGTTCCCAGGGTATTCCAGATAGGCTGTATCGGGTTCAGGTCCAGAGATCTCGCGAGTCACTCCATCTTGAAAATATCCTCACTCTCCACTCTCTAGGTATTCGTCGACTAGCCGAGCCCTTCAACTCGGGGCAACAGCTCTCCTGGAATGCGGTACATGGGACTCTAGGATGCAATCCCTATATAGTGCAACAGTCTGGGCCTCCTTGAAACACGTGCAGCGTCGTACGTCCATCCAACATGACGCCAACCTAAACCAGGAGTCCTCCAGTTCTGTAGTTGTCAATTTCTCTAATGTTGTAGGGAAGATTTCGGCTTCCTGCCTCTCTCCAAATGTGCATCCAAAATCCGTGTTTAGGCTGCACCGTCATTCTTTACTGAAGAGAACACAGGCGCGTTGATCATGGATTTAGAAGTGATGTCGTCGGGCCCGATTCAGGTGAACCCTTCTGTGCGATACGGCGAGTGGGGTACAGACCATTCGGGTTCTTGCATGCAGACCTCTCTCGTTGAGAGTTCTGTAAACTGTTTGCCTCGATATGGCAGATCCCGTAGCAGAGGAGAGCTCCTGCAAGAGTTCCCTGGCTGTCGACTCCCTTCGGCGGCAAGCTGTTAGAGACAAATACCGGTCGTCTTGACTTGTTGTGGCTCGTGGACGTCCTCGACGCGGCCTTCTGGTGATAATAAATAATCGTTCCGGTTTCCTAGAACTGTCTCCAGAGATTGCAAACCACTAGACTGGACAAATTCACCCATCTCGCTATCTCAGTTTGCAATTGCCCTGCTTCCAATCTACCGATCGCTTTGCACCATAAAGAGTCTTCAATGCGATGGTGTGGAGCCATTCTCTCACTAACAGTCTAACTCAAGCTTCAATTGCCACACCCGCTCAGAACAACGTTTATGAAAGTCACGTGCCTCCCAGCTCGATGACGTACGGTAGTCATTTACATATTTCTATAGAAACTAACACAATGTTGCTAGGGTACGTCGACTAAGCATTTCCTCTTAGTCGACGTTTCCTCTTGGACAGGTCTTAGAATTTTTTGAAAATCGATCGTTTGGTTTTGGACATATTCTAGAATTTGTTTTGTCATGATTATTTTGGACACCAGTTTACATACAGACGGCAAAAGTATCTTCGAAGAGCAAATATATAAATGAAAAGTAATTCCCATTGCCTGTGGCTTTGCAGAAAGCTTAAAGACAACACAGTGGAACCTCTGTTATACGTTTTTCACTTTTATACGTAATTCTGCGGTAGTCCCAATATTTTACAGCGTAGCTTCTGTTGCTTCTACAGTTCGATTATACGTAATTCATTTATGAGCTTTTTGTGATTATACCTTACAGTTTGAATATCGGATCAAAAATACCCGGTTCTTTCATTCTTTTATACGTAACCCAGTATGTTACAACTTTGAGATAATCAAGACAGCAGCACTGTTGTGTTGCTTTTGTTGCATCCAAAGTTGAACTTTGATCCCATCAGGGAAGGGTATGTTTTTTACTTTCGGTTTGGGTGAAAAATTGGTTTTGTATTTTGCGAATCACACACGTATGCATTATTTAAAAGTTGATAAATCTGAGGGACGCAACTGTATGGCTTCTCCATTTTGTGACGTAGTAAAATAGAATACTAGATATGTCACCAATATCCAGCATTCCAGTTTCAAAACGTTGCACCCAGGAAACGCGGAAAAAAAAGTTAATTCATGTGCGACATATTGAATCACTGGTCTCAGATTCTTAGTTGTGGGGATTTCACTTCATCTAGAATTATAGAGCTGTGTCGAAAGAGAAGTTTAATTTTCATAGGCTTTAGGATTTTTCAATGCGATAAAATGTATATTACAATTATAATTATATTATAGTTACATAATTATAACATATATTTTATTATAATATACTCATAATTTGTGATGAGACATGAATGCTAAACGAAAAGGTAGTTAATAATGCCCAGGTCTTCTTAAACAAATGAATGCTAAACGAAAAGGTAGTTAATAATGCCCAGGTCTTCTTAAACAAATGTTTGAGAGCGATACTGGGAATATGTTGGCCAAAACAAATATCAAATGAAGAACTATGGTGGAGAACAAACCAGAAACCTGTACTGCAACAAATACGCGAATGGAAATGGAGGTGGTGCCCACCCTGCCACCCACCAAATTCAAAATATGCCGTTTTTCAGTATATTTAACTTTAAAATATAATCTGGACTTTTCCAAGTAATGAGTCTTGTGTTTCATTTCATGTAGCTCTACGGAATTTTTCTCTTTGAAGTGCGTTGTTTACTTCTTCATAAAATCTATCAAAATAGCATCCGCAGGGCCATGAAAATCACACACATACACACACACACACACACACGCACAATTGTTCCCCAATTCACTAGTTTAAGCCTTTTTTTTCATGTTTTGTATGGCTAGGTGGCTAATGAGGAGGGTAGATAGGAATTCACTGAGGAGATCACTACTAATTGCTCTGCTGTTTGTTTTCTTTACAAAATAGGAGCTTCTAATAGGGAAAAGAGACTAAAGCTACACTTGCGCTCTTAGTACTGCCCTCCGGGACAATGAAAGTGCAGGAAGCGGCTGAAGACTAATTAGTAGGAGAGGAGTTCAGGGCAAAGTCTCTGGCTTGAAGGAAGGGAACTTAGGAGAGAGGGGGAAGGTACAATATTGTGTCTGCGTGGCACGACGTTAAAATTTGATTTAGGTACACAAAATCGACACGTTCCTTTAAATAAATTGTTAAGCAAAAATGCAAAATTTTGAAAAGTAATTTAAGACAATGCATTCAGAGCAAGCAAAAGTTAAAGGCGACATTCTAGTAGCACTTGTACCTTATACCAGTGGTGTAACTGGTCAGATCCGTGTGTGTATGTATGTGTACAGCTGGAGGGGTGGGGATTGTACGAATTTCTTTGTAGCCGGTAGTGAAGACTATTAAAAGTTCCTTCTTTCAGTGTTTCATAAAAAAATGTTGGTATCAAGCTTGCCCCACCAAAAATGACGCTTGCCCACACGACGCTCATCTTCATTTCAAAGTCTAGCGACGTCTCTGGGAAGGAGGATAAAATAATAGCAAAACAGGCTCTTGATTGGAACCCGGTAAAAGAAAACAGGGAAGACCAAAAGAAACATAGAAATGAACAATAAGGGAAAAAAATAGCAAATATTAATAAAAGCTGGAACCAAATAAAAACAGAAGTAAGAAACAGAATCCCATGCAAAATGGTGGTGTACGCTCCCAGGTGGAGTGAAGAGGATTAAGTAAGTATAATTTGTGACGCTTTTTTTTTTTTTACTTTCGTCGCCAGTTTGACTTTAAATAAATAATTATTAAGGAATATGTTGTATCTCTATACTCCTTCAAAGTATACATTTTGCAACAGTATTTAACATTTCATTTATACGTTTCTTAAAGCCATCCGATAGAAAAACGTATAACCAAGGTCCCACTGTGTATGCCACAGTACGCAAAACCTATATCGTAACTTTTGTGTTGAATTAAGAATTTTATTAACAGCTCCAATCACTATACAACGTGCAGAACGCAATTTTCCAACTCTTTCTCTCTCTCTCTCTATCTATCTCTCGGTCTGTCTGTCTGTCTGTCTGTCTCTCTCTCTCTCTCTCTCTATCTATCTATCTATCTATCTCATGGCCCATTGTTCCTTCATTTGTCTCATTATAGTATATTTATACAAATTTAAACGCATTTCTTTCTATTTTAACTGTTGCATCTAATGAGAGAACTGTTTTTATTTCATCCTATATAGTAAAATTTGATTCTACAATATTTGAAAAATTGTAGAATTTGATTAATAATCTACGAATTTGTAATAATAATTTTTAATATTAGAATTTGCCGAAGGATCAAGTGGGACATCGTCGGGCTAAGTGAGGTAAGGAGAAAAGGAGAAGATCTCATTGAACTGAAAAGTGGACATCTCTACTACTATCGTGGGACTTATACTGGCAGAACTAGTGGTGTTGGATTTATAATAAACAAGAAACTGAAAGATAAAGTTGTAGAAGTTGAAAGTTCCTCTGACAGAGCTGCATGACTCGTTATCCAACTCTCGAGAAGATACAAGGCTCAGATTATTCAAACTTATGCACCCACCACAAGTCATCCTGAAGAAGAAATTGAAGAATTTTATGAGGAAATTCGTCATCTAAATAATAAAGGTAAGCAGCACTTTAAGATAATTATGGGAGATTTCAATGCAAAAATAGGGCAACGGCAACAGAATGAAACTTCAGTAGGTAAATTCGGTCACGGCAACAGAAACCAGCGTGGAAATACTCTCGTAGAGTTTGCAGAGGCAGAAGGGTTTTTCATCTTGAACTCCTTTTTCAAAAAAAGCCACACAGGAAATGGACATGGAGACATCCAAATGGGACGACAAGTGAAACTGATTTTATTATGTGTAACAAAAAATTCGTCATAGAAGACTGCAGTGGGGTAAACAAGTTCAACACAGGTAGTGACCATAGATTGGTGAGATGTAAGATGCACCTCAACACTAAACTCGAACGTGGCAAGCTCATAAGACAAACAAAATGTATTGCCATAAACAACCTTAAAAAACACCATAAAACCTTCAAGTTGGAACTGAAGAACAGATTATCTGCTTTAGAAGGCCTAACATCGGAAGAAGTGGATATTTCTGAAGTTAACAGAAAAGTAACCAAAGCTCTTATGGAAACAGCAACAAAACTAGTTGGGTCTAAGAACAAGTTGCGTGTGAACAAATTATCAGGAAAAACCAAAATGTTGATGCAAAAAAGAAGAGAGATGAGGACAACTAAAGAAGATGTGACTTCCAAAGAGGAATATATAGAGCTATGCAAGACAGTACGAAAAAGTATCACTGAAGACGTAAGGAAATTCAACTGTGAACTGGTAAGGAAAGCAATTGAAAACAACCAAAGCCTAAAGATAGCAAGGGGACATCTCAGTAAAGGAAGAAAAGAGATTATGGCACTGAGAAAAGAAGATGGTTCTGTAACAAGAAATAGAGGCGAAATTTTGACAAGAGTGAAAGATTTCTGCTAAAAAATATATGAAAAGGATGATACTTGTACTCCAGACATCATGAAAGGTACCAGTACCAGAGTTCTTCCATTCCTCCCAGCAGAAGTTGCACATGCAATCAAGAACATGAAGCGGGGAAAAGCTAAATGAGGAGATGGAATTACTGTAGACATCATACAAGAAGCAAGTGGAGAAATCGAAACAGTACTCGCCCAAATTTTCACTCGGTGCCTTAATGAAGGGAAGATTCCTGAGGATTGGAACAATGCTACAATGATCCTGCTACATAAAAAAGGTGACATTGAGGATCTCAGGAACTACAGACCTATCAGCCTCCTATCAGTGGTTTATAAAATCTTCACTAAAGTTCTTTCACACCGCTTGAAGGTGACACTGGACATGGCTCAACCGAGAGAACAAGCTGGATTCAGGAGTGGCTACAGCACAATAGATCATATCCACGTACTGTGAGAACTAATTGAAAGAGCGAGGGAATATGAACTTCCATTGTGCATGGCTTTTATCGATTATGAAAAAGCCTTTGATTCAGTGAAACCATCAGCAGTTACAATGGCTCTGAAATCCTGCGGTATTGAAGATGTGTACATTAATATTATTAATAACATCTATGAAAATGCAGTGCAAAGATTCGGCTGTTTGAAAATACAACACACATAAAAATTGGAAAAGGAGTGAGCCAAGGTGACACCATATCTCCGAAGCTCTTTAATGCTACATTGGAAAATGTCTTTCAATCACTGAACTGGGAAAACAAAGGGATAAAGATTAATGGAGATTATCTAACCCACCTTCGTTTTGCTGATGACGTAGTCATCTTTGCAACTACCCCATAAGAGCTGCAGAGTATGATCCAGGAACTTGCTGACAAGAGTAAAGAAGTGGGATTAAAAATGAACTTTCAGAAGACAAAAGTAATGTTCAATGCTTTTACAAGAAATGAAGATTTATCGATTGATGGAGAAAAGTTGGAGATAACAGACACGTACGTTTATCTTGGACAGCAGATATCAAGTGAGGGGCACATTGATGAAGAAATTAATTGGCATGCAAAACTTGCCTGGAGAGCTTTTGGAAGAAACAGCATAATTTTCAAGAGCAATATGCCATTATGTCTTAAAAGAAAAGTGTTTGATCAATGCATCCTTCCAGTGCTTACGTATGGTGCAGAGACGTGGACCTTAACTAAAAGAGACATACAAAGGCTGCAAACAACTCAAAGAGGCATGGAGAGCTGCATGCTTGGGGTAACCAGGAGAGATAAGAAGAGGAACTCGTGGATCCGAAAAATGACAAGAGTGGAAGACATCATGATAAGAGTCAAATCCCTGAAATGGCAATGGGCTGGCCCGAAGAACAGACCATCGATGGACAGCCGAAATTTTAGATTGGATTCCAAGGGACAGGAAAAGACCCAGAAGAAGACCACGTGGAAGATGGGTGGATGAAATTCGAAAGTATGCGGGAGTGACATGGAGGAGACTGGCACAAGACAGACCGTTGTGGAGGAAACTTGGGGAGACCTTCGTCCAGCAGTGGATTGATAATGGTTGACAATGATGATGATGATGATGATATACATATATGTATAGCAAATGGAAAACTTGCTCCCCCTCTAAGGTTCCATTTGCCCCCTCCCTGCCAAAAAAGTCCTGAAAGAAACACTGCTTCCACATGGTCTCTTCTTGTCACTTGGATTACAGTACATTTTCCGCGGGGGTTACGTTCCGACGAGACCGCGTAAAGCCGAAACCGCGTGTATTCTAAACCAGTAATAAAACTACATACAATAAATCACTTCACACGGTTTTTTTCGTTATATGCGTACGGCGGTATTATTCGCTTACACATATCTATTACAGTATAATGTATATTTTACAAGGAACAATCTATACGTACTTCTGTAACAGTTGCAGTTAAAATATGAGATAGTATGATGCAAATCCTGATGCATACCTATACCTAATCGTTGCCTTCACCACGTATCATAACACCACTGCGGGGTCGTCAAAGCTCAGGTCCAAAGCTGATGCAAGTAGTAGAAAATGACCGATTCTGGCTAAAACCGGAGCCATAGACTTAACATTAGGTGTCGGCCGGAGCAGCCGGAGCCAGCCGGAGCAAGCTGCAGCCGAGCGAACGGAGGGCGTGGTCAGTAGCAGCCTCCAATTCCCCGCTGCAATTTTTCCCCTCCGACCGAAGGGTGTGCTTATCTCCGAAGATAGTAGTATTTATTGGACTTTGTCGAATGTTGGGGAAATCAATGAAGGCTTATTCCTTTTTTTTTTAATTTAATGAAGGTTGTTTCATTATTTATTTTCCCCTCTCTCGACCCCATCCCCTTAGATTATTGTTATGTAAAACGTTTTTCCCTCGTAATTTGTTGATTTTTCAATTAATTTTCATGAATTCCTCATGTGTCTTCCCTAATGAAAATTATGTAGGGTAAGTATTAATTAATCATTTCTCTTTTATTTTTTCTCGAATAACACGGTCATGTCCTCATCTCAAGAAATGTTATTATGATATCTTATTTTTGTTCATAAATGTTTGATTTTGAGGGATGGCAACGCCCGAGTGGGAAAGGGGTTGGATATAGGGGGATGGCAACTCGATGTGTTGCCCCCTAGCGGTGCTTCTTGGAACTTTCGATTGATCTTTGATTTTGAGGGATGGCAACGCCCGAGTGGGAAAGGGGTTGGATATAGGGGGATGGCAACTCGATGTGTTGCCCCCTAGCGGTGCTTCTTGGAACTTTCGATTGATCTTTGATTTTGAGGGATGGCAACGCCCGAGTGGGAAAGGGGTTGGATATAGGGGGATGTCAACTCGATGTGCTGCCCCCTAGCGGTGCTTCTTGGAACTTTCGATTGATCTTTGATTTTGAGGGATGGCAACGGCCGAGTGGGAAAGGTGTTGGATATAGGGGGATGCCAACTCGATGTACTACCCCCTAGCGATGCTTCTTGGAACTTTCGATGGATCTTTGATTTTGGGGGATGGCAACGACCGAGTGGGGAAAGGGCACTGCGTAGGTGTTAGATATGATGATGCTTCTTGGAACTTTATTATTTCGATGGATCTTTGATTTTGAGGGATGGCAACGACTGAGTGGGGTCCGTTGGGAATTTCTGCATTTATTCCTGTGTTTTGCAAGCAAGATTTCCCCCTCTTCAATACTATTTTTCCCCCGGAGGAAATGTTTGCGTAACGATGCTGGGGAATTTTCTTTCCAAGGGAATAAAAATGCTCCTAAGGTCTTAGCGAGGTTCTAACTCACGATGATTTGGTTTCCAAAAATAGTCAGGGGGTCAAATGGTTTTCGTGTACTACGTATTCCCTATATATATATTTTTAAATTACTTTTACGTTATTTCTTCATGTGTTTTTATATATTTTTTGTATGTTTTGAGGGAGTTTTTTCGTGTAGATGTAATGAATTTTCTGAGGAACTTTTCTTTTTCCTCCATTCAATTTTATTTCAGACCATGAGACGAGGAAATGCTTCTTTAGAAATTATTTCGTTCTTGTTCGCAGTAATTACTGGACATAGACTTCATGTTAATTCTGAGTCTTTAACCCCTGCAATAATATTTTCTCGTAATTTTTTTCGTATGTTCAAGAACTCTACAGATCTTTCCCAGTTAAAATTCTGCTCAAACAATATTTTCGGTCTTTATTTCCTTATAGCTTCCCAATTTCCGATATTTTTCTTCCTCTATCTTTGAAATTTCATTAAACTTCTCAATAGGTCAGGATTCTTTTTTCTTGGACAAACTTATGAGTCCTTTTATTCACACTATCTTTTTTTCATTTCATTTCAGCAAACGATTATTTTAGATGCAACAAATCGTCAGATTTTGGTTTCCTTATATAGCATATTTTCCAACTTGCTTAAAAATATTCCTCAAAGCTTGCATGTATGTCAAATATACATTTTTTATTCTTTCCTAGTTAGCCATACTTTTCGTGGACTGCCTTGACAGGAAAGCATTCAATGTCAAGACATACAATCTAAAACCTTTTTCTTTCGATAAAATTTGTATTCTTTGAGCTGAATATTAGTCCCGCGTGTTCCCTCATTAACCTAATCTCAGTCAGATGCTGAAGGATTTCCTTTTGCTTGTCAGCATATTGACATAAGATTAGTCACATTTTCCCTTTGTTCGTTGTTGTGAATAGTTAGAAAGATTACAAAGTTTAAAGTAGTCTATGACTAAAAGGATGCTATTTACGGCCTAACGTGCTGCGGTATTGACTTTAGATAATTGTCCTTCTTGTTTCTTCTGGATCTTTGATTTTGAGGGATGGCAACGACTGAGTGGGGTCCGTTGGGAGTTTTTGCATTTATTCCTGTGGTTTGCAAGCAAGATTCCCCACCCCCCTCTTCAATACTATTTTTCCCCCGGAGGAAATTTTTACGTAACGATGCTGGGGAATTTTCTTTCCAAGGGAATAAAAATGCTCCTAAGGTCTTAGCGAGGTTCTAACTCACGATGATTTGGTTTCCAAAAATAGTCAGGGGGTCAAATGGTTTTCGTGTACTACGTATTCCCTATATATATATTTTTAAATTACTTTTACGTTATTTCTTCATGTGTTTTTATATATTTTTTGTATGTTTTGAGGGAGTTTTTTCGTGTAGATGTAATGAATTTTCTGGGGAACTTTTCTTTTTCCTCCATTCAATTTTATTTCAGACCATGAGACGAGGAAATGCTTCTTTAGAAATTATTTCGTTCTTGTTCGCAGTAATTACTGGACATAGACTTCATGTTAATTCTGAGTCTTTCACCCCTGCAATAATATTTTCTCGTAATTTTTTCGTATGTTCAAGAACTCTACAGATCTTTCCCAGTTAAAATTCTGCTCAAACAATATTTTCGGTCTTTATTTCCTTATAGCTTCCCAATTTCCGATATTTTTCTTCCTCTATCTTTGAAATTTCATTAAACTTCTCAATAGGTCAGGATTCTTTTTTCTTGGACAAACTTATGAGGCCTTTTATTCAGACTATCTTTTTTTCCATTTCATTTCAGCAAACGATTATTTTAGATGCAACAAATCGTCAGATTTTGGTTTCCTTATATAGCATATTTTCCAACTAGCTTAAAAATATTCCTCAAAGCTTGCATGTATGTCAAATATACATTTTTTTATTCTTTCGTAGTTAGCCATACTTTTCGTGGACTGCCTCGACAGGAAAGCATTCAATGTCAAGACATACAATCTAAAACCTTTTTCTTTCGATAAAATTTGTATTCTTTGGGCTGAATATTTTTTCTGTCTCGTCCGAAAAAACATTCATTCTAGAGGCAAAGCGACTAATTCCGTTCTTCCCATAAACATTATTTTTTTATTTATTTGATATTCAGAGTTGTATACATTTACTATCCAAAAAAGAGATATATTTAATGTAAAGGTATATTCTTCCAAGCTGGGAAATATATGTATATCTTAGTTCATTTCCAGTTAAAGGAAATGCATCTTTATATTTCAATATGAAAAAAGAAGCCCTATAAGTGAAAGCTCAACCTAAAGACGGATAGATTGTTCACACTCTCTCTACTCTATGACATTTCTTTACTGAATATACCATGGCCTTTTTTTCATGAACTGCTTTAAAATCTTCGTTCTCACTTTACTATTGTCAGATTCCATGTCCCTCCAGTTCTTTACTGAGAAACAGAAGCATTTATTCAATTTTAATTTATTAAGAGAGTAGAACTCTTTTAGGCTTTCGAAGTACTTTCAAGTCTTTCATTACGAAAATTTTCATTGTCATGAAAGAAGCCATAATCGAGATGATTTACTATCGTTTCAATGAAAGTGTTTACGCATTCATTGCTATGATGTCAGATTTCATTTTCTTATACTTCGAACAGAAATGAGTTTGAATCATTCGTCGAGAAAACATTTCTTTCATATATATATATATATATTTTTTTTTTGCCTCCGAATCAAACGAACTCAAAAAATAAGAGACGCACTTTAATATTTTTTTTTTCCTCTTATGAGAGGAATACGGGAATATGATACCAAAATTAAAGAATAAAGAATATCGACTTTCCTCTCAACACCGTACATCTACGTTTTTTTTTTTTTTTTTATTTTCAATAAGCTATTTCTATATTTTTACAACTGAATAGAATTATTTATTGAAAAATTCTAAGTAAGACGAAAAATGGTTTTGTTGATTTCCTAAGAGGATGATTTTGGAAATTTTCGTTTTCTGGTAATTGTAAAAATCTCATAGAATAACATGGGAAAACTAGCATGCATAAAAGACTGTTTTGGATCGAGTAAATTGAAAGAATTTTACAAAGTTCATTTCAGAAAAGTACATTCCTTCCTAGTGTCAAAAACGAATCACTTCGTTTTTTCTAAGATACACTTTGGAATCTTATAAAAGTGCATAGGGTCAAAAACGATTTTGATGATTTTACTAAGATGACAGATTTCGGATTTCTTGTGATAGAAAATACAGTGAATTTCCCATTGAATAACATGGGAAACTGCGAAATTTAAGAAGCACGTTTTCGTTCAAGTAAAATATTTTAAAAGTCTTTTTTCGAATCAGTTGAAAACAGACAGGGTGTGTTTCTGAACAGTTCATTATTTCCTAAAATCAAAACGAATCACTTCGTTTATTTATTTTTTTTCCTAATGTGCGTTTCTGAAAGAAGTAAAAATAGTTTAGGTAGAAAATTGGAAATATATTTTTATGAATCCTAGACTGTTTATTTACGTATAGCTAGAGGGGTCTTCAGTGAGAGCACTTATTCTCTTTTCAAACTAAGAGAATGAAGTGTAGTCAGTTTGAAAAAAATTCAAACTCCCCTAAATTTAGCCTTTTGTCCTGGTTTCGACTCAATACTGTAAAGCATTGCTCTCAGACCAGTTGAATTCCTGGCCCTTAATGAAATACATTAAGCCTTTCCCTTAAAAATAAGCAATCTCTTCTTCAATACCAGATCCCCAATAAATTTCTTTAAGAGTTATTCATTCACACTTTTACTTTTAAAAACTTGAAATTCATTATTATTTAACTCATTACAAAAAATGAAACTCATTCATACAGAAAAAATATAAATGAATAAAAATAAATAAAGCAGTCCTAAAAAAGGACTGTTTTCTGGGTCCCCTTCATACAGCTGCTCCATGGTCGGTATAAGGAATTTTTCTTTTACCTGCTAATATCTCAGCACATTGACTTCACAGTCTCTAGCAAGTTCTTTACAATTATGCTTTCCAAGAACGCTTTGGACGGGACATGGTCTCCAGTGACTGCAACAAAAGATTCTGCTAGAATCTTGGGGTTAAGCAATGCAACGGCATCATCGAAATACTTTTGCCACTTGGATTCGGGGGTGGCATATGCACAGCTGTGGGCCGTGATGTTTGCGAATATGCGATTTGGGGGTTGGTGGCACTCCATACAATAATATAAGTTATTGACATGTTCCTGAAGGCGATCCCTTACCATGTCAGCAAGCATGATGAAAAACTCTTCATCTGAGATGGAAGCAACAGGGGAAGAAGTCCTTGGATGGTGCAAAACAGCCTTTCTAAAGACAGGTCCAAATAGTAGTTGAGTAATGCTGTCCCATATTTTTCCACATTGATCAATAAGAGTTCCAAATTGTTGACAAGTCAGCTTTATCGGAACAGGATTCAATCGACGAAAACCATGAATTCTGGGGGAAAGCACTTCTAACGTGTAACTGCCAGAAGCATCTCTTAAGAGGGAAGGACAGCAGGAAACAATAAGTTCACGATTAATCAAGATGTCACAATTCATGCCTTGAATCCAGTGTGATTTTCCCATGAATTTTCGGAACGTTGAAGCTGACATTGTTATTCCATTCTTAGAAGGGTAGAAAGATTCTCCATCTTTCCTGTATCTTCTTACATGAACTCGGACCGTGTTGTTAAAATCGCATACTTTCACGAATGCGTTACCCCCTAAATGAAAATGATGAGGTGCAAGATTTTTCATAGAAATTCTTGGGAGGATAACTTCTCCACACGATTTGGGCTTTAAAGGAACGGACTCACATACCTTCTTAGCGAGAGTAGCAGAAATTTCAGCACTTTGCTTCATCGTGGAAATGGAATCAGTAGCACTCAAAGCAACAGACAAAAATGAAGTGACTCGTTTGAAGACTAAAGACAAACTGAAGGAACAGCTCTTATTCTAAGTCAAAACTGAGAAGAGGTTGGAGTTCGTCACTTGTTTACTGCTTGAGAGGGAAAGAGCAGAGTCATGGGGTTTAAGAACACTCGGTTATCTTCTTTCTAAAGGTCAAATTCAATCTAATGTTTGGAGCATTCTTTTGTCGAGGCAGACCATGACTCCAATACGAATTAGTTGGTGGCAGGATCTGTAGTAAAGTTCCAGATCTCAAAGATAAGGAAACTGGTTTAAACCCGTTTCGCTTGAAAACAAGTCTCTTTCCTGTCAGAGAGATACTGATGTAATACAAGACAAAGGATCTAATTCAGCTTCGTCATCACGGTGATAACCGATTTGGTTATCACCATTTCTTATAAAAGTGCATGGGGATCAAAAAACGATTTTGATGATTTTACTAAGATGACAGATTTCGGATTTCTTATGATAGAAAATACAGTGAATTTCCCATTGAATAACATGGGAAACTACGAAATTTAAGAAGCACGTTTTCGTTCAAGTAAAATATTTTAAAAGGTAATCAGTTGAAAACAGACAGGGTGTGTTTCTGAACAGTTCATTATTTCCTAAAATCAAAACGAGTCACTTCGTTTTTTCCTAATGTGCGTTTCTGAAAGAAGTAAAAATAGTTTAAGTAGAAAATTGGAAATATATTTTTATGAATCCTAGACTGTTTATTTACGTATAGCTAGAGGGTCTTCAGTGAGAGCACTTATTCTCTTTTCAAACTAAGAGAATGAAGTGTAGTCAGTTTGAAAAAAATTCAAACTCCCCTAAATTTAGTCTTTTGTCCTGGTTTCGACTCAATACTGTAAAGCATTGCTCTCAGACCAGTTGAATTCCTGGCCCTTAATGAAATACATTAAGCCTTTCCCTTAAAAATAAGCAATCTCTTCTTCAATACCAGATCCCCAATAAATTTCTTTAAGAGTTATTCATTCACACTTTTACTTTTAAAAACTTGAAATTCATTATTATTTAACTCCTTATAAAAATGAAACACATTCACCCTTTTACTTTAAAAAACTTGAAATAACTTCATACAAAAATGAAACCCATTCACTTTTTTACTTTTAAAATTATAGAAAAATAGATGATAGAGAACATAGGTTCACTTTCTCATTCACACTCATGCATAAATAGTGCTGTTTGAGCTGCATGGAGGTGTCAAGATGGGTGGGAAAAACCTCCATCTATCATTCAATTGGACTAAAACTGTTAAAGGATGTGAGCTATTCTCACTAGCTCCTCCATGCAGCTCAAACAGCACTATTTATGCATGAGTGTGAATGAGAAAGTGAACCTATGTTCTCTATCATCTATTTTTCTATAATTTTAAAAGTAAAAAAGTGAATGGGTTTCATTTTTGTATGAAGTTATTTCAAGTTTTTTAAAGTAAAAGGGTGAATGTGTTTCATTTTTATAAGGAGTTAAATAATAATGAATTTCAAGTTTTTAAAAGTAAAAGTGTGAATGAATAACTCTTAAAGAAATTTATTGGGGATCTGGTATTGAAGAAGAGATTGCTTATTTTTAAGGGAAAGGCTTAATGTATTTCATTAAGGGCCAGGAATTCAACTGGTCTGAGAGCAATGCTTTACAGTATTGAGTCGAAACCAGGACAAAAGACTAAATTTAGGGGAGTTTGAATTTTTTTCAAACTGACTACACTTCATTCTCTTAGTTTGAAAAGAGAATAAGTGCTCTCACTGAAGACCCCTCTAGCTATACGTAAATAAACAGTCTAGGATTCATAAAAATATATTTCCAATTTTCTACTTAAACTATTTTTACTTCTTTCAGAAACGCACATTAGGAAAAAACGAAGTGACTCGTTTTGATTTTAGGAAATAATGAACTGTTCAGAAACACACCCTGTCTGTTTTCAACTGATTACCTTTTAAAATATTTTACTTGAACGAAAACGTGCTTCTTAAATTTCGTAGTTTCCCATGTTATTCAATGGGAAATTCACTGTATTTTCTATCATAAGAAATCCGAAATCTGTCATCTTAGTAAAATCATCAAAATCGTTTTTTGATCCCCATGCACTTTTATAAGAAATGGTGATAACCAAATCGGTTATCACCGTGATGACGAAGCTGAATTAGATCCTTTGTCTTGTATTACATCAGTATCTCTCTGACAGGAAAGAGACTTGTTTTCAAGCGAAACGGGTTTAAACCAGTTTCCTTATCTTTGAGATCTGGAACTTTACTACAGATCCTGCCACCAACTAATTCGTATTGGAGTCATGGTCTGCCTCGACAAAAGAATGCTCCAAACATTAGATTGAATTTGACCTTTAGAAAGAAGATAACCGAGTGTTCTTAAACCCCATGACTCTGCTCTTTCCCTCTCAAGCAGTAAACAAGTGACGAACTCCAACCTCTTCTCAGTTTTGACTTAGAATAAGAGCTGTTCCTTCAGTTTGTCTTTAGTCTTCAAACGAGTCACTTCATTTTTGTCTGTTGCTTTGAGTGCTACTGATTCCATTTCCACGATGAAGCAAAGTGCTGAAATTTCTGCTACTCTCGCTAAGAAGGTATGTGAGTCCGTTCCTTTAAAGCCCAAATCGTGTGGAGAAGTTATCCTCCCAAGAATTTCTATGAAAAATCTTGCACCTCATCATTTTCATTTAGGGGGTAACGCATTCGTGAAAGTATGCGATTTTAACAACACGGTCCGAGTTCATGTAAGAAGATACAGGAAAGATGGAGAATCTTTCTACCCTTCTAAGAATGGAATAACAATGTCAGCTTCAACGTTCCGAAAATTCATGGGAAAATCACACTGGATTCAAGGCATGAATTGTGACATCTTGATTAATCGTGAACTTATTGTTTCCTGCTGTCCTTCCCTCTTAAGAGATGCTTCTGGCAGTTACACGTTAGAAGTGCTTTCCCAGAATTCATGGTTTTCGTCGATTGAATCCTGTTCCGATAAAGCTGACTTGTCAACAATTTGGAACTCTTATTGATCAATGTGGAAAAATATGGGACAGCATTACTCAACTACTATTTGGACCTGTCTTTAGAAAGGCTGTTTTGCACCATCCAAGGACTTCTTCCCCTGTTGCTTCCATCTCAGATGAAGAGTTTTTCATCATGCTTGCTGACATGGTAAGGGATCGCCTTCAGGAACATGTCAATAACTTATATTATTGTATGGAGTGCCACCAACCCCCAAATCGCATATTCGCAAACATCACGGCCCACAGCTGTGCATATGCCACCCCCGAATCCAAGTGGCAAAAGTATTTCGATGATGCCGTTGCATTGCTTAACCCCAAGATTCTAGCAGAATCTTTTGTTGCAGTCACTGGAGACCATGTCCCGTCCAAAGCGTTCTTGGAAAGCATAATTGTAAAGAACTTGCTAGAGACTGTGAAGTCAATGTGCTGAGATATTAGCAGGTAAAAGAAAAATTCCTTATACCGACCATGGAGCAGCTGTATGAAGGGGACCCAGAAAAACAGTCCTTTTTTAGGACTGCTTTATTTATTTTTATTCATTTATATTTTTTCTGTATGAATGAGTTTCATTTTTTGTAATGAGTTAAATAATAATGAATTTCAAGTTTTTAAAAGTAAAAGTGTGAATGAATAACTCTTAAAGAAATTTATTGGGGATCTGGTATTGAAGAAGAGATTGCTTATTTTTAAGGGAAAGGCTTAATCTATTTCATTAAGGGCCAGGAATTCAACTGGTCTGAGAGCAATGCTTTACAGTATTGAGTCGAAACCAGGACAAAAGGCTAAATTTAGGGGAGTTTGAATTTTTTTTTCAAACTGACTACACTTCATTCTCTTAGTTTGAAAAGAGAATAAGTGCTCTCACTGAAGACCCCTCTAGCTATACGTAAATAAACAGTCTAGGATTCATAAAAATATATTTCCAATTTTCTACCTAAACTATTTTTACTTCTTTCAGAAACGCACATTAGGAAAAAATAAATAAACGAAGTGATTCGTTTTGATTTTAGGAAATAATGAACTGTTCAGAAACACACCCTGTCTGTTTTCAACTGATTCGAAAAAGACTTTTAAAATATTTTACTTGAACGAAAACGTGCTTCTTAAATTTCGCAGTTTCCCATGTTATTCAATGGGAAATTCACTGTATTTTCTATCACAAGAAATCCGAAATCTGTCATCTTAGTAAAATCATCAAAATCGTTTTTGACCCTATGCACTTTTATAAGATTCCAAAGTGTATCTTAGAAAAAACGAAGTGATTCGTTTTTGACACTAGGAAGGAATGTACTTTTCTGAAATGAACTTTGTAAAATTCTTTCAATTTACTCGATCCAAAACAGTCTTTTATGCATGCTAGTTTTCCCATGGTTTTCTATGAGATTTTTACAATTACCAGAAAACGAAAATTTCCAAAATCATCCTCTTAGGAAATCAACAAAACCATTTTTCGTCTTACTTAGAATTTTTCAATAAATAATTCTATTCAGTTGTAAAAATATAGAAATAGCTTATTGAAAATAAAAAAATAAAAAAAAACGTAGATGTACGGTGTTGAGAGGAAAGTCGATATTCTTTATTCTTTAATTTTGGTATCATATTCCCGTATTCCTCTCATAAGAGGAAAAAAATATTAAAGTGCGTCTCTTATTTTTTGAGTTCGTTTGATTCGGAGGCAAAAAAAAAATATATATATATATATGAAAGAAATGTTTTCTCGACGAATGATTCAAACTCATTTCTGTTCGAAGTATAAGAAAATGAAATCTGACATCATAGCAATGAATGCGTAAACACTTTCATTGAAACGATAGTAAATCATCTCGATTATGGCTTCTTTCATGACAATGAAAATTTTCGTAATGAAAGACTTGAAAGTACTTCGAAAGCCTAAAAGAGTTCTACTCTCTTAATAAATTAAAATTGAATAAATGCTTCTGTTTCTCAGTAAAGAACTGGAGGGACATGGAATCTGACAATAGTAAAGTGAGAACGAAGATTTTAAAGCAGTTCATGAAAAAAAAGGCCATGGTATATTCAGTAAAGAAATGTCATAGAGTAGAGAGAGTGTGAACAATCTATCCGTCTTTAGGTTGAGCTTTCACTTATAGGGCTTCTTTTTTCATATTGAAATATAAAGATGCATTTCCTTTAACTGGAAATGAACTAAGATATACATATATTTCCCCAGCTTGGAAGAATATACCTTTTACATTAAATATATCTCTTTTTTGGATAGTAAATGTATACAACTCTGAATATCAAATAAATAAAAAAATAATGTTTATGGGAAGAACGGAATTAGTCGCTTTGCCTCTAGAATGAATGTTTTTTCGGACGAGACAGAAAAAATATTCAGCCCAAAGAATACAAATTTTATCGAAAGAAAAAGGTTTTAGATTGTATGTCTTGACATTGAATGCTTTCCTGTCGAGGCAGTCCACGAAAAAGTATGGCTAACTACGAAAGAATAAAAAATGTATATTTGACATACATGCAAGCTTTGAGGAATATTTTTAAGCTAGTTGGAAAATATGCTATATAAGGAAACCAAAATCTGACGATTTGTTGCATCTAAAATAATCGTTTGCTGAAATGAAATGGAAAAAAAGATAGTCTGAATAAAAGGCCTCATAAGTTTGTCCAAGAAAAAAGAATCCTGACCTATTGAGAAGTTTAATGAAATTTCAAAGATAGAGGAAGAAAAATATCGGAAATTGGGAAGCTATAAGGAAATAAAGACCGAAAATATTGTTTGAGCAGAATTTTAACTGGGAAAGATCTGTAGAGTTCTTGAACATACGAAAAAATTACGAGAAAATATTATTGCAGGGGTGAAAGACTCAGAATTAACATGAAGTCTATGTCCAGTAATTACTGCGAACAAGAACGAAATAATTTCTAAAGAAGCATTTCCTCGTCTCATGGTCTGAAATAAAATTGAATGGAGGAAAAAGAAAAGTTCCCCAGAAAATTCATTACATCTACACGAAAAAACTCCTCAAAACATACAAAAAATATATAAAAACACATGAAGAAATAACGTAAAAGTAATTTAAAAATATATATATAGGGAATACGTAGTACACGAAAACCATTTGACCCCCTGACTATTTTTGGAAACCAAATCATCGTGAGTTAGAACCTCGCTAAGACCTTAGGAGCATTTTTATTCCCTTGGAAAGAAAATTCCCCAGCATCGTTACGTAAAAATTTCCTCCGGGGGAAAAATAGTATTGAAGAGGGGGTGGGGAATCTTGCTTGCAAACCACAGGAATAAATGCAAAAACTCCCAACGGACCCCACTCAGTCGTTGCCATCCCTCAAAATCAAAGATCCAGAAGAAACAAGAAGGACAATTATCTAAAGTCAATACCGCAGCACGTTAGGCCGTAAATAGCATCCTTTTAGTCATAGACTACTTTAAACTTTGTAATCTTTCTAACTATTCACAACAACGAACAAAGGGAAAATGTGACTAATCTTATGTCAATATGCTGACAAGCAAAAGGAAATCCTTCAGCATCTGACTGAGATTAGGTTAATGAGGGAACACGCGGGACTAATATTCAGCTCAAAGAATACAAATTTTATCGAAAGAAAAAAGGTTTTAGATTGTATGTCTTGACATTGAATGCTTTCCTGTCAAGGCAGTCCACGAAAAGTATGGCTAACTAGGAAAGAATAAAAAAAATGTATATTTGACATACATGCAAGCTTTGAGGAATATTTTTAAGCAAGTTGGAAAATATGCTATATAAGGAAACCAAAATCTGACGGTTTGTTGCATCTAAAATAATCGTTTGCTGAAATGAAATGAAAAAAAAGATAGTGTGAATAAAAGGACTCATAAGTTTGTCCAAGAAAAAAAGAATCCTGACCTATTGAGAAGTTTAATGAAATTTCAAAGATAGAGGAAGAAAAAATATCGGAAATTGGGAAGCTATAAGGAAATAAAGACCGAAAATATTGTTTGAGCAGAATTTTAACTGGGAAAGATCTGTAGAGTTCTTGAACATACGAAAAAAATTACGAGAAAATATTATTGCAGGGGTTAAAGACTCAGAATTAACATGAAGTCTATGTCCAGTAATTACTGCGAACAAGAACGAAATAATTTCTAAAGAAGCATTTCCTCGTCTCATGGTCTGAAATAAAATTGAATGGAGGAAAAAGAAAAGTTCCTCAGAAAATTCATTACATCTACACGAAAAAACTCCTCAAAACATACAAAAAATATATAAAAACACATGAAGAAATAACGTAAAAGTAATTTAAAAAATATATATATAGGGAATACGTAGTACACGAAAACCATTTGACCCCTGACTATTTTTGGAAACCAAATCATCGTGAGTTAGAACCTCGCTAAGACCTTAGGAGCATTTTTATTCCCTTGGAAAGAAAATTCCCCAGCATCGTTACGCAAACATTTCCTCCGGGGGAAAAATAGTATTGAAGAGGGGGAAATCTTGCTTGCAAAACACAGGAATAAATGCAGAAATTCCCAACGGACCCCACTCAGTCGTTGCCATCCCTCAAAATCAAAGATCCATCGAAATAATAAAGTTCCAAGAAGCATCATCATATCTAACACCTACGCAGTGCCCTTTCCCCACTCGGTCGTTGCCATCCCCCAAAATCAAAGATCCATCGAAAGTTCCAAGAAGCATCGCTAGGGGTAGTACATCGAGTTGGCATCCCCCTATATCCAACACCTTTCCCACTCGGCCGTTGCCATCCCTCAAAATCAAAGATCAATCGAAAGTTCCAAGAAGCACCGCTAGGGGGCAGCACATCGAGTTGACATCCCCTATATCCAACCCCTTTCCCACTCGGGCGTTGCCATCCCTCAAAATCAAAGATCAATCGAAAGTTCCAAGAAGCACCGCTAGGGGGCAACACATCGAGTTGCCATCCCCCTATATCCAACCCCTTTCCCACTCGGGCGTTGCCATCCCTCAAAATCAAAGATCAATCGAAAGTTCCAAGAAGCACCGCTAGGGGGCAACACATCGAGTTGCCATCCCCTATATCCAACCCCTTTCCCACTCGGGCGTTGCCATCCCTCAAAATCAAACATTTATGAACAAAAATAAGATATCATAATAACATTTCTTGAGATGAGGACATGACCGTGTTATTCGAGAAAAAATAAAAGAGAAATGATTAATTAATACTTACCCTACATAATTTTCATTAGGGAAGACACATGAGGAATTCATGAAAATTAATTGAAAAATCAACAAATTACGAGGGAAAAAACGTTTTACATAACAATAATCTAAGGGGATGGGGTCGAGAGAGGGGAAAATAAATAATGAAACAACCTTCATTAAATTAAAAAAAAGGAATAAGCCTTCATTGATTTCCCCAACATTCGACAAAGTCCAATAAATACTACTATCTTCGGAGATAAGCACACCCTTCGGTCGGAGGGGAAAAATTGCAGCGGGGAATTGGAGGCTGCTACTGACCACGCCCCCTCCGTTCGCTCGGCTGCAGCTTGCTCCGGCTGGCTCCGGCTGCTCCGGCCGACACCTAATGTTAAGTCTATGGCTCCGGTTTTAGCCAGAATCGGTCATTTTCTACTACTGATGCATTAAGGTGGACGTCAAGTAATTTCGCTTCCTATACTTCCAATGGGAAAACTTCTGTGCACATTTTCTTCACAATTAATCGTTCCCAAGGATGAAAATTTGAACATCGATTGAAATAAGTTCATACTATAACTTCGAATACTTAACACTTTCTAAAACATAGCCATAATTATGTTAAAAATCAACTACTTTTCCTTTGGTGGTGTTGAAACCAGAAAAAAGATGGCGCCACCTGTATTTTGATGACGTCAGTAGACAAATAAATGTTGGATTGCATAAATATGGTTATATTTTAGAAAATATTAAGTATTCCAAGTTATAAAAGGAAGCTATTTTAATTGATGTTCAAATTTTCATCCTTGGAAACGCATTAATTGGGAAGAAAATGTGTACAGAAGTTTTCCCATTGGAAGTATAGGAAGCATAATTACTTGAGGTCCACCTTAAGGTACAGTAGTTGGAGACTCTGGGCAGGGCAGTGGGGAGCTAGTAAAGGAGTTTTTTCTGGAAAAACATCGTTATCGGCAACTGTTGCCGCTGCGTCTTTAGGTGCTGAAAAATCTCATAATACGACATTAAAGAGTCCGCAATACTTCGGTTTATTTTAAGGCTAGTTCCATAGACGGATCATAGTTAGAAATTAAATCTTTCAAGTGCTTTGCTGCTTGGAAAAGTTCGGCAAACTCGTGCAGATTACCGCTGGCAGTTTCATCATCTTCGTCCGAGGAAGTTTTCACAAGTTCTTCTAACTCTTCATTAGTTATCGGTCCTTGATGTCCAATCAAATCTGTTATTTCTTCCTCCAGAATATCGACGAAGCCTTCATCCCCCAACAGTGGCGTAGCCAGAAATTTCTTAAGGGGGGGGGGGGGAGGGGTCCATGGGTTTGGTTCATTGGTGAAAGCCGCATATATACATATCATCATCATCATCATCATCAACAACAAATATCAATCCACTGCTGGATGAAGGTCTCCCCAAGTTTCCTCCACAACGGTCTGTCTCGTGCCAGTCTCCTCCATGTCACTCCCGCATACTTTCGAATTTCATCCACCCATCTCCTATGTGGTTTTCTTCTGGGTCTTTTCCTGTCCCTTGGAATCCAATCTAAAATTTCGGCTGTCCATCGATGGTCTGTCCTTCTGGCAGTATGTCCAGCCCATTGCCATTTCAGGGATTTAACTCTGATCATGATGTCTTCCACTCTTGTCATTTTTCGGATCCACAAGTTCCTCTTCTTACCTCTCCTAGTTACACCAAGCATGCACCTCACCATGCTACTTTGAGTTGTCTGCAGCTTTTGTATATCTCTTTTAGTTAAGGTCCACGTCTCTCCACCATACGTAAGCACTGGAAGGATGCATTGATCAAACCCTTTTCTTTTAAGACATAACGGCATATTGCTCTTGAAAATTATGCTGTTTCTTCCAAAAGCTCTCCAGGCAAGTTTTGCATGCCAATTAATTTCTTCATCAATGTGACCCTCACTTGATATCTGCTGTCCAAGGTAAACGTACGTGTCGGTTATCTCCAACTTTTCTCCATCAATCGATAAATCTGCATTTCTTGTAAAAGCATTGAACATTGCTCTTGTCAGCAAGTTCCTGGATCATACTCTGCAGCTCTGATAGGGTAGTTGCAAAAATGACTACGTCATCAGCAAAACGAAGGTGGGTTAGATAATCTCCATTAATCTTTATCCCCTTGTTTTCCCAGCTCAGTGATTGAAAGACATTTTCCAATGTGGCATTAAAGAGCTTCGGAGATATGGTGTCACCTTGTCTCACTCCCTTTCCAATTTTTATGTCTGTTGTATTTTCAAACTGCCGAATCTTTGCACTTGCATTTTCATAGATGTTATCAATAATATTAATGTATGTATCTTCAATACCGCAGGATTTCAGAGCAATTATAACTGCTGATGGTTTCACCGAATCAAAGGGCTTTTTCATAATCGATAAAAGCCATGCACAATGGAAGTTCATATTCCCTCGCTCTTTCAATTAGTTCTCTCAGTACGTGGATATGATCTATTGGGCTGTAGCCACTCCTGAATCCAGCTTGTTCTCTCGGTTGAGCCATGTCCAGAGTTACCTTCAAACGGTGTGAAAGAACTTTAGTGAAGATTTTATAAACCACTGATAGGAGGCTGATAGTTCTGTAGTTCCCGAGATCTTCAATGTCACCTTTTTTATGTAGCAGGATCATTATAGCGTTGTTCCAATCCTCAGGAATCTTCCCTTCATTAAGGCACCGAGTGAAAATTTGGGCGAGTACTGTTTCGATTTCTCCACTTGCTTCTTGTATGATGTCTACAGTGATTCCATCTTCTCCTGGAGCTTTTCCCCGCTTCATGTTCTTGATTGCATGTGCAACTTCTGCTGGGAGGACTGGAAGAACTCTGGTACTGGTACCTTTCATGGTGTCTGGAGTACATGTATCATCCCTTTCATATAATTTGGAGTAGAAATCTTTTACTCTTTTCAAGATTTCGCCTCTATTTCTTGTTACAGAACCATCTTCTTTTCTCAGTGCCATAATCTGTTTTCTTCCCTTACTGAGATGTCCGCTTGCTATCTTTAGGCTTTGGTTGTTTTCAATTGCTTTCCTCACTAATTCACAGCTGAATTTCCTTACGTCTTCAGTGATACTTTTTCGTACTGTCTTGCATAGCTCTATATATTCCACTTTGGAAGTCGCATCTTCTTTAGTTGTCCTCATCTCTCTTCTTTTTTGCATCAACATTTTGGTTTTTCCTGATAATTTGTTCACATGCAACTTATTCTTAGACCCAACTAGTTTTGTTGCTGTTTCCATAAGAGCTTTGGTTACTTTTCTGTTAACTTCAGAAATATCAACTTCATCCGATGTTAGGCCTTCTAAAGCAGAGAATCTGTTCTTCAGTTCCAACTTGAAGTTATTATGGTGTTTTTTAAGGTTGGTTATGTCAATAGATTTTGTTTGTCTTATGAGCTTGCCACGTTCAAGTTTAGTGTTGAGGTGCATCTTACATCTCACCAATCTATGGTCACTACCTGTGCTGAACTTGTTTAGCACACTGCAGTCTTCTATGACGAATTTTTTGTTACACATAATAAAATCAATTTCACTTGTCATCCCATTTGGATGTCTCCATGTCCATTTCCTGTGTGGCTTTTTTTTTTTTTTTTTTGAAAAAGGAGTTCAGGATGAAAAACCCTTCTGCCTCTGCAAACTCAACGAGAGTATTTCCACGCTGGTTTCTATTGCCGTGACCGAATTTACCTACTGAAGTTTCATTCCGTTGCCGTTGCCCTATTTTTGCATTGAAATCTCCCATAATTACCTTCAAGTGCTGCTTACCTTTATTATTTAGATGACGAATTTCCTCATAAAATTCTTCAATTTCTTCTTCAGGATGACCTGTGGTGGGTGCATAAGTTTGAATAATCTGAGCCTTGTATCTTCTCAAGAGTTGGATAACGAGTCGTGCAGCTCTGTCAGAGGAACTTTCAACTTCTACAACTTTATCCTTCAGTTGCTTGTTTATTATAAATCCAACACCACTAGTTCTGCCAGTATAAGTCCCACGATAGTAGTAGAGATGTCCACTTTTCAGTTCAATGAGATCTTCTCCTTTTCTCCTTACCTCACTTAGCCCGACGATGTCCCACTTGATCCTTTGTAGTTCCTCTTCCAATTCAAGAAGCCTTGAATCAGAAGATAGGGAGCGTCCATTATACGTAGCCAAGGTCAGCATCAGATGGCAGCCTAGTCCGGTCCTCCGGTGATTCTTAGCACCCTCTGCCTTCATGTAGCACTGGCCGCTGCCTTGGCAAGGTATATTCCAGCTGCCGGAGACTGATGGCCAAGATTTAAGTTGTGGAAATCTCCCCTCAAGGGGGAGGGGGTCCGGACCTGAGGACCACCCCTTGGCTACGCCCTATGTCCTCCAGTCTGCTTGGCCATCTGAGTAATATGTTTTGCTTCCTTGTTGATGGTAGGAAAACCTTTAAAATCATTGACACAGTCACACCACAGGGGCCGCCAGCACGCATTTATAATTTTTTCGTAGCTCCATTTCCCCTGTGATATGAATCTAGCAGTTGGGCTGACCGCGTATACATTGAATCCGCGTAAAATGCGGCACCACTGTACAGTCTAGAACTTCTGTTGTCCAACGGTTGTCTGATCTAATAATATGTCCAGCTCATTTTCATTTTAGGGATTTTACCTTGATTATGATGTCATAAAATATCGTCATTTTCCTTAACACACAGACACACACGCACGCACACGCACACACGCATTATTAAATGAGTAGACATAGAAGGTAGATAGAGAGAGATGGAGGACGCAATATTTGGTGGTGTGCCTCGGGCCTAGCGACGTTTAACGAAATTTCCGTTTTGGAAAGTTTCCATTTCTAATTACGAAACTTCAGAAGTTTGATAGATTTTCCGTTGTGACTAATTCCGTTTTTTTTTTTTTTTTTTTTTGTTGTTGTTTGTTTGAGATAAGTCAGTTTCGTGTTTTTGAGTTTTTATAGAGAAATTTCCCGAATTTCTCAAAATTTCGATTATGACTTCTCCTATCCTTTTAGCAAGGCTTTTTTTTTTTTTTCTTCAACGTACGAAGTGGAGGAATCCTTCATTTTTGGCCGGGATCAAGCCCGTTACGGCTAGGACGCCAGTGAGGAGTCCTAACGACTGTGGTAGAAAGACACCTACCACTAGGTCACGCTTGAGATAGAAACGAAGATGACTGGAAGACTGGAACCGTACGATGATGAAACGTTTTTCGCTATGAATGCAGGTAAATTAGTTTTTCCATTTTCTATAGGAGCTTATTATTTTTCTGAATCATCATCATCATCATCATCATTGTCAACCATTATCAATCCACTGCTGGACGAAGGTCTCCCCAAGTTTCCTCCACAACGGTCTGTCTTGTGCCAGTCTCCTCCATGTCACCCCTGCATACTTTCGAATTTCATCCACCCATCTCCCATGTGGTCTTCTTCTGGGTCTTTTCCTGTCCCTTGGAATCCAATCTAAAATTTCGGCTGTCCATCGATGATCTGTCCTTCTGGCAGTATGTCCAGCCCATTGCCATTTCAGGGATTTAACTCTGATCATGATGTCTTCCACTCTTGTCATTTTTCGGATCCACGAGTTCCTCTTCTTATCTCTCCTGGTTACACCAAGCATGCACCTCTCCATGCTACTTTGAGTTGTCTGCAGCCTTTGTATGTCTCTTTTAGCTAAGGTCCACGTCTCTGCACCATACGTAAGCACTGGAAGGATGCATTGATCAAACACTTTTCTTTTAAGACATAATGGCATATTGCTCTTGAAAATTATGCTGTTTCTTCCAAAAGCTCTCCAGGCAAGTTTTGTACGCCGATTAATTTCTTCATCAATGTGACCCTCACTTGATATCTGCTGTCCAAGATAAACGTACGTGTCTGTTATCTCCAGCTTTTCTCCATCAATCGATAAATCTTCATTTCTTGTAAAAGCATTGAACATCACTTTTGTCTTCTGAAAGTTCATTTTTAATCCCACTTCTTTACTCTTGTCAGCAAGTTCCTGGATCATACTCTGCAGCTCTGATGGGGTAGTTGCAAAAATGACTACGTCATCAGCAAAACGAAGGTGGGTTAGATAATCTCCATTAATCTTTATCCCCTTGTTTTCCCAGCTCAGGGACTGAAAAACACCCTCCAATGTGGCATTAAAGAGCTTCGGAGATATGGTGTCACCTTGTCTCACTCCCTTTCCAATTTTTACGTGTGTTCTGAATAGGCTCACAATATATATATATATATATATTTATTATTATTATTATTTTTTTTTTTTTTGCTGTACGAGGACTATTACAAATCACAATTGATTTTCAAAATGATTTTTTCAAAGCAACAGAATATTTTGAAACTCGAGATTTTTTTTTAAAGTAACAATGACTTTCAATTATGTTTAAAAAAGGTGAAGTGTACTAGTTCATAGTATTATTTCACAAAACGCCAAAACATAAAAATTTTGTGTTAAGGGTTTCACAGACCGATATATCGATATCATACAATCCCCAGTACGATACCCAGTTTCTTACGATAGCATGGAATTGTCCACCATTCTGTTGAAGACACAAATTCACTCGATGTCACATGTTGGCGGACACTCTTTTCACCGTGTTGGCTGGTATGTCCCTCACGTCTGTAATGATGTTGTTCCGCAGGTCCTGTACCTTATTAGGGTTGTTGTGGTATACTGTGTCCTCCAGATAGCCCCAGAAATAAAAATCTGGTGAGCAAGGCTGCCAAAGTTTTTTTGAGATTAATCGATCGTGGAAGAACTCACGGAGCATCTCCATTGTGTCGTCTGATTCCATCTTGTTGAAACCAACAGTAACGCTCGTGTTCTTCCAGCATCGCTACAAATTGATGGATGATGTCTGCATCATCATCATCATCATCATTGTCAACCATTATCAATCCACTGCTGGACGAAGGTCTCCCCAAGTTTCCTCCACAACGGTCTGTCTTGTGCCAGTCTCCTCCATGTCACTCCCGCATATTTACGAATTTCATCCACCCATCTCCCATGTGGTCTTTTTCTGGGTCTTTTCCTGTCCCTTGGAATCCAATCTAAAATTTCGGCTGTCCATCTATGGTCTGTCCTTCTGGCAGTATGTCCAGCCCATTGCCATTTCAGGGATTTAACTCTGATCATGATGTCTTCCACTCTCGTCATTTTTCGGATCCACGAGTTCCTCTTCTTATCTCTCCTGGTTATACCAAGCATGCACCTCTCCATGCTGCTTTGAGTTGTCTGCAGCCTTTGTATGTCTCTTTTAGTTAAGGTCCACGTCTCTGCACCATACGTAAGCACTGGAAGGATGCATTGATCAAACACTTTTCTTTTAAGACATAATGGCATATTGCTCTTGAAAATTATGCTGTTTCTTCCAAAAGCTCTCCAGGCAAGTTTTGTACGCCTATTAATTTCTTCATCAATGTGACCCTCACTTGATATCTGCTGTCCAAGATAAACATACGTATCTGTTATCTCCAGTTTTTCTCCATCAATCGATAAATCTTCATTTCTTGTAAAAGCATTGAACATCACTTTTGTCTTCTAAATGTCTGCATACATAGCGGAATTTACAGTTGTGTCATAAAAAGAAAAAATGGCCCTACAATTCGCCGTCTAGACATGGCGCACCCCACTCCAACTTTCTGACAGTGAAGTCCAACCTCATGCAATGCGTGTGGATTCTCCGCATCCCATATGCGAGTGTTTTGGCTATTATCATATCCATTCAAATGAAACCATGCCTCATCACTGAAAAAAATGTTGTAAAGCTGGTTAGTCACATTGTTGCACGTGAAACTCTTAAACCATTGGCAGTAGGCAATGCGCTTTTCCGAGTGCAAAGGACGTAGCTCTTGCACTACTCGAATTCTGTACAGCCGTAGCTTTAGACGTTTAGTAGCCCTCTGGCAGGCTGCATACGATGCCCCTAACTCTTGAGACAGCCGCCGAAGTGACTTCCGGGGAGAGCGCTGCAGGGAAACGTGAATTATTTTGGACTTATCCTGAACACTGCCTGTCTCGCGAAACCGATTCACAAGGTCATACACAGTTGTTTTCCCTGGTATAGAAGCATCAGGAAACTTCCTTTGAAAGAGCTGAATGCAACGTTGGTAAGATTTTCCCGCAAAATAAACTTCTAACAAAGCGACTCTCTGCTCTTACTTGAGACTCGTGGCTGACTGAACGTTGCCACTGCCCGCGTGAGCGTAGTGTCACGTGGTGCTATCCCGTGACGCAACTCGTTCCCCAAGGTCACACACAACAGCCACAAGCAGCAATACTCGGATATCTTTTATGGTTTTACAGCAAATACGTTTTAAAATATAGACTTTTGAATCAACCTGTACAACAGCAGGTACACTAACTGTGGGAAGGGGAGGGGAGGTATTCGTTTCGACATTAACCTAACATTAACCTAACTCATAAATTATATATTAACCTAACTATCATGCGAAATGCTATCCACAATATCCGATCTCGCTACAGAACTTCAAAATCAGATCCTCCGACCGACGATTACAATTTAATAGTTAATCAAACCTTAATTTTTCCAGCGAATCGCTCTTATTACAGAAAAATGTCCATCATATGGATACGGAAAAAGGGAGAACAGAATTTTTCCCGTTATTATACAAATGGAATTGCGGAAAGATTTCTGAAAATTCAGTTTTTTTCCATTATTAACCGCAGAAAAGTGAACACGAATGTTTCTGTCAATTCACGTATGAAAAATCTGTGAAATTCAGGTTTCTTCCGTCATTTCACGGCAAATGTTGAATCAGGATAACATTTCGTTAATTCACGAAAGAAATCACGGAGAATGGCTCGTGAATCTCAGGAAATTTTTTACAGTGCACACGACAGGAAAAACAACATCAGAGCGTTTTCTTTCTTAAAAAAAAACAACAAGCGAAAAACAAAAACAAAAAACAAAAAAACGAAAAGAAAAGAAAGATCACACCGAATTTTCGGTTGCAATGAGCACGTCTTTTAAATCTTTCCGACACGAAAACAATATTTCTATAAGTTATTCATTGTCAATGGAACCAGTTAGAGTAAAAACCAACCGGATTCCTACAATCGATGAAACATCTATTAGGTGCGCAACTTAATTCTCGGCCCCTAACCGCAAGCGATCATAGAACGTCGGCAAATGCAAATAGCTGTATGTGATAATGGCTGATTGCAGCGCCATCCAACAGCTTTCCAGGTAACCGCAACCGCTCACAGCTGTAATGACAGAAGGGAAGAAAGTTGACGGTGAAAGCAATGTCGTTCGAGAAGCAACGTTTGAGGCACTGCCTCTTGTTCGCGTTTCAGCTGAAAAAAAGTGCCGCGGAAGCTTAGCAAATGATCTGTGCTGCTTTGGGTGAAGATGTTGTGTCCTAACAGTACGTGTAAGAAGTGGTTCCAGCAGTTTAAGCAGGGAAATTTCGATTTCCGTGATGCAGAACGTCCAGGACAGCCACAGAAAGTTGACGATGAGGAATTGGAACAACTGTTGGACGCGGATCTCTGTCGCACACAGTCAGAACTTGCCCAGGAACTCGGAGTAACACGGCAAGCCATTGCAAAGCGCCTGCACAAGCTTGGACGGATTCACAAGGAGGGCCGTTGGGTGCCCCACCAATTCACAACTGCGAACAAGTTTAGGCGCTACGATGTTGCTGTGTCCTTGCTCTACAGATTCAACAAGAAGGATCTCCTCCATAAGATTTTGACCTGTGATGAGAAGTGGATCCTCTACGATAATCCTAAGCAGCGCAAATCGCGGATTTATCCAGGTAAGCCTACCACCAGTACCGCTAAACCGAATATCCATGCCATGAAGTTGTTGCTGTGCATATGGTGAGATCAGCACGGTGTCCTACACTATGAGTTGTTCAAACCTGGTGAAACAGTCCATACTGAGCGTTATTGTCAGCAACTCATTAGTGTGAGTGACGCAATGGAGGCGAGTAGAGGAAAGGGCGGGTTCTGCACAGGGGCAGCCCTCCCATAGACTTAACATTAGCTGTCCACGAGGCTGCCCACGAGGCTGCCCCTGGCTGCCCACGAGACTGTCCCAGCTGTCTCGAGTCAGAATTTTTGTCACGTGGTCGTCCCCATGATACTGCCCTAGCGGTGCTTCTTGGAACTTTCAATGGAACTTTGTTTTTGAGGGATGGCAACGACCGAGAGGGAATGGGGTGGATATTGGGGGATGTCAACTGATGTGCTGCCCCGAGTCAGAATTTTTGTCACGCGATAGTCCCCATGATGTGCTGCTCTAGCGGTAAGCTTTGGAACTTTCAATGGATCTTTTGAGGGATGGCAACGATCGAGTGGGGAAAGGGGTGGATAAAGGGGGTGTCAACTCGATGTGCTGCCTCAGCGGTGCTTCTTGGAACTTTCGATGGATCTTTGATTTTGAGGATGGCAACAACCGAGTGGGTCCGTTGGGATTTTTGTATTTATTCCAGTGGTTTTCAAGCGAGATTTTTCCTCCTCTTCGATGTTATTTTTCCGGAGGAAATTTTTACGTAACGATGCTGGGGAATTTTCTTTCAATGGAGTAAAAAAATGCTCTAATGGTCTTAGCAAGGTCCTAACTCACAATGATTTGGTTTCAAAAAATTGGTCAGGTGGTCTCATGTACTACGTATTCACTCTATTTTTTTTTAATTACTTTTACATTATTTCTTCATGGTTTTTTTTTTATATATATTTTGTATGTTTTGAGGAGTTTTTCGTGTAGATGTAATGAATTTTCTTGGGAACTTTTCTTTTTCATACATTTCATTTTATTTCAGACCATGAGACGGGAAAATGCTTCTTTAGAAACGATTTCGTTCCTGTTCGCAGTAACTATTGGACTTTTGACAAAATTTTGGGAAATCAAGCGGAAATGTAGACATGTTAATTCTGAGTCTTTCGCCCTTCCAATATTTTTTCTAGTCGTAATGTTTTCATGTACTATGTATTCTAATTTTCTTTTTTATAACTTTTACGTTATTTCTTCATGAATTTTTTATATATTTTGTATGTTTTGAGGGAGTTTTTCGTGTAGATGTAATGAATTTCTTGGGAACGTTTCTTTTTCATACATTTAATTTTATTTCAGACCATGAGACGAGAAATGCTTTCTTCAGAAACTATTTCGTTCCTGTTCGCAGTACTATTGGACTTTTGACAAAATTTTTGGGAAATCAAGCGGAAATGTAGACATGTTAATTCTGAGTCTTTCGCCCTTCCAATATTTTTTCTAGTCGTAATGTTTTCATGTACTATGTTTTCCTGCTCTTCTTTTATAACTTTTACGTTATTTCATCATGAATTTTTATATTTTTTGTATGTTTTGAGGAGTTTTTCGTGTAGATGTAATGAATTTTCTGGGAACTTTTCTTTATTCAATTTTATTACAGATCATGAGACGAGGAAATGCTTCTTTAGAAACGATTTCCGTTCCTGTTCACAGTAATTATTGACTTTTGTCATTTTTTTTTTTTTTTGTTAAATGACTTCATGCTAATTCTGAGTCTTTCGCCTTGCAATATTATTTTCTCGTAATTTTTTCGTGTGTTCAAGAACTCTACAGGTCTTTCACAGTTAAAATTCTGATGAAACAATATTTCTTACTTTATTTCGCATATCATTATAGCTTCCCAATTTCGCTATTTTACTTCATCTTTTTTTTTTTTGAAATTTCGTAAAACTTTTCAGTATGTCAGTAATTGTTTTCTTATCTTTGTCAAACTTGTAGACTCCATTTATTTGGACTCTTTTTTTTTTTCCATTTCATTTCAACAAAACGATTATTTTAGATGTAGCAAGTCATCAGATTTTTGTTTCCTTATATAGCATATTTTCAAACTTGCTTAAAAATATTCCTCAAAGCTTTGCATGTAATCAAATATGCATTTTTTATTCTTTCCTAGTTTGCTATACTTTTCGTGGACTGTCCCAAGAAAGCATTCATTGTCAAGACATACAATCTAAAACCTTTTTTCTTACGATAAAATTTGTATTTTGGGCTGTATATTTTTCTGTCTCGTCCGAAAATCATTCATTCTAGAGGCAAAGCTAGTGATTCTGTTCATCCCATAAACATTATTTTAACGTTTTATTAACTAATCAGAAAAGCAGTTATTCTCACCCCCATAGCGAAAATAAAGAAATTCTTATTTTTCCATACATATCGACTCAATCTATTTTTCGAAATGTTGGTCATGACATTTCAACTAAAATTTCCTACTTTCACCAAAAACCATATTCTAAATGAGCTATTTTTTTTTACTTTATTTCATGTATAACTAAATTTTTATTGTTTCCTCACTTCATCAAAATTAATAAGAACTTCAATTCATTCCTTTCCTCAATTAGTTCGCTTTAAATTGAGATGTTTCAAAACTTCTCGCGTATATTTTCCACTTCAAATGTTCCTGTAGATCCTTATCATTTTTAACTCTGTCTCCGCATGTTTTTTTCTTTAGACGTTTAGTTGACCTTTTCGTTTTCAATTAGGTTTTCATTATCGTATTTTTATTCATTGTCTCAGCAGAAAAAGCTTATTCCTGGAGACATTGCGACTAAGTCCATACTTCCTCTAAACATTTTTATTTCACGTTTTACTAATTCGTAAGAAAAGCAGATGTTTCAAACTCTCATAGTGAAAATATCGTATTTCTTATTTTTTTATTATTATGTTTTCCTTCTATTCAGTGTTGTATGATTTTTAAAACTTCGGTTTATTTTATGAAACTTCTTTTTTTTTCTGATTCAACCTATCAATCTTTTCCTATCGATTTAATTGCTCTTATTTTTCCATTCGACTTTACTTTTGAACAGAAATGTGTCTAAAATCTTCAGATGTATTTTAGTCTCTAAGCCGATTCTTCACTATTTCAAATAAAGTCATTGTAGGATTTTAGTGTAAATGCCCCTAAATCTTTAGAACTTCCTTTCATAGTTAGATACTAATTTTTCGAGGTTTAAATTAAAACATGAAAGAAGAGTGTTCTTTAAGTTTATCCAGTGAAAAGAAGAGTGTTTTATTGCCTTCCAGTGAATGAAGAGTGTTTTTACACTTTCCCCAAGAAATTAACTTTGGAATCTCCTTCTACCTGAAAATGACTATCTGTGCGACTGTATCACTACGTTTGCTAAAACCTCATGACATGAAATCCTCTTTGTTTGGTAGATTAAACTAAATTCTGGTTTTGAACTTTGAACGCAAACTCAAGCTTGCAAAGCATAGTTTTCTGAGCGAACTTAAACTGTTTAAGATGACAAAAATTTAAAACTGGTGACTCAATGGGACAGAGCGTTTGAACTTTGCCGTTCATTCAAGATTTAAGAGATCAGTCGTGAACCACTAGGAAATAAGCAGACCCTGATTTAGTCCACTGTTTCCAAGGAAGGTAGGAAGCTAGTTGTAATTCAAAAGCTCATAACTCAAGCCTCCCCAGGATTTAATTTCGACGGGTGATTAGTCAGATGTCAATGTTTAGACATTGAAAAATTATTTCAGACAAATATTTTCTTACTTAAAAGTGCTTTCAGTCAGAATTTGTACAATTTAAGATTTCTTAGTCAATATTTCTATCTTAAAAACTTCTAAAGGGCTGATTTTGAAAAAAAAAAACGAGTTCTCCCAAAAACGTAAAATTTCCACAGAATTGTATGAGGAACCAAATAAATTGACGAAGTTTGAATGTTAGTCTTTCAACCAATTCTTCTTCATGTTTCATTCCATAAACTTTTCAAATTCCTATATACCCAAGAATTTTGTTAAATGTACTTCCACTAGAAATTTTCTGAAAATGATAGTTTCTTTTTAAAAAAATTCCAAAATAAGAATCCCTTCAATGAAACAAGAAATTCCTATTCAAAGCATTAAATCACTCTTCTACAAATACTTTGTAAATCTAAGGAGCTGTTTTTGTTTAGGTTTTTTTTTTAATATTCATATATTTTTCCTAATTTTAGAAGATATTTTCCAAAATGTATGTACATATACGATAGTAAAACATCATTGCTTGATGTTCACTAATTCATTGCTGTCTCAAGGATATTCTTTCATTTTTCTTCATTACACATAGACATGTTATTTTTCTTATTCACTTCAAAGACTTGAGATCAACTTTATCGAGTCCTTTGAGAAAAAGCTTTATAGAAAAGCATACTGAAATGTCAGTTTTCTTAAAGAAATCATAAGAATAAGAATTTTTTTACTGAAACAAGTTTCCCATGTTCAAAACATTAAGGGCTTTTTCGCATCAAATTCAGTATTTCATCATGTAAACTTTATTCTTCTACTTCATATCGTCGTTCGTTTCTGTTTTTCCCTATGTAACTTAAAACTTCTTTTCTTAATCTATTTTTCATAAAGTATCATTCTTTGAGTTGATTCTTCTCTCTCTCTCTCTCTTCCTCTTAAATGCATTCCTAAGTTCATATTGAGAAGGGTTTAAATTTTGATTGAAAGATCGTTTTAGGAAAGCTGAAAACTGATAAGGTGCGTTTCACAAAAGTTGAAAACAGATAATGCTCTGTTTCGGAAAAGTATTATTCCTTATAGGGCTAAAATGGAACACTTCATATTTTCTTAGGCGGTTTTCAGCGTTTCAGTAAAACAGTGAAATTCCCATTGAATAACATGGGGAACTATGAAATTTAAGAAGCACGTTTTCGTTCAAGAAAAATATTTTAAAAGGTCTATTTTCGATTCAGTTGAAAACGATTCAGGTAGAAAACAGAATGCAGTGAAAACAGTCACAGCAAGTTTCCTGAAAGTTGAAATAGATGAGGTGAAATTTGGGAAAATGTCTAAGGAAAGAATTTGTTATAAAACACAGACTGTTTAGTTTTTCCAGGCTAGCGGGGTCTTCGGTGGAGAGCGCTCTTCTTTTTCAACCCAAAAAATGAAGCGAGTCATTGTTTCATTTCAAACTCCCCGAAAATAGCCGTGTACTGGTTTCGACTCAACACTCAAAGCATTGTTTCAGACTGGTCGGAATTCCGCTCAATTGGTTGCCTAATGGAAAACCTTAGACCCCTTTGAATACCCAAATATCCTTAAGAAAAGTCTAGCAAAAAAAGCACTAGTCCCCCATTAAATCAATGGCATTCATTATTCATTGTTTTAAATATTTCAAAAGAGTTTACATTCTCCTTTTACTTTAAAAGCTTGAAAGCTTAAATTTTGACCCATTTCAAAAAAAAATCACTTAAAATTTAATTTAAAAAATAATAATTACTGTCTAAATTTATGTCTTAAAAACTAAAAAAATATTTACGCTTAATATTTCAATAAATAAATATTCACAAACCCAATTTCTACCTATTTGCCCATTTAAAAAATTCTGAATTTATATAATCCGAAATCATTACTTCCCAAGTAGTTGTTTTCCCTGATTGTAGAGAGGAACTCTTCTGAAATCTTCACTTTCCACATGTACTAAAAGCTTGAGCATTCCTTAGATTCAACAAGTCACAGCGTTCACGAAACTTGAAATCGCTTTCTGTTCCACTCAGTTAGCATGGAGGATGCATCTGAATAGGTGGAAGTATTTCAGAAATGCATTCGCGCTGCCATGTGTCTAAGTTCACACTCCTCAATCGATGTATTTGAAACTTTCGGGATTCTCCGAGCACGATTTTCTGGAATTCTGAACCCATTAACAATTCCCAGGATGCTATCCCACATCCAATTCAATTTGAAGTTTCTTACACTGCTTGGTTAATGCAACTCCTGTTGTTAAGTGAAAAATCCTGAAACAGAATTTGAAAGACTTGAAGACTTCTTACTTTATTTAAACTTAGAACAGAATAACATTCACTAAGCGTTTTCCTTTGCATACTGTGACTAATGCATGACCCTTTATCACAACACGTGTTGGTGTCACATATGTCAGTGCTTCACGGTGACTGTTTTATCTGTTCATCTTCAACGAACATTCTATCGACTCTAATCAGACAAAGTTTACAGGTAAATTCTTAGAGAAACGAAAGGACTTCATTATAATTAATTTTCATATCCAGAGAGAATAAACTAAAAATGTATTCGGCAAGAAATTTTCATGGTTGAATTTTCCACAAAAGGAATACGGAAAGCGAAAGAATTTAATCAGACACCCTGAAGGAATTCATCTGAATTAAACCGCTTCTTGAAAAAAAAAACTCCAGTAAACTATAGAATACTTTGTTCTCACATAAAGAAAACACAGTGTACGATTTCAATATTCTTCTTAAAATTTCTCACACGTAATCAAGATCAACTGAGTCAGTGCCGTCTACTTTAGTATTTCAATTCCGAGGAGTTCTTCCCGATACCGTTACATTTCTCAAAATCCAGTTAAAAATAACTTTGGCCATGTTTATTTGATTGTGTTGTCGGAGATTCTGTTCATATCCACCATGTCATACACTGTCCCCAAGAGTTTTCTTCAAGCAGAAAAGAGCCTTCATTCCCCGAAATTCTTGGTGTTTGTAATGTTCAAAGTCAAATTATTTTTTCCACGTTTCTAATTAAAGCTGAAAACGAAATGGATCGAAATGTTCAGCTGTATGACTTAACATAGTAGATTTCTATCACCCACTTTAGTCCACGCCGCACAGAGAAATTTCAGATTTCAAAATTTCAATTATCCTGACCTCACTTTTTTCGAGTGAAATCCAATACAGGGTGAAAATCCGACTATGCATTCCTTTGAAGGGGAACGCCTCATGAAAGGGGCAACGGTTAAAATCGACATTGATTAAAATTGGAGAGAGGAAAAATATGAGAATTGAATAAATAATGCATAGACAGGATTCGAAAACATAAAAAATATAAGTTTTATATATAAAAAAAAATTCCATGAAAAATATTGAGGGCGAATGATATCTCACATCGTCATCCATTCCACCCAAAATTAAACAAATACGTGTACTGACAACAGAGATTTAATGGACTTCGTTAAATTTTGGGAGGAGTGGAAGACCGATGTGAGATATCATTCACCCTCCAATATTTTTCATGGAATTTTTTTTTTTTTATATATAAAACTTATATTTTTTATGTTTTCGGGAATCCTGTCTATGCATTATTTATTCAATTCTCATATTTTTCCTCTCTCCAATTTTAATCAATGTCGATTTTAACCGTTGCCCCCTTTCATGAGAGCGATTCCCACTCAAAGGAATGCATAAGTCGAGATTTTCACCCTGTATTGGATTTCACTCAGAAAAAGTGGGTCAGGATGGTGAAATTTTGAAATCTGAAATTTCTCTGTGCGGCGAACATTGGACTAAAGTGGGTGATAAGAAATCTACTATGTTAAGAGTCATACAACAGACGTTTTTTCGATCCATTTCGTTTTCAGCTTTAATTAGGAAAGCATTGGAAAAAAAATAATTTGACTTTGAAACATTACAAACACCAAAAGAAGAATTTCTGTGGAATGAAGGCTCTTTTCTGCTTGAAGAAACTCTTGGGGACACAGTGTATGACATGGTGGATATGAACGGATTGGAAATCTCCGACAACGACAATCAAATAAACATGGCCAAAGTTATTTTACAACTGGATTTTGAGAAAATATCTTAACAGTATCGGGAAGAACTTCCTCGGAATTGAAATACTAAAGTAGACGAGGCATTTCTGGACTCAGTTGATCTTAGTTATTACGTGTGAGAAATTTTAAGAAAAAAGGGAATATTGAAATCGTACACTGTGTTTTCTTTATGTGAAGAACAAAGTATTCTATAGTTTACTGGGTTTTTTTTTTTTTTTTTTTTTTTCAAAAGCGGTTTTAATTCCGAGATGAATTCTTTCAGGGTGTCTGATTAAATTCTTTTCGCTTTCCGTATTCCTTTTGTGGAAAATTCAACCATGAAGAATTTCTTACCGAATACATTTTAGTTTTATTCTCTCTGGATATGAAAATTAATTATAATGAAGTCCTTTCGTTTTTCTCTAAGAATTTACCTGAAAATAAGCTTTGTCTGATTAGAGTCGATAGAATGTTCGTTGAGAGATGAACAGATAAGGAAACAGTCACCGTGAAGCGCTGACGCATGGTGACACACCAACACGTGTTGTGATAAGGGTCATGCATTAGTCACAGTATGCAAAGGAAACGCTTAGTGAATGTTAGTTCTGTTCTAAGTTTAAATAAAGTAAGAAGTCTTCAAGTCTTTCAAATTCTGTTTCAGGATTTTTCACTTAACAACAGGAGTTGCATTAACCAAAAAGCAGTGTAAGAAACTTCAAATTATTTTGGATGGCGTGTGGGATAGCATCCTGGAATTGTTAATGGGTTCAGAATTCCAGAAAATCGTGCTCGGAGAATCCCGAAAGTTTCAAAATACATCGATTGAGGAGTGTGAACTTAGACACATATGTAGACGGCGCGAATGCATTTCTGAAGTACTTCCACCTATTCAGATGCATCCTCCATGCCTAACTACTGAGTGGAACAGGAAAGCGATTTCAAGTTTCGTGAACGCTGTGGCCTTGTTGAATCCTAAGGAAGTAGCTCAAGCTTTTATGAACATATGTGGAAAAGTGAAGATTTCAGAAGAGTTCCTCTCACAATCAGGGGAAAACAACTACTTGGAGAAGTAATGATTTCGATTATATAAATTCAGAATTTTTTTTAAATGGGCAAGGTAGAAGGTGGGTTTGTGAATATTTATTATTTATTGAAATATTAAGCGTAAATATTTTTTTAGTTTTAAGACATAAATTTAGACAGTAATTATTATTTTTTTAAATTAAATTTTAAGTGATTTTTTTTTTTTGAAATGGGTCAAAATTTAAGCTTTCAAGCTTTTTAAAGTAAAAAGGGAGAATGTAAACTTCTTTTTTGAAATGTTTAAAACAGTAACAGAATGAATGCCATTGATTTAATGGGGGACTAGTGCTTTTTTTGCTAGACTTTTCTTAAGGATATTTGGGAATTGTTATTCAAAAGGGGTCTAAGGTTTTCCATTAGGCAACCAATTGAGGTGGAATTCCGACTGGTCTGAGAGCAATGCTTTACAGTATTGAGTCGAAACCAGAGTACACGGCTTATTTTCGGGGAGAGTTTGAAATGTTTCAAACTGACTCGCTTCATTTTTTGGGTTGAAAAAGAAGAAGCGCTCTCACTGAAGACCCCGCTAGCCTGGAAAAACTAAACAGTCTGTGTTTTATAACAAATTCTTTCCTTAGACATTTTTCCAAATTTCACCCTCATCTATTTCCAACTTTCAGGAACTTGCTGTGACTGTTTTCACTGCATTCTGTTTTCTACCTGAATCGTTTTCAACTGAATCGAAAATAGACCTTTTAAAATATTTTTCTTGAACGAAAACGTGCTTCTTAAATTTCATAGTTCCCCATGTTATTCCAATGGGAATTTCACTGTTTTTACTGAAACGTATTTCATCAAAAACCGCCCCTAAGAAAATATGAAGTGTTCCATTTTTAGCCCTATAAGGGAATGTACTTTTCCGAAACGAACATTATCTGTTTTCAACTTTTGTGAAACGCACCTTATCAGTTTTCAGCTTTTCCTAAAACGATCTTTCAATCAAAATTTAAACCCTTCTCAATATATGAATTAGGAATGCATTTAAGAGAGAGAGAGAGAGAGAGAGAGAGAGAGAGAGAGAGAGAGAGAGAATCAACTCAAAAGAATGATACTTTATGAAAAATAGATTAAGAAAAGAAGTTTTAAGTTACATAGGGAAAACAAGAAACGAACGACGATATGAAGTAGAAAAGAATAAAGTTTACATGATGAAATACTGAATTTGATGCGAAAAGAGCCACTTAATGTTTTGAACATGGGAAACTTGTTTCAGTAAAAAAAATTCTTATTCTTATGATTTCTTTAAGAAAACTGACATTTTCAGTACCTTTATGCTTTTCTATGAAAGTTTTTCTCAAAGGACTCGATAAAGTTGATCTCAAGTCTTTGAAGTGAATGGGAAGAAAAAATAACATGTCTATGTGTAATGAGAAAATGAAAGAATATCCTTGAGACGGCGTGAAGTGAATTGAACATCAAGCAGTTGTATGATGTTTTACTATCGTATATGTACATACATTTTGGGAAAATATCTTCTAAAATTAGAGGGAAAAATATATGAATATTAAAAAAAACCTAAACAAAAACAGCTCCTTAGATTTACAAAGAGAGTATTTGAAGTAGAAAGAGTGATTTAATGCTTTGAATAGGAATTTCTTGTTTCATTGAAGGGATTCTTATTTTGGAATTTTTTTTAAAAAGAGAAACTATCATTTTCAGAAAATTTCTGGTGGAGTCGAACTTGGACATTTAACAAAATTCTTGGGTATATAGGAATTTGAAGAAAGTTTATGAATGAAACATGAAGAGAAAGAAATTGGTTGAAAGACTTAACATTCAAACTTCGTCAATTTATTTGGTTCCTCATACAATTCTGTGGAAATTTTACGTTTTTGGGAGAACTCGTTTTTTTTTTCAAAATCAACCCTTTAGAAGTTTTTAAGATAGAAAAAATATTGACTAAGGGAAATCTTAAGTAATACAAATTCTGACTTGAAGCACTTTTAAGTAAGAAAATATTTGTCTGAAGTAATTTTTCAATGTCTAAGCATTGACATCTGACTAATCGCCCGTCCGAAATTAAATCCTGGGGAGGCTTGAGTTATGAGCTTTTGAATTACAACACTAGCTTCCTACCTTCCTTGGAAACAGTGGACTAAATCAGGGTCTGCTTATTTCCTTGTAGTGGTTCACGACTGATCTCTTAAATCTTGAATGAACGGCAAAGTTCAAACGCTCTGTCCCATTGAGTCACCAGTTTTAAATTTTGTCATCTTAAACAGTTTAAGTTCGCTCAGAAAACTATGCTTTTGCAAGCTTGAGTTTGCGTTCAAAGTTCAAAACCAGAATTTAGTTTAATCTACCAAACAAAGGGATTTCATGTCATGAGGTTTTCCAGCAAAGCAGTAGACGTGTGAAAACAGTCGCACAAGATAGTCATTTTCAGGTAGAAGGGAGATTCCAAAGTTAATTTCTTGGGGGAAAGCGTAAAAACACTCTTCGTTCACTGGAGAGAGCGTAAAAACACTCTTCTTTCACTGGATAGAGCTTTAAGAACACTCTTCTTCATATTTTAATTTAAACCTCGAGGAATTAGTATCTAACTATGAAAAGGAAGTTCTAAAGATTTAGGGGCATTTACACTAAAATCCTACAATGACTTTATTTGAAATAGTGAAGAATCGGCCTTAGAGACTAAAATACATCTGAAGATTTTAGACACATTTCTGTTCAAAAGTAAAGTCGAATGGAAAAATAAGAGCAATTAAATCGATAGGAAAAGATTGATAGGTTGAATCAGAAAAAAAAAAAAACTAAGAAAAAAAGAAGTTTCATAAAAATAAACCGAAGTTTTAAGAATCATACAACACTGAATAGAAGGAAAAACATAATAAGTAAAATGAGGGAAATACGATATTTTCACTATGAGAGTTTGGAAACATCTGCTTTTCTTACGAATTAGTAAAACGTGAAATAAAAATGTTTAGAGGAAGTATGGACTTAGTCGCAATGTCTCCAGAATGAAAGCTTTTTCTGCTGAGACAATGAATAAAAATACGATAATGAAAACCTAATTGAAACGAAAGAAAAGGTCAATGAAACTAAACGTCTAAAGAAAAAATGCGGCAGGCACAGAAGTTAAAAATGATGGGATCGATACGGGAGAACTGGACATTTAGTGGAAGAAATATACGCGAAGTTTTGAAACATCTCAATTTAAAGCGAACTAAATGAGGGAAAGAATGAGATTGGGGAAGTTCTTATTAATTTTGATGAAGTGAGGAAACAATAAAAATTTAGTTATACATGAAATAAAGTAAAAAAAAAAAAATAGCTCGTTTAAGAATATGGTTTTTGGTGAAAGTAGGAAATTTTAGTTGAAATGTCATGACCAGCATTTCGAAAAGAAATAGATTGAGTCGATATGTATGAAAAGAAGTAAGAATTTCTTTATTTTCGCTATGGGGGTGGGGAATAACTGCTTTTCTGATGAGTTAATAAAACGTTAAAAAAAATAACGTTTATGGGATGAACGGAATCACTAGCTTTGCCTCTAGAATGAATGATTTTTCGGACGAGACAGAAAACATATACAGCCCAAAGAATACAAATTTTATCGTAAGAAAAAGGTTTTAGATTGTATGTCTTGACATTCTTGGGACAGTCCACGAAAAGTATAGCAAACTAGGAAAGAATAAAAAAATGCATATTTGATTACATGCAAAGCTTTGAGGAATATTTTTAAGCAAGTTTGAAAATATGCTATATAAGGAAACAAAAATCTGATGACTTGCTACATCTAAAATAATCGTTTTGTTGAAATGAAATGGAAAAAAAAAAAAGAGTCCAAATAAATGGAGTCACAAGTTTGACCAAGTAAGAAAACAATTACTGACATACTGAAAAGTTTTACGAAATTTCAAAAAAAAAAAAAAAGATGAAGTAAAATAGCGAAATTGGGAAGCTATAATGATATGAAATAAAGTAAGAAAATATTGTTTCATCAGAATTTTAACTGTGAAAGACCTGTAGAGTTCTTGAACACACGAAAAAATTACGAGAAAATAATATTGCAAAGGCGAAAGACTCAGAATTAGCATGAAGTCATTTAACAAAAAAAAAAAAAAAAAAAAAAATGACAAAGTCCAATAATTACTGCGAACAGGGAACGAAATCGTTTCTAAAGAAGCATTTCCTCGTCTCATGATCTGTAATAAAATTGAATAAAGGAAAAAGAAAAAGTTCCCCAGAAAATTCATTACATCTACACGAAAAAACTCCCTCAAAACATACAAAAAAATATAAAAAATTCATGATGAAATAACGTAAAAGTTATAAAAAAGAAAAGAGCAGGAAAACATAGCACATGAAAACATTACGACTAGAAAAAAAAATATTGGAAGGGCGAAAGACTCAGAATTAACATGTCTACATTTCCGCTTGATTTCCCAAAATTTTGTCAAAGTCCAATAGTTACTGCGAACAGGAACGAAATAGTTTCTGAAGAAGCATTTCCTCGTCTCATGGTCTGAAATAAAATTAAATGTATGAAAAAGAAAAGTTCCCAAGAAAATTCATTACATCTACACGAAAAAACTCCTCAAAACATACAAAATATATAAAAAATTCATGAAGAAATAACGTAAAAGTTATAAAAAAGAAAAGAGTGGGAATACATAGTACATGAAAACATTACGACTAGAAAAAAAATATTGGAAGGGCGCAGAAGACTCAGAATTAACATGTCTACATTTCCGCTTGATTTCCCAAAAATTTTGTCAAAGTCCAATAGTTACTGCGAACAGGAACGAAATCGTTTCTAAAGAAGCATTTTCCCGTCTCATGGTCTCAAATAAAATGAAATGTATGAAAAAGAAAAGTTCCCAAGAAAATTCATTACATCTACACGAAAAAACTCCCTCAAAACATACAAAAAATATATAAAAAAAAAAAACCATGAAGAAATAATGTAAAAGTAATTAAAAAAAAAATAGAGTGAATACGTAGTACATGAGACCACCTGACCAATTTTTTGAAACCAAATCATTGTGAGTTAGGACCTTGCTAAGACCATTAGAGCATTTTTTACTCCATTGGAAAGAAAATTCCCCAGCATCGTTACGTAAAAATTTCCTCCGGGGAAAAATAACATCGAAGAGGAGGAAAAATCTCGCTTGAAAACCACTGGAATAAATACAAAAAATCCCAACGGACCCACTCGGTTGTTGCCATCCCTCAAAATCAAAGATCCATCGAAAGTTCCAAGAAGCACCGCTGGGGGGCAGCACATCGAGTTGACACCCCCTATATCCACCCCCTTTCCCACTCGATCGTTGCCATCCCTCAAAAGATCCATTGAAAGTTCCAAGAAGCACCGCTAGGGGGCAGCACATCATGGGGACTATCGCGTGACAAAATTCTGACTCGGGGGCAGCACATCGAGTTGACATCCCCCAATATCCACCCCCATTCCCTCTCGGTCGTTGCCATCCCTCAAAAACAAAGTTCCATTGAAAGTTCCAAGAAGCAGCGCTAGGGGGCAGTACATCATGGGGACGACCACGTGACAAAAATTCTGACTCGGGGACAGCTGGGACAGTCTCGTGGGCAGCCAGGGGCAACCTCGTGGGCAGCCTCGTGGACAGCTAATGTTAAGTCTATGGGAGGGCTGCCCCTGTGTCAGAACCCGCCCTTTTCCTCTACTGAGGCGAAAAGGCCATACACCGGCAAGGACAGAAGGTCGGTCTTGTTGCTTCAGGATAACGCGCGTCCTCACACCGCGAAAACGACTTTAAACACGATCACCGACCTGGGATGGGAGATTTTGTCCCACCCGGCGTATTCTCCAGAATTCGTCCCGTCGGATTATCACCTCTTTCGCTTCTTGCAACATCATCTGAGTGAAACGCACTTCACTACTGTCGAGGAGGTCCACGCAAGTATTGATGACTTTATCAACTCGAAACAGCCCTCTTTTTTCCGCAGTGGCATTCGGCAGCTCCCTGACCGATGGCTCAAATGTATCCAACACGACGGGGATTATTTCCCTGATTAGTTACGTATTCGATTTGATATAATTTGCTGTCAACGTGCCGTGCCTGAGGCCGAGAATTAAGTTGCACACCTAATAGAAATAGAAATATCTCACTACCGACTGAAAGGAATGTTATACCAAAAGTAACAAATTATGCACAAAGGGTTTCTTCTAGCACAGGGAAGATATCAGAGACAAAATAATTTTCAAATTGAACAGTTAGAAGAAGAAATATAGAGGGAAACATGAAATATAACTTTAGCCCCCATGCTGAAGAATTTTGTAGAAAAATAGAAAATATGCGAAAAGTGTTCTTCATAGCACCAAGTATGCTAAGGAAAAATAAATTTTTATACTTCTTCTGGAAGCAGAGGTATAGCACATTCTGCTCTGGAAACGCTCACCAAGAAAGAAGGAATCTTTCAAATCGGACTCTTCAAAGCAGAGATATCGACAAAAATTAGATACACATCTACACCACCTGGCGGAAAAATTATGCCCAATTTTAAGCAGGAGGTATTCTCGAAAAGTTTTCCGAGGTGAACGGTATCGGTCCACCAAAGAATTTTTTCAGTCGAGTTTTCGGAAGCTCAGATTTTGACCAAAAATAACAAATGATGTGCAAAACATTTCACATCCAGAGCTGTATCCGGTGCGGGAAGAATTTTTCAAATAGCACTGTTAGAAGCAGAGATATCAGGGAAAACACAACTTACCTTTACGCCTCCATAGCGGAAAATCTATGCATTACTTGTAAAAGATATTGTACCTAAAATAGTCTCCGATATAATTGACATCGAAAAGAAAAAGATTTTTTTTCAATCGGATATTTAGAAGCAAATATACAGAACAAAATGTATTTTGAATTTTTGAATTCGATATAATCTGCATTTACACCCTCTGGCGGCGAAGTTGTGCATCAGGGAAAAAAAAAAAAAAACGGAATCCAAGGATCACCCTTCTCACATTTCAAGCGTTCCAATGCAAATGTTGTTTTCATATCAAACTGTAGTTGCAAAGATACGGTGTCCACAGACAGACGGACCGACGTACGGACGAAGTGATTAGATAAGCACGATCTTTTTCTACAAAAGACGTGCTAAAGAGACATAGAGAAGCTCTGAACAACTCAAAGAATCATGGTGAGATGCATGCTTAGTGAACGAGGAAAGATAGGAAGAGGATCACATGGATCAGGGAAACGATAAGAGTTAATGATATCATGTTCAAAGTAAAGACGTCAAGGGGGCAATGGCAGAGGCGTAACTAGGCATTTCTGCACCCGGGGGCAAAGTACAAAATATTGCGCTCCCATCTATCTTACATGCACTATACTGACAAAAGTCACCGGATACCTAGAAGAGAAACACAACATAGCATAACATTTATTGACATACATTAGTACAATGTTGGTCCACCTTTGGACTTAATGCATGCACTGACTCTTCGAGACATGCTTTCGACAAGGTTTTGTGACACAGCAATGGATATGCGCTTCCATGCAGTACATAATGCTGCTGTTAACTGTTGCTCAGTATAGTAGGCCTTGGTTCCAAACTTCTTATGCAGCGCTCTAATTCATCCCATAGGTGCTCTATGGGATTAAGATCAGGGCTCTGTGCTAGCCAGTCCACACGATACGGAATTATCGTCAAACCACGCCGTAACAATCCTTACTTCAGGGCTCGGTGCATTATCCTTCTGGTACCAACAAGGTCAGTTCCATATATTGCCACAGAGTTGGTAGGGCATAATTGTCCAGAATATCGAGGTAGACGCGTGCTGGTTAACAGGTCTGTCCACGATAACCAATGGGCCGGGACCATCCCACGAAAAACACCTCCCCACGAGTACACTGCCAGCTCCAAACTTGACCGTAGAAAAAGTACACTGTGGTAAATAGCGTTCCCCCGGCTGCCGCCATACCCACACACGGGCATTAGTCTGATGGATCGTGTATCTGGATTCATCAGTCCATAGGACCCGTTTCCATTGATCTACGGTCCACGATAAATGTTCTTTACACCATGCTAAACGACGAGTAGCATTCCGAGTGGAGATGAAAGGCTTATGAGCAGCCGCACGACCACGGTAACCCATGGAATGAAGTTCTCTGCGAATGGTACGTGTACATACCGAGGTTCCAGCATTTTTACTCACCTGTACATTGAGATCTTGTGTAGCACTCTGTCGATTAGCTGTAACGACTCTTCTGAAGCTTCGACGTCCTCTATCACTGATTTTCATTGGTCTGCCTGTACGTTTTGCTGCTTCAGGCACGCCACGTGTCTTCCACTTATTCAGTACATCCCAAACAGTTGACTTGGATATGTTTAAACGCCTCCGGGTTTCTCTTAAGGACAGCCCACTGATATAACACACAGCAATCTTTCCTTTCTCAAAGTCAGTTCTCTCCCGCCGCAACTTTTTCACTCAACCTCACAGTGTGATATGATCGCGGTCAGCTGCAGGCTTGTTTTTATACCGTTTGCAGTTGTACCGCGTATCTTAACAACGCAGCGGATCCGTTCATTTGCTTTTGAAGGGGTGTCCGGTGTCTTTTGCCAATACAGTTTATATTTCAAGTACCCCCTGAGAGCTGCAGAGTGTAGCCTAAGAGCCTGCTGATAAGAGCAAAAGTGTGATTAAAAATGGACTTAGAGAAAACAAAACTGATATACAGTATTTTACAAGAACTGAAGATTTTACACTTGATGGAGCAAATCTAGACGTAATCAATCCCTGAATTTACCTTGGACAACAGATATCAAGCAAGGGCCACATTGAAGTGGAAATTAATAGGCGTATTGAACTTGGTTGGAGAGCACTTAGAAGAAACAGAACACAATTTTCAAGAGCAATTTCATTATGTCTTCAAAGGAACGTATTTTATCAATGCTTCCTTCCAGTTCTTGCTTATTGATCAGAGACATGGACCTTAACTAAAAAAAGGCACACATCACACACACACAAACAAACACACACCACAACTTTGGGACAAAAAGGCTGTATTCTCGTAATTAGTAGTTAGTCGGTCCATCTTTTGCTTGTATGACAGCGGCAACGCCGCATCTAGGCAAACTATCAACCAATTTCCGTTAGGTCTCGACAGGAATGGCTCGCCATTCGACATGCAGAGCTGCTGTCAGAGTGGAGAGCGCAGACGGTTGTTGTGGTCGATTTCGTATCTGTCTCTCCAGTTCATCCCAGAAGTGTTCTGTGGCATTAGACTCTGAGCAGGCCAATCTAGCAATTCCACCTCATTTTCAAGAAGCCGATCCTGTACACTTCGTGCAGTGTGGTAGGGAGCTCGATCATGTTGGAAGAGATAACGGTCATTTCTATAATACTGCCACATTGTTGGTAAGGTATAATTATCCAGAACGTCGAGAAACACTTCAGAGTTCATGGTTTGTGGTATAATAATCAACGGGCCGAGTCCCATTGACGGAAAACAGCTCCATACCATGATGGAGCCTCCGCCGAACTTAACAGTTGAAAGAACACAGTCTGACGAAAATCATTCGTTAGGCTGGTGCCAAAGATTGGAAGACGCCCATCAGATTGGAAGAGTGAAAAGCGTGACTCATCACCCCGTATAACAAACAGCTTTCCATTCGCCCACAGTCGAGGACCGACGGCAGACACACCACTCCAAACGGAGCTTCGCATTCACGGTAGTGATAAGGGGCTTGTGTGTTCCTGTTCTATCATAATAGCCCACACTGTGGAACTCTCTGCGGATAGTTATAGTGCTAACCGAGCCGGTACAGCATTTCCTACTTCAGCAGCGATTTGAAACGGAAGCGGAAGAACGGGATTTCTTAACATTTCTTACCATGGTTCTCCTGTCACTTTCCGTCAGTCTGTGCGGCCTTCTTGAACATGTTTTTGCTGTAGTTGCACAGTCCTGCTCTCAACTGTTGACGACATCACTTATATTTAGTTTAGCTGCAATGCTCCGTATGGAAACGTTACTCAAATGACATCCGACCAGCCCACTCTGGAACTCGGAAAGTTCAGGTCCACGCGGCACATCCGCTTCAAAGTTACTGATAACACGACAGAACATCTCAGCTTTACATAAGAACCTCCCCACTCACTGCGCACCTTCCTGCGCAAGCGTTCTTTGCACTTATACAAATATCTAGTAGTGTCGGAATACTTTTGATAATATGGTGTATTTTTATTGCTGATTTAACAGTGTGTCACCGTAAGCACATCGCTCTTTCATTTTTAAAGTGAGCAACTGATATCCCTTGAAGCTTTTAAGGAAGAACTGTGAACTTGAAGTTGGCAATACTGGAGAAACACATTGTAAGCAAATTCTATAAATGGTTAAATGAAGTATGAAGCGCAAAATGAAGTATGAAGCGCAAAATGAAGTATGGTTTTATAGTTGTTTTATAATTCTGTAATGGTTTTATGAAGTATGAAGTGGTTAAATGAAGTACGAAGAAAAAGAGATGTACCAGAAACTGGTGCGAAAGTTTCAATTCCAGTTTCAATCAGATTGTAATCAGTGATTTCCGGGACCTCCCGTGAGCTCCGCCCGCAGCAGCTGCTCAGTCTTTCCTCCCTAGTTGTTACACCTCAGGGAAATCCGAGACAGAAAAATACCGAGAAGAACGCCACGTCGGAGACGCGTGGGTAAAATTCGGCAGCATGCCGGATTAGCATGGAAGAGAATGGCTTAAGACAGAGAGTTGTGGAAGATATTTGGGGGCGACCTTCATCCAGCAATGGATTGAGAATGTTGTTGTTGTTGATGATGATGATGATGATACACTTATATTATTCTACTGTGCAATAAATTTCGTCAAGAATTGGTTTATTACTTTTTGAAGTAAGCCTATTTTCTTTGTGTAGTGTTTAGCTTTTGAACGACAGTATATATTGTAACGTATACTCTATATTCACTTTCCTTTTGATTTTACTATCTCTGGTTATTTTATTTTACTATGTAAATTATCTTCCTACTGAACGAAATATTATTTCACCCGCTGAATGAGGTCTTTCAATGAGTGTAAGTCATGACGTGGTGGTAGCTAGTATATAGGCGCGTTCATCGAGACTTAGGGGAGCTTTTGTGTTGTTATGAGGAGAGCGTGTATAAAACGAGGAGAGATTATTCATTATTGTACTACAGGTGTTGTGGGTGCCTTAGTTGACCAAGAGTCGTTGAAATAAAGAAGTTTTCAGTAAGTTCAGTCTTTCTCAATATTCATAGTTTTTGTCAGACCTCTGTCTGGCTGTTAGGTTTATAACATTTATTTGATTCCTATAAATAACCAGCGTTGAGACTTTGTTTAAGTTCGTAATTAACTAGTAACAACACCCTTTTGAATTCATTATTTTGAAGCTTAGTACAAGTATATCATTAGCTAGCTGGTAGGAAGAGAATCATTCATAATAATTAGCTTAGCGGAAAGTAAATAAAGCTAATTCATTATAATATGTGTGTGTTATAGGGCCAGAAGTGTTGTTTCATAAAGATCCTGTAACTCTAGATGGACGTGTACTTGCTGGTTCCATGCGTTTTCCGCATGGCGCATGTTTTTTTTATTGGAGGTTTAACGACCACCGTGAGCAACTCAATGGGCTATAAGCAGTCGCCCGTCCCTAATTTAGGGTCACTGGCTCCAGGGAAGGGAGAGAGCCAGTGCCGTAAGACAAACACAACATCCATGCCTGACCGGGATTCGAACCCGGACCCATTACGGACGAATGATCAGAGGCCAACGCCTTAGACCACTGCGCCACCGGGGCGGCGGCGCATGTTCACTGCGTCAACATGGGCAATGCGTAGACTTACCAGGGCTGGATTAAGGCCTTAGTGGGCCTCTAGGCTAAGACATTGGAGTGGGCATCTAGGCTAAGACATTTTTTGTGGGCCTCTAGGATAAGATATTGGAGTGGGCCCCTAGGCTTGGACACCTAAGTGGGCCCTTAGGCTTGGACACCTGAGTGCCTCCCCCCAAGAACTTATGGCGGAGAATCACTATGAAGTCCTTTAAAACGCGAAAATGTAGTAATATGTTTGTGATAATTAATATGCAGTGCATTCTTCAAGCTAATAAATTATCTGCAGTTTCCATAATAAGTCACTGAATTTTCCACTGTTCTCAAAAGAACATGAGTTAAAAGCTGATAAGAACATGAATTAAGATTCCTAGATTTTTTCTTAGAATTTTTAATGGCTTAACATTGTATACTTTTCTTGGTGCATGTCTTTCGTTATACAATGTAAAGTCACAGGGGTCTTCGATCATTAACAGTTCCAAGTACCAGTAGGTAAGTGTAGATGGATGGTAGTGAAAAAGGTGAAACTATCTCGTCGACCCCGCTGTATTAAGCGACACGAAACTTTTACCATTAGTGAGTCACTGCCTTGAAATCTGTTTGTCTTCCAGCCTCTGTGATCAAGTAGAAATCATACGAGACAAAATTAAAACTATATCATAAACTTCTCTCAAATTATATACAGAGAGAGACAGAGAAGTTTATTGTATATATATGTATATGCTCACCTGTACCAGCCATTAAGAAAGGCACCAGTACCAAAGTTCCTCCTGTCCTCCCGGTAGAAGTTGCACATGCAATTAAGAATATCATGAAACGGGGAAGAGCTCCAGGGGAAGATGGAATTGCCGTGAACATTGCACAGGAAGCAAGCGCAGAAATAAAAACTACACGCGCCCAAGTTTTCATTTGATGTCTCAATGAAGAAAAGATTCCTGAGAATTGGAATAATGCTACAATGATCCTGCTACATAAAAAAGGTGACACTGAAGATCTCAAGAACTACAGGCTCATCAGCCTCCTCCTATCAGCGGTTTATAAAATCTTCACTAAGGTTCTTTCACATCGCTTGAAGGCAACAATGGACATGGCTCAACCAAGAGATCAAGCTGGGTTTAGGAGTGGCTACAGCTCCATAGATCATATTCATGTACTGAGAGAACTAACTGAAAGAACGAGGGAATATGAACTCGCATTATGCATGATGGCTTCTTATTGATTATGAAAAAGCCTTTGATTCCGTCAAATCATCAGCAGTTACAATGGCTTTGAAATCCTGCGGTATTGAAGATGCTTACATTAGCATTATTAATAACATATATGAACATGCAAGCACAAATGTTCGGCTATTTGAGGACACAACAGCAATAAAAATTGGAAAGGGAGTGAGACAAGGTGACACCATATCTCCCAAACTCTTAAATGCCGCATTGCAAAGTGTCTTTCAATCATTGAACTGGGAAAACAAGGGTATAAGGATTAATGGAGATTATTGAACCCACCTTCTTTTTGCTGATAACGTAATCATTTTTTCAACTACCCCATCAGAGCTGCAGGGTATGATCCAGGAACTTGCTGACAAGAGTAAAGAAGTGGGATTAAAAATGAACTTTCAGAAGACAAAAGTGGTGTTCAATGCTTTTACAAGAAATGAAGATTTTGCGATTGATGGGAAAAATCTGGAGATAACCGATACCTACATTTATCTTGGACAGCAGATATCAAGTGAGGGTCACATTGATGAAGAATTTTTTTTTTTTTTATTGGAATTTTAACGACCACCGTGAGCAACTCAATGGGCTATAAGCAGTCGCCCTTCCCTAATTTAGGGTCACTGGTTCCAGGGAAGGGAGAGAGCCAGTGCCGTAAGACAAACACAACATCCATGCCTCACCGGGATTCGAACCCGGACCCCTTATGGACAAATGATCAGAGGCCATCGCTTAGACCACTGCGCCACTGGGGCGGCATGAAGAAATTAATCGGCGTATAAAACTGGCCTGGAGAGCGTTTGGAAGAAACAGTATAATTTTCAAGAGCAATATGCCATTATGTCTTAAAAGAAAAGTGTTTAATCGATGCATCCTTCCAGTTCATACATACGGATCAGAGACATGGACCTTAACTAGGAAAGACATACAAAGGCTGCAGACAACTGAAACAAGCATGGAGAGATGCATACTTGGAAACATAAGAAGAGGAACTCGTGGATAAGGAAAATGAAAAGAGTGGAAGATATCTTGATCAGAGTAAAATCCCTGAAATGGCAATGGGCGGGACATGTTGCCAGAAGAACGGACCACAGACCACAAATTTTTGAATGGATTCCAAGGGAAAGAAAAAGACCACACGGGAGATGGGTGGATGAAATTCGAAAGCATGCCGGAGTAACATGGAGGAGAGTGGCTCAAGACAGAGTTGTGGAAGAAACTTGGGGAGACCTTCATCCAGAAGTGGATTGATAATGGTTGACAATGATGATGCATATGCTATAGGCCCTATGCTATAGTCCCTTTAGGCCTCTTTTAATCCGGCCCTGAGACTGACCACAAATGCTTGTCTTACTCCCACTGACAAAACTTTCTGCCAGCGATGTCCACCATTTTGCGTCAAGGCACATAATTTTTTCTTCTTTTTTTTACCCGTCACCTAAACGGACGTTTCAGCGAAATAACCCGCAATATCCGGGTGACTCAGCATTTGTTGAAATACTGGCGTTGCCGAATGAAATCTTCCGAATGGGGGAAAGGGGGGATAGAAACAGCGGGCGAAGAAATGAAGAAGAAATAAGGACTTGAGTCGCGTGGCGCCCAAATCATGATGGCAGGATGAAAACGAGGGACTGGTTCTTTCCTCTTGCAGCCGCTGCTGCTGATGATGATGCTCCAGACTGAGGGTGGGAACCGCGAAATTATTCTTCGACTGAGGTCACCATCTGACCTCTCATCGGGTTGGGCCCACTCAACGCAGAAATTTTCAAGGCACGTGTCTCAGCAGTATGTTCGCCCTGCAGAGCTAGGTTTTTAGAAGTTCATTTGCTCCTTAAACGAAACTCTTATTTATCCTCCCTCACTCATGGCGATGTTCCGAGAGACCTCGTGACACTTGTTTCTATCCATAACAGCCCTTGATTAACCCTTAAATGCCACACTGGCAACCCGAGACAAGCACAAAATTCAACCATAGACCGCCGAACCACGACCTCCACACGTAAAACGCCAAAACGATTTTTTATCATGGTTAAAAAAAAAAAACTGGAAAAAGAAAACTGGTAAATGCTGAGCAACGTTCTATAAATAATTATGCATATGTTAAACGCTTTCATTGCATGCAGAAGGCCCGGGGAACAATTAGGTAAATCACGCAGGGCCCGTGCAAAATTTAAAACCGCCTACGGCTGAAAAAAATGTTATTCTTTTTTTTAAGAGGAAATGAAAATCTACAGGTTCCAGTGGTTCATTTATCTTAAAGGGGACCATAACCTTTCCTGGCTGTTTTTCGTATTCACGTCAGCTTTCACGGAAAATCGTAAAAACAATTCAAACCCTTCCATTTTGCAAAAAGTCACTCTTGGTGCATGTCACCTGTATGTGATGGCAGGACCAGCTTTGGCGTTAGTGGTGCGACAGAGCGACAATACTTGTTACCAACCACTGCCATCCCCAGAACACATTTAAGGAGATAGGGGGCCTGGGGGGCTGGACAGTATTTTGGGGCCCCAGTATAAGTAGCACATCTAGGATTTCACTATGGATCGATGAATAAAAATACCCAGGAGAAACATTTCCAAAGTATGATGAGGAAGCCGTGAAAAAATATCCCCGCCGTATTGAAGTGTATATGCCCTGATTCATGGACGAATCAGGGATAGCAAGAAAATGTAAAAATGCATAGTTGGATACCAGTTCAGTTCTGCTTTAATCCGCTCCTCCCCTTCCCCCAGGGTTGGGTTCAGCTTGTTGAAATTATATCAAAGTAGTGGGCAAAATAATATGATCCAAATATCACGATTCAAACGAATTCTTAATGTATGGAAATTTCCCCTATTACAGACGTGTATTAAAAAACTTCTGTAATGCTTTTGAAATATTTGAGAATGTACTGGGGGCGACTATATTTTTTGCGGACTCCTCTTAAAAAAGCGGAAAGAAATGAAACAAAAATTCACAAGGCAGTTTCTTATAGTTTTTGCTGTGCTATCTGCAAAAAAAAAAAAAATGTAGAACTCCGTCAATTTTTTTGGGGTTGGGTTTTAACGACCACCGTGAGCAACTCAGTGGGCCATAAGCAGTCGCCCGTCCCTAATTTAGGGCCACTGGTTCCACGGAAGGGAGAGAGCCAGAGCCGTAAGACAAACACAACATCCATGCCTCACCGGAATTCGAACCCGGGCCCATCTCGGACGTATGATCAGAAGCCATCGCTTAGACCACTGCGCCACCGGGGCTTCTTCAATTTTTCAAGCATCCTTCATAATTCTGGGGCCCTTGAAGATGCGAGGCCTGGGGCTACAGCCCACCTGGCTTCCTTCTTAAATGGGCTCTGCCCATCCCCTTTGTGTGGGCTGCAGATGTCCTAGTGGTCAGCGTTTGTGACTGCCACGAAGAAACTTCAGGTTAGATCCCAGGCAGGCCGGTACGAACGCTCCAACCACTAAATATCCCCAGTGCGTCGGATGGGCACGTTAATCCGTCAGACCCCGGGTACTGGTCCCCCGGTAATAAATAAGGGCGTCTGTCTCCCCTTTCTACCTCACTTCCGTGTCACTTTCCTATTGGGCACTGTAGCCCAAATCTCCTTGCTTCCTATTTCTAAGGGTTGTTTAAGACATGGGGTCAGATACGCCCTTCCTAAAATCCTCTATACATATGATCTGATCTGATCTTGTTTTGTGTGCGTTGGATTATATGGTTTTTCAGCCACTCACGAATGATGTACAGTATAAATTAAAAGTCGCGGGCGCTGATCTCATTCAAGTCTCGTTTTTTTTTTTTTTTTTTTTTTTTTCGCTTAATTGTGGCAATATGCTTTATTGAGACGATCATTATTCCTTATCGTCTGGAATCATAAAACTCGCAGGGTATTTTTTTCTTATATTCTACCATTTCACAAAAAAACAGAAAGAAGAAAAAAGTTCATACCCCCACCCCACACTCCAAAATTAACGCCCATTCTCATATACTTAATGAATGTTCCTAATGCGATGCGTGTTTGCTTGTTTCCAATTTATCTTTTCCTGCTACATCAATCATGGAAGCAAGCAATTCCATCTTGTTTTTAAGAGAAACTAGGCGAAACCCGTCGGAATCGACTGTTAGTTTTTTTTGGAAGAATAAACTCATATGAAACAACAAATGTAAACTTTATTCAACCACTTCAGTAAAGAAAATAGTACACGTTCGTGATTTTTTTTTTTTTTTTTTGTCTGAAGGTTAAACGACCACCGTGAGCAACTAAATGGGTATAACGAAGTAAATTTCTCCGTCATTTTTGGTCTACGCCGGGATTCGAACCCGAGGCCGCTTATTCCGGAACAAGTCGCTCTACCAACTGAGCTACGCAGACGCTTATTCTGATTCCTATCTGCCTTTATGTCGTGTGCGTCCTGCTGGCAGGTACGTCACATCTCTCCCCCCCCCCGAAAGAGGGCCGGGGGCATGGCCCACGGGTCAGCCGTGACCATGAATCGTTGCAGGCAGCCATCCACTGTAGAACGTGCACTTGAGAACTCCCAGTCAATCGGCTGTGTGGAATGCAACATCACACATTTTTATTTTTCGAAGCGCAGGAGAAGGAATTCTCTGATTTTTCCTGTCTCGCGGTGTGGAAATAACATCACACCAATGCGAGATTTTGAACGGCCGGGTCATCCGGATAGTTCGGGCGCCATTATAACGAAGTAAATTTCTCCGTCATTTTTGGTCTGCGCCGGGATTCGAACCCGAGGCCGCTTATTCCGGAACAAGTCGCTCTACCAACTGAGCTACGCAGACGCTTATTCTGATTCCTATCTGCCTTTATGTCGTGTGCGTCCTGCTGGCAGGTACGTCACATGGGCTATAAGCAGTCGCCCGTGATATGTTCACTAACAACGGTCAACGGTATGTTTATTTACGTCTTTTCATAATGGGAAACGTCTTACCTACGTGGATAAACTGGATCGAATGAATATTAAATTGTATTATAACGAAGTGAATTTCTCCGTCATTTCTATCCGCGCCAGGATTCGAACCCGGGTCCCCTCATTCCGGAATAAGTTGCTCTACCAGTTGAGCTACGCGGACATTTTATTCTGATTCCTATCTGCCTTTATGTCGTGTGCGTCCTTCTGGCAGGTACGTCACATCTCCTGGTACGTTACATCATCTCCCCCCCCCCTTTTTTTTTTTTTTTTTTCGAAGTGCTGCTCTTATTTTTCCTATCTCGCGGTGTGGAAATAACATCACACCATTGCGAGATTGTGAACGGTCGGGTCATCCGGATAGTTCGGGCGCCATTATAACGAAGTGAATTTCTCCGTCATTTTTATCCGCGCCGGGGTTCGAACCCGGGTCCACTCATTCCGGAATAAGTTGCTCTACCAATTAAGCTACGCGGACATTGATTCTAATTGCTATCTGCCTTTATGTCGTGTGCGTCCTTCTGGCAGGTACGTCACATCTCCTGGTACGTTACAGTATATATACATCACACAGTCCAACGGTATAACGCAATCAGGTTTTCGAATGTGTTCTCTGTTCCGGTGAGAAGAACTTTGATACCAATGCATGTTAGCGTTGTTTTGCGCAACGGTTGGCTCAGAAAAGAGACTTCGGACTTTGGACTATCTCAGTCCCTCCATACTTTTGCCTTCAACAGCGCGTGAGTCAGCCGCAGGTGATCGAATGTCAATCGCACGCTTCTCCCATAGATTTTACATAGGAAATTTGCCGCCCCACAACGCCCGAACCGTTGCCCCAATCTCATTTTTCTCTTCGACTGGCACATCTACATGGTAAGACCTTTATTTTGATACCTCAACCATATCTTTACGTTCAGCCGTTCTCTCAAAATAGGACTCATAGTAAAAAACCTAATAGAACTAAAATATAGATTAAAGTTTAAAATCGGTACTAACCTTGCCCGTCCTGGAAACGACACCATCTTTTTGCCCTTTTTAGCACGTCTTTTGTAAAAAAGATAGTGCTTATTAAATAGTGCTTATGTTATCAGTTTGTCTGTGGACACAATATCTCTGCAACTATTGGTCCGATTTGAAAATTTCTTTTTGCATTGGGAAGCTTGAAATACGCGAATGATGATCCTTTATTTCGTTTTTTTTTTTTTATTATGCACAATTTCGCCGCTACAAGGGCGTAAGTGCAAAAGACATCGAATTCAAAATACATTTTATTCCATATATTTGCTTCTAAACATTCGATTGAAAAAATTCTTTGACCTGTTGATACCATTTATGTCGAAGAGTATTTTACGTATAGTCACTTTTCCAAGTTATGCAAAAATTTTCCTCTAGGAGGCGTAAAAGTAAATTGCGTTTTCCCTGATATCTCTGCTTCTAAAACTCCGATTTGAAAAAAATTTCTTCAGCGGATACAGCTCCTGATGGGAAATCTTTTGCATGTAATTTCTCATTTTTGGTAAAGAATGGTTTGGCCACCAGAAGGCGTAAGTGTTCATTTCTGCATCTGATATATTTGCACAACATCTGAGCTTCCAAAATCTCGATTGAAAAAATTATTTCGTGGACAGATGCCACTCACGTTGATAAACCTCAAAATTTTCTTCTAAAAATAATGCACGGTTTCTCGGCCAGGGAGCGTAGATGTATATCTTATTTTTGTCAATATCTACCCTGGTGTGCAAAAATTAAGGACGAAGAGGAGAAATTAGCATGACAGCGGAACGAGCAGGCAGAACGGACCGAAAGACCACTCACGAGATAGACTAGGGTCCGGTACGGTAGGGCATGCGTATATATGCATCATGGCGTAAGGGGGGGGGGTGTCGAAAGGGTATAAAGCACACGGGTGGTGTACGCTCAGCAATTCGGTGAAAGCTATTGCACGCTGTACATCGGTTTGAACGACATCGAGTTGCTGCCACCGTGTCATATGGCCAACAGGCAATCCAGTAGACGACATCTGGATGACTTTACCCGAGATCGCGCCATTGGGAAGTTGGAAGAAGGTCGAAGTGTGACTAGTGTGGCCGAGGAGTTCGGGATCACTCACAGCATCATTTCACGAGCTTGGAGAGCATTTCAAACGACAGGAACAGCTGTCCGAGAGTTTAGCAGTGGTCGTCCACGAGCAATCACGTCGGCGGACAACCAGTATATTGTCCTACAGGCGAGAAGAGACAGACGGCAGACAGCGGGAGAAATCGCACGACACATGCAACAGACAACTGGACGTCCGTTATCGCGTTTTACCGTGGCCAGGAGGCTGCACAAAGGTGGTCTGCTTGCACGACGACCAGTACGGTGTGTGCCATTAACGCCTGCTCATCGGAGACGGCGGTTTCTGTGGTGCCAGGAACACAAGAACTGGATACATCAGCAATGGGGTCGAGTTCTCTTTACGGATGAGAGCCTATTTAGTCTGACGAGCGATTCTGGACGTATACACATCTGGAGTGAGCAGGGAACACGCAATCACACCTCCAACATCATCGAAAAGGACCGGTTTGGAGATAGCGGAGTTCTCGTTTGGGGCGGTATCATGCTTGGCAGCCGTACTGACCTCCACATCTTCCAAGGAGGTTCAGTCACTGGTGTCCGCTATTGAACCGAGGTTCTCCTGCCTCACGTGCGTCTGTTTAGAGGTGCTGTGGGTCCTGAGTTCCTCTTCATAGACGACAACGTTACACCTTATCGTACAGTGGCTGTCGCAGAGCTGTTGGAGAGTGAAGATATTCAACGCATGGATTGGCCCGCAAGGTCCCCTGACTTAAATCCAATTGAACACGTGTGGGACCTTCTCGGGAGACGTTTGGCAGCACGTCACCAATCGCCAGCAACGATTCCGCAGCTGCGATTGGCGCTACAAGAGGAATGGGCCGCGATGCCTCAACAGTAGTATAAAATGACGGGGACTGCCCCAAGGATGCATCCTTCTAGAGAATGATGGGGGCGTGGCTTGCGGCAGAAGGATGGGGGCGTGGCGCGTGACCGAAGGATGTGGGGGCGTGGCAGATGACGCTAGTGTGTTGGGTCGATGTGCTGCCCCTAGCGGTGATTCTTGGAACTTTCGATGAATCTTTGAGAGATGGCAACGACCGAGTCGGGGAAAGGAGATGTGCTGCCCCCTAGCGGTGCTTCTTGGAACTTTTAATGGACCTTTGAGAGATGGCAACGACCGAGTGGGAGAAAGGGGGTGGATATAGGGGGGATGTCAACTTGATGTGCTGCCCCTAGCGGTGCTTTTTGGAACTTTTAATGGATCTTTGAGAGATGGCAACGACCGAGTGGGGGAAAGGGGGTGTACGTTGCCCCCCTAGCGGTGCTTTTTGGAACTTTTCTCGGGAAATTTATTGGACGTTGACAAATTTTTAAGAAATCTTTCCAATATTTATTTTTTTAATTTTCTCGGGAGATTTACTGGACTTTGTCAAATTTTTGAAGGAAGTCTTTCCAATATGTTTTTTTTTTTATTAAATTTATATTTTCAGGAATTCCCTGAGGTATTATAATTTTTATAGACGTTGCATTATTTTTTTTAATTCTTATATTTGTCCTCCCTCCAATTTTAATTTAGGCGAGGAAAGGCTTTGTTTGAAAAGATTTCGTTCCCGTTGATTCATGTTCCGCCATTTTAGTTTCACCACGTTGTCATTTTGTGAGCCATGTGTTTTGGGATGACTCACCATTTTCTCTTTGCCTCAGAAAATTTTGTATGACACGTGTTTTGGGATGAGTCATTATGATGAGTGACGCATTCGTGATAGCAGACATGACATCAGCCAACGTCGTTTTCTCCTCAGCAGGGTCGGCTTTATTTATTTTTTTTATTTTCTCGGGAGATTTACTGGACTTTGTCAAATTTTTGAAGGAAGTTTTTTCAATCGAAGCATTTCCTCAAATTTGTTTTATTAAATTTATATTTTTAGAACTCCGTGAGGTGTTATAATTTTTATAGACGTTGCATTATTTTTTTAATTCTTATATTTTTCTTCCCTCCAATTTTAATTTAGACGAGAAAAGGCTTTGTTTGAAAAGATTTCGTTCCCGTCGATTCATGTTCCGCTATCTTTTGTGAGCCATGTGTTTTGGGATGACTCACAATTTTCTCTTTGACTCAGAAAACTTTGTATGACACGTGTTTTGGGAAGAGTGACTATGATGTGTGACGCATGTCGTGATAGCAGACATGACATCAGCCAACGCCATTTCCTCCGCGGGGTCGGCGGTTGACGTCATTTGAGATTCTGTAGCCACATTAAGTTCCAAGACTGATTTTTTTCAATAACTTGTTCATTTTGCAACGAATTTATTCCTTATTTTTTCCTCATAATTTCCCATTTTATATTCATAATTTTTCAACGTAACGATTTTTTTATTTTCTTTGAGGAGACTTCACGCATTTTCAACGGACGTTCCAACATAAAAACGTTTTCCAAAGTTTTGTGCTGCAGACATAATCTTAAAACACGATTGTTTATTAACGTATTTACGTGTTCATGACATTTTCTGTTACATTTTTTTAACGTTGTACCTTTTTCCAACGTACAAAGCCACAATGTTTTATGCATAGTTAAAATATTTTATTTTTTCGTATTTCTTCATGATTAATCAGTGAAATGTACCTTTTAACGCATTATCTTAATCTTTTTGTTCTAAATGCTTGCGTACTCCTTAAACTTTTTGATGTACCAACATTATTTTATTTTCTAACTTTTCAAACTAAGAACTACTTTTATCGAGGCTTTATTTTTTCTGATTCAAACAAGCAAACGTTTCTTCATTATTATTTCCGTTACCTATACAATCAACTTTTCTTACTTGCTTTTAATGTATGACCTAATCTGGTTTTCTATATAGCTGTTTCATGTTTGTGCAAGAAATATACAGATCTATAGCAGCTATACATAACATTCGTTCGTAACAGTATCTTTTTTTTTTTTTTTTTTTTTTTTTTCCAGATTTAAACCAACACACGCTTCTTAACGACTTGATATCGGTTTTCTGGGGTACTTTTCTTTCTCCTTCATTCAATTTTATTCCAGATCATGAGACGAGGAAATGCTTCTTTAGAAACGATTTCGTTCCTGTTCGCAGTAATTATTGGATTTTGACAAATTTTTTGTGAAACGACTTCATGCTAATTCTGAGTCTTTCGCCTTTACAATATTATTTTCTCGTAATTTTTTCGTGTGTTCAAGAACTCTACAGGTCTTTCACAGTTAAAATTCTGGTAAAACTATATTTTCTTACTTTATTTAGCATATCATTATAGCTTCCCAATTTTCGCTATTTTACTTCATCTTTTTTGAAATTTAGTAAAACTTTTCAGTATGTCAATAATTTATTTCTTACTTGGCCAAACTTAAGGCTCCTTTTATTTAGACTATTTTTTTTATTTCATTTCAGCAAAATGATTATTTTAGATGTTGCAAATCATCAGGTTTTTTTTGTTTCCTTATATATCATATTTTCCAACTTGCTTTTAAAGTATTTCTCAAAGCTTGCATGTATGTCAAATACGCATTTTTTAAATCCTTCCCTAGTTTGCTATACTTTTTCGTGGACTGCCCCAACAGGAAAGCATTCATTGTCAAGGCATGAAATCTAAAACCTTTTTCTTACGATAAAATTTGTATTCTTTGGGACATATTTTCTGTATATTGTTCTGTCTCGTCCGAAAAAAACATTCATTCTGGAGGCAAAGCGAGTAATTCCGTTCTTCCACTAAACATCATTTTTTTACGTTTTACTAACTCACCACCCCCATAGCGAAAATAAAGAAATACTTACTCTGTTCTCTACATATCGACTCAATCTATTTCTTTTCGAAATGCTGATCATGACATTTCAACTAAAATTTCATACTTTCACCAAAAATCATATTCTTAAACGAGCTATTTTTTACACAATTATTTCATGTATAACTAAATTTTTGTTGTTTACTCACCTCATAAAAGTCAATAAGAACACCCCTAATCTCATTCCTTTCCCTCATTTAGTTCGCTTAAATTGAGATGTTTCAAAATTTCGCGTATATTTCATTCCCTTAATGTCCAGTTCTCCCGTGTCTACCCCTTCATTTTCAACTTCTGTGCATACTGCATTTTATCTTTAGACGTTTAGTTTCATTGACCTTTTCTTTCGTTTTAATTAGGTTTTCATTATCGTATTTTTTATTCATTGTCTCAGCAGAAAAATCTTTCATTCTGGAGACATAGCGACTAAGTCCGCACTTCCTCTAAACATTTTTTTTTTCACATTTTACTAATTGTTCAGAAAAGCAGTTGTTTCCAAACTCCCATAGTGAAAATATCGTATTCCCCTTATAGTACTTATTATATTTTTCCTTCTGTTCAGTGTTGTATGATTCTTCAAACTTTGGTTTATTTTTATGAAGCTTCTTTTTTTCTTAGTTTTTTCTGATTCAAACTTTCAATCTTTTCCTATCCATTTAATTACTCTTATTTTCCCATTCGACTTTACTTTTGAACAGAAATGTATCTAAAATCTTCAGATGTATTTTAGTCTACAAGGCCGATTCTTCCCTGTTTCAAATAAAGTCATTGTAGGATTTCAGTGTAAATGCTGCTAAATCTTTAGAACTTACTTTTCATAGTTAGATACAAATTCCTCGAGGTTTACATTAAAACATGAAAGAAGAGTGTTTTTATGCTCTCTCCAGTGTGTGAGCTTTCCCCAAGAAATTAACTTTGTCAGTTTCCGACAGAAACAGGGGGAATTCAATCTCCTGCGACTGTTTTCACGCGTCTCTTGCTTACAGGAAAACCTCATATGGCATGAAATCACTTTGCTTGGCAGATTAAACTAAATTCTGGTTTTGAACTTTGAATGCAAACTCAAGCTCGCAAAAGCATAGTTTTCTGAGCAAACTTAAACTGTCTAAGATGACAAAAATCTAAAACTGCTGACTCAATGGGACAGAGCGTTTGAACTTTGCCGTTCATTCACCATTTAAGAGATCCGTCGTGAACCACTAGAAGGGAAGTAAGCAGACCCTGATTTAGTCCACTGTTTCCAAGGAAGGTAGAAAGCTAGTGTCGTAATTCAAAAGCTCTTAACTCAAGCCTCCCCAGGATTCAGTTTCGGACGAACGAATACTCAGATGTCCATGCTTAGACATTGAAAAATTGCTTCAGACAAATATTTTCTTACTTAAAGTGCTTCAATTCAGAATTTGTACTATTTAAGATTTTCCTTAGTCAATATTTTTTCTATCTTAAAAACTTCTAAAGGGTTGATTTTGAAAAAAACGAGTTCTCACAAAAATGTAAAATTTCCTCAGATTGTATGAGGAACCCAAAAAAATTGATGAAGCTTGGACGTTAACCATTCCAACCATTTCTTTCTCTTCATGTTTCATTCCATAAACTTTCTTCAAATTCCTATATGTCCAAGAATTTTGTTAAATGTCCAAGTTCGACTCCCCCAGAAATTTTCTGAAAATGATATTCTGGAATTTTTTTAAAAGAGAAACTAAGAATCCCTTCACTGAAGCAAGAAATTCATGTTCAAAGCATTACATCCCTCTTTCTACTTCAAATACTCTATTTGTAAATCTAAGGAAGTTTTTTTTTAATATCCATATATTTTCCCCTCTAACTTTAGAAGATATTGTCCCAAAATGTATGTACATATTACGATAGTAAAATATCTTACTACTTACTGCTTGATGTTCAATTCACTTCACACCGTCTTAAGGAAATTCGTTCATTTTCTCATAACACATAGACATGTTATTTTTCTTTCCATTCACTTCAAAGACTCAATTGAGATCAACCTAATGGAGTCCTTTGAGAAAAACTTTCATAGGAAAGCATAAATTTGCCTAAAAACTACATTAAAAATAAACAAATGTTGAAAGTTCCTGTACAAGAAGGAAATTCTGTTGTAACTTCTAAACGAAAAAAGACAAATTCTAAGAAAATATGTAAAAATGTTCGTTCGATTCCATATTAAAAAAAATTAGTTGAAGAAAAGTGTCATTCTTTTTTTTTTTTTTTTTCGGAACAGTTCATTCTTTCCTAGGGTTAAAAATGGAACACTTCATTTTTCTTAGTAGACAATTTTGAGAAAACACATTTCATTAAAAGCAGGGAAATTCCCATAGAATAACATGGGAAAACTAGTATGCATAAAAAGACTGTTTCGAAACGAGTAAAAATCTGTTGAAGTTCGTTTTCGAAAAAGTTGGAAATGGAATGAAGTAAAAACAGTCACAGCAAGTTCCTGAAAGTTGAAAATTGGATGTACTAAAAATGTCTAAGGAAAGAAATTTTTATAAAACACAGACTGTTTAGTTTTTCCAGGCTAGGGGGTCTTCAGTGAGAGCGCTTCTTTTTTTCAACTCAAAGAATAAAGCGAGTCAGTTTGAAACATTTCAAACTCCCCGAAATTAAGCTGTGTACTCTGGTTTCGACTCAATACTGTAAAGCATTGCTCTCAGACCAGTCGGAATTCCGCCCCGATTGGTTGCCTAATGGAAAACATCAGACCCCTTTCCAATAACAATCCCCAAATATCCTTAAGAAAAGTCTAGCAAAAAAGCACTATTTCACCATTAAAACAATTGGATTCATTCTGTTACTGTTTTAAACATTTCAAAAAAGAAGTTTACATTCTCACTTTTACTTTAAAAATCTTGAAAGCTTAAATTTTGACCCATTTAAAAAAATCACCTAAAATTTAATTTAAAAAAATAATAATTATTCTTTAAATTTATGTCTTAAAACTAAAAAATATTTACGCTTAATATTTCAATAAATAATAAATATTCACAAACTCACCTTTTACCTTGCCCATTTAAAAAAAATAATTCTGAATTTATATAATCGAAATCATTACTTCTCCAAATAGTTCTTTTCCCCTGATTGTAGAGAAGAACTCTTCTTAAATCTTCACTTTTCCACATGTGTTCATAAAAGCTTGAGCTACTTCCTTAATATTCAACAAGGCCACAGCGTTCTGGAAACTTGAAATCGCTTTCCTGTTCCACTCAGTGGTTAGGCATGGAGGATGCATCTCAATAGGTGGAAGTACTTCCGAAATGCATTCGCGACATCTACATACCTTCAGGATGCTCTCCCCGATTAAATTTTTTAAACATTCAATTAAATTGTGTCTAAGTTCACACTCCTCAATCGATGTACTTTGAAACTTTCGGGATTCTCCGAGTACGATTTTCTTGAATTCTGAACCCATTAACAATTCCTGGATGCTGTCCCACACGCCATCCAAAATAATTTGGAGTTTTTTAAACTGCTTTCTGGTTAATGCAACTCCTGTTGTTAAGTGAAAAATCCGGAACCAGAATTTGAAAGACTTGAAGACTTCTTACTTTATTCAAACTTAGAACAGAACTAAAATTCGCTCAGCGTTTCCTTTGCATATTGTAACCAACACATGACCCTTATCACCACGTGGTGATTGATGTGTCATGATGCGTCAGCACACTAACTGCACGGTGACTGTTTCCTTATCTGGTCATCTCGCAACGAACATGCTATTGATTCTAATCAGGCAAAGCTAACTTCAGCTTGAGAGATAAACGAAAGGATTTCATTATAACTTTCATATCTTGAGAGAATAAACTAAAAAAATCTTCATAGAGTGCATAATAAGCGTAAAGAAATTCTTCAAATCTGAATTTCCACTAAAATGATGGTGGTATACGGAAAGCGTGAGAATTTAATCAGAGACCTTCAAAGAATTCATCTTGGAATTAACGCTGCTTTTGAAAAACGAGTGAACTATGAAATTCTTTGTTCTCCACACAAGAAAATTTCTGATTTCGAAATCTCGCCGTCCTGACCCACTTTTTCCTGAGTGAAATTTAAAACAGGGTGGAAATCTCCACTTACGCATTCCTTTGAGTGGGGAATAGCTCTCATGAAAGGGGTCAACGGTTCCAAACAACATTGATTAAAACTGGAGAGAGGAAAAATATATGAATTAAAAAAATAATGCATAAGCAGGATTCCCAAAAACATAAAAAAATATAAGTTTTATATAAAAAAGAAATTCCAGGAAAAACATTGGTGGGGCGAAAGATTTCCCATTCTTCCATTCCCACAAAAAATTTAACGAAGTCTAATAAATCTCTCGAAAAAAAAATTAAACAAATACTTGGACTGACAAAAGAGAGAACGACACGTGACGTCAACCTATCCCACGGCTAGTAGTAGGAGATACACTGTTCCCCCTCTGACATCAATTTTTTTTTCTATGCGAACAGAAATTTACTTGAACAACCGTCTTAGAAAATGCCCCTTCCACGTTTTTTCTTCCCAGCCATGCAAAAACAATCAGATTGCCTTTTCCCACCAAAAGTTCTAGCAAGAAGAAGCAGGAGACGCCGGAACGTAGCCCGAAGGAGCCGAATAACAAGGGGGCGAGACAGGGAGGGAGCTCCTTCCGGTTTCGTTCCGGCGTCTCCTGCTCCTTCTTGCTAGAACTTTTGGTGGGAAAAGGCAATCTGATTGTTTTTGCATGGCTGGGAAGAAAAACGTGGAAGGGGCATTTTCTAAGACGGTTGTTCAAGTAAATTTCTGTTCGCATAGAAAAAAATTGATGTCAGAGGGGGGAACAGTGTATCTCCTACTACTAGCCGTGGGATAGGTTGACGTCACGTGTCGTTCTCTCTTTTGTCAGTCCAAGTATTTGTTTAATTTTTTTTTCGAGAGATTTATTAGACTTCGTTAAATTTTTTGTGGGAATGGAAGAATGGGAAATCTTTCGCCCCACCAATATTTTTCCTGGAATTTCTTTTTTATATAAAACTTATATTTTTTTATGTTTTTGGGAATCCTGCTTATGCATTATTTTTTTAATTCATATATTTTTCCTCTCTCCAGTTTTAATCAATGTTGTTTGGAACCGTTGACCCCTTTCATGAGAGCTATTCCCGTAAGTGGAGATTTCCACCCTGTTTTAAATTTCACTCAGGAAAAAGTGGGTCAGGACGGCGAGATTTCGAAATCAGAAATTTTCTTGTGTGGAGAACAAAGAATTTCATAGTTCACTCGTTTTTCAAAAGCAGCGTTAATTCCAAGATGAATTCTTTGAAGGTCTCTGATTAAATTCTCACGCTTTCCGTATACCACCATCATTTTAGTGGAAATTCAGCCTTGAAGAATTTCTTTACGCTTATTATGCACTCTATGAAGATTTTTTTAGTTTATTCTCTCAAGATATGAAAGTTATAATGAAATCCTTTCGTTTATCTCTCAAGCTGAAGTTAGCTTTGCCTGATTAGAATCAATAGCATGTTCGTTGCGAGATGACCAGATAAGGAAACAGTCACCGTGCAGTCAGTGTGTTGACGCATCATGACACATCAATCACCACGTGGTGATAAGGGTCATGTGTTGGTTACAGTATGCAAAGGAAACGCTGAGCGAATTTTAGTTCTGTTCTAAGTTTGAATAAGTAAGAAGTCTTCAAGTCTTTCAAATTCTGGTTCCGGATTTTTCACTTAACAACAGGAGTTGCATTAACCAGAAAGCAGTTTAAAAACTCCAAATTATTTTGGATGGCGTGTGGGACAGCATCCAGGAATTGTTAATGGGTTCAGAATTCAAGAAAATCGTACTCGGAGAATCCCGAAAGTTTCAAAGTACATCGATTGAGGAGTGTGAACTTAGACACAATTTAATTGAATGTTTAAAAAATTTAATCGGGGAGAGCATCCTGAAGGTATGTAGATGTCGCGAATGCATTTCGGAAGTACTTCCACCTATTGAGATGCATCCTCCATGCCTAACCACTGAGTGGAACAGGAAAGCGATTTCAAGTTTCCAGAACGCTGTGGCCTTGTTGAATCCTAAGGAAGTAGCTCAAGCTTTTATGAACACATGTGGAAAAGTGAAGATTTAAGAAGAGTTCTTCTCTACAATCAGGGGAAAAGAACTATTTGGAGAAGTAATGATTTCGATTATATAAATTCAGAATTATTTTTTTTAAATGGGCAAGGTAAAAGGTGAGTTTGTGAATATTTATTATTTATTGAAATATTAAGCGTAAATATTTTTTAGTTTTCAGACATAAATTTAAAGAGTAATTATTATTTTTTTAAATTAAATTTTAGGTGATTTTTTTTTAAATGGGTCAAAATTTAAGCTTTCAAGATTTTTAAAGTAAAAAGTGAGAATGTAAACTTCTTTTTTTGAAATGTTTAAAACAGTAACAGAATGAATCCAATTGTTTTAATGGTGAAATAGTGCTTTTTTTGCTAGACTTTTCTTAAGGATATTTGGGGATTGTTATTGGAAAGGGGTCTGATGTTTTCCATTAGGCAACCAATCGGGGCGGAATTCCGACTGGTCTGAGAGCAAGCTTTACAGTATTGAGTCGAAACCAGAGTACACAGCTTAATTTCGGGGAGTTTGAAATGTTTCAAACTGACTCGCTTTATTCTTTGAGTTGAAAAAAAGAAGCGCTCTCACTGAAGACCCCCTAGCCTGAAAAACTAAACAGTCTGTGTTTTATAAAAATTTCTTTCCTTAGACATTTTTAGTACATCCAATTTTCAACTTTCAGGAACTTGCTGTGACTGTTTTTACTTCATTTCATTTCCAACTTTTTCGAAAACGAACTTCAACAGATTTTTACTCGTTTCGAAACAGTCTTTTTATGCATACTAGTTTTCCCATGTTATTCTATGGGAATTTCCCTGCTTTTAATGAAATGTGTTTTCTCAAAATTGTCTACTAAGAAAAATGAAGTGTTCCATTTTTAACCCTAGGAAAGAATGAACTGTTCCGAAAAAAAAAAAAAAGAATGACACTTTTCTTCAACTAATTTTTTTAATATGGAATCGAACGAACATTTTTACATATTTTCTTAGAATTTGTCTTTTTTCGTTTAGAAGTTACAACAGAATTTCCTTCTTGTACAGGAACTTTCAACATTTGTTTATTTTTAATGTAGTTTTTAGGCAAATTTATGCTTTCCTATGAAAGTTTTTCTCAAAGGACTCCATTAGGTTGATCTCAATTGAGTCTTTGAAGTGAATGGAAAGAAAAATAACATGTCTATGTGTTATGAGAAAATGAACGAATTTCCTTAAGACGGTGTGAAGTGAATTGAACATCAAGCAGTAAGTAGTAAGATATTTTACTATCGTAATATGTACATACATTTTGGGACAATATCTTCTAAAGTTAGAGGGGAAAATATATGGATATTAAAAAAAAAACTTCCTTAGATTTACAAATAGAGTATTTGAAGTAGAAAGAGGGATGTAATGCTTTGAATATGAATTTCTTGCTTCAGTGAAGGGATTCTTAGTTTCTCTTTTAAAAAAATTCCAGAATATCATTTTCAGAAAATTTCTGGGGGAGTCGAACTTGGACATTTAACAAAATTCTTGGACATATAGGAATTTGAAGAAAGTTTATGGAATGAAACATGAAGAGAAAGAAATGGTTGGAATGGTTAACGTCCAAGCTTCATCAATTTTTTTTGGGTTCCTCATACAATCTGAGGAAATTTTACATTTTTGTGAGAACTCGTTTTTTTCAAAATCAACCCTTTAGAAGTTTTTAAGATAGAAAAAATATTGACTAAGGAAAATCTTAAATAGTACAAATTCTGAATTGAAGCACTTTAAGTAAGAAAATATTTGTCTGAAGCAATTTTTCAATGTCTAAGCATGGACATCTGAGTATTCGTTCGTCCGAAACTGAATCCTGGGGAGGCTTGAGTTAAGAGCTTTTGAATTACGACACTAGCTTTCTACCTTCCTTGGAAACAGTGGACTAAATCAGGGTCTGCTTACTTCCCTTCTAGTGGTTCACGACGGATCTCTTAAATGGTGAATGAACGGCAAAGTTCAAACGCTCTGTCCCATTGAGTCAGCAGTTTTAGATTTTTGTCATCTTAGACAGTTTAAGTTTGCTCAGAAAACTATGCTTTTGCGAGCTTGAGTTTGCATTCAAAGTTCAAAACCAGAATTTAGTTTAATCTGCCAAGCAAAGTGATTTCATGCCATATGAGGTTTTCCTGTAAGCAAGAGACGCGTGAAAACAGTCGCAGGAGATTGAATTCCCCCCTGTTTCTGTCGGAAACTGACAAAGTTAATTTCTTGGGGAAAGCTCACACACTGGAGAGAGCATAAAAACACTCTTCTTTCATGTTTTAATGTAAACCTCGAGGAATTTGTATCTAACTATGAAAAGTAAGTTCTAAAGATTTAGCAGCATTTACACTGAAATCCTACAATGACTTTATTTGAAACAGGGAAGAATCGGCCTTGTAGACTAAAATACATCTGAAGATTTTAGATACATTTCTGTTCAAAAGTAAAGTCGAATGGGAAAATAAGAGTAATTAAATGGATAGGAAAAGATTGAAAGTTTGAATCAGAAAAAAAACTAAGAAAAAAGAAGCTTCATAAAAATAAACCAAAGTTTGAAGAATCATACAACACTGAACAGAAGGAAAAATATAATAAGTACTATAAGGGGAATACGATATTTTCACTATGGGAGTTTGGAAACAACTGCTTTTCTGAACAATTAGTAAAATGTGAAAAAAATGTTTAGAGGAAGTACGGACTTAGTCGCTATGTCTCCAGAATGAAAGATTTTTCTGCTGAGACAATGAATAAAAAATACGATAATGAAAACCTAATTAAAACGAAAGAAAAGGTCAATGAAACTAAACGTCTAAAGATAAAATGCAGTATGCACAGAAGTTGAAAATGAAGGGGTAGACACGGGAGAACTGGACATTAAGGGAATGAAATATACGCGAAATTTTGAAACATCTCAATTTAAGCGAACTAAATGAGGGAAAGGAATGAGATTAGGGGTGTTCTTATTGACTTTTATGAGGTGAGTAAACAACAAAAATTTAGTTATACATGAAATAATTGTGTAAAAAATAGCTCGTTTAAGAATATGATTTTTGGTGAAAGTATGAAATTTTAGTTGAAATGTCATGATCAGCATTTCGAAAAGAAATAGATTGAGTCGATATGTAGAGAACAGAGTAAGTATTTCTTTATTTTCGCTATGGGGGTGGTGAGTTAGTAAAACGTAAAAAAATGATGTTTAGTGGAAGAACGGAATTACTCGCTTTGCCTCCAGAATGAATGTTTTTTTCGGACGAGACAGAACAATATACAGAAAATATGTCCCAAAGAATACAAATTTTATCGTAAGAAAAAAGGTTTTAGATTTCATGCCTTGACAATGAATGCTTTCCTGTTGGGGCAGTCCACGAAAAAGTATAGCAAACTAGGGAAGGATTTAAAAAATGCGTATTTGACATACATGCAAGCTTTGAGAAATACTTTAAAAGCAAGTTGGAAAATATGATATATAAGGAAACAAAAAAACCTGATGATTTGCAACATCTAAAATAATCATTTTGCTGAAATGAAATAAAAAAAAATAGTCTAAATAAAAGGAGCCTTAAGTTTGGCCAAGTAAGAAATAAATTATTGACATACTGAAAAGTTTTACTAAATTTCAAAAAAGATGAAGTAAAATAGCGAAAATTGGGAAGCTATAATGATATGCTAAATAAAGTAAGAAAATATAGTTTTACCAGAATTTTAACTGTGAAAGACCTGTAGAGTTCTTGAACACACGAAAAAATTACGAGAAAATAATATTGTAAAGGCGAAAGACTCAGAATTAGCATGAAGTCGTTTCACAAAAAATTTGTCAAAATCCAATAATTACTGCGAACAGGAACGAAATCGTTTCTAAAGAAGCATTTCCTCGTCTCATGATCTGGAATAAAATTGAATGAAGGAAAAAAAAAGTACCCCAGAAAACCGATATCAAGTCGTTAAGAAGCGTGTGTTGGTTTAAATCTGGAAAAAAAAAAAAAAAAAAAAAAAAAAAAAAGATACTGTTACGAACGAATGTTATGTATAGCTGCTATAGATCTGTATATTTCTTGCACAAACATGAAACAGCTATATAGAAAACCAGATTAAGTCATACATTAAAAGCAAGTAAGAAAAGTTGATTGTATAGGTAACGGAAATAATAATGAAGAAACGTTTGCTTGTTTGAATCAGAAAAAATAAAGCCTCGATAAAAGTAGTTCTTAGTTTGAAAAGTTAGAAAATAAAATAATGTTGGTACATCAAAAAGTTTAAGGAGTACGCAAGCATTTAGAACAAAAAGATTAAGATAATGCGTTAAAAGGTACATTTCACTGATTAATCATGAAGAAATACGAAAAAATAAAATATTTTAACTATGCATAAAACATTGTGGCTTTGTACGTTGGAAAAAGGTACAACGTTAAAAAAATGTAACAGAAAATGTCATGAACACGTAAATACGTTAATAAACAATCGTGTTTTAAGATTATGTCTGCAGCACAAAACTTTGGAAAACGTTTTTATGTTGGAACGTCCGTTGAAAATGCGTGAAGTCTCCTCAAAGAAAATAAAAAAATCGTTACGTTGAAAAATTATGAATATAAAATGGGAAATTATGAGGAAAAAATAAGGAATAAATTCGTTGCAAAATGAACAAGTTATTGAAAAAAAAATCAGTCTTGGAACTTAATGTGGCTACAGAATCTCAAATGACGTCAACCGCCGACCCCGCGGAGGAAATGGCGTTGGCTGATGTCATGTCTGCTATCACGACATGCGTCACACATCATAGTCACTCTTCCCAAAACACGTGTCATACAAAGTTTTCTGAGTCAAAGAGAAAATTGTGAGTCATCCCAAAACACATGGCTCACAAAAGATAGCGGAACATGAATCGACGGGAACGAAATCTTTTCAAACAAAGCCTTTTCTCGTCTAAATTAAAATTGGAGGGAAGAAAAATATAAGAATTAAAAAAATAATGCAACGTCTATAAAAATTATAACACCTCACGGAGTTCTAAAAATATAAATTTAATAAAACAAATTTGAGGAAATGCTTCGATTGAAAAAACTTCCTTTAAAAATTTGACAAAGTCCAGTAAATCTCCCGAGAAAATAAAAAAAATAAATAAAGCCGACCCTGCTGAGGAGAAAACGACGTTGGCTGATGTCATGTCTGCTATCACGAATGCGTCACTCATCATAATGACTCATCCCAAAACACGTGTCATACAAAATTTTCTGAGGCAAAGAGAAAATGGTGAGTCATCCCAAAACACATGGCTCACAAAATGACAACGTGGTGAAACTAAAATGGCGGAACATGAATCAACGGGAACGAAATCTTTTCAAACAAAGCCTTTTCTCGCCTAAATTAAAATTGGAGGGAGGACAAATATAAGAATTAAAAAAAATAATGCAACGTCTATAAAAATTATAATACCTCAGGGAATTCCTGAAAATATAAATTTAATAAAAAAAAACATATTGGAAAGACTTCCTTCAAAAATTTGACAAAGTCCAGTAAATCTCCCGAGAAAATTAAAAAAATAAATATTGGAAAGACTTCTTAAAAATTTGTCAACGTCCAATAAATTTCCCGAGAAAAGTTCCAAAAAGCACCGCTAGGGGGGCAACGTACACCCCCTTTCCCCCACTCGGTCGTTGCCATCTCTCAAAGATCCATTAAAAGTTCCAAAAAGCACCGCTAGGGGAGCAGCACATCGAGTTGACACCCCCTTATATCCACCCCCTTTCTCCCACTCGGTCGTTGCCATCTCTCATAGGTCCATTAAAAGTTCCAAGAAGCACCGCTAGGGGGCAGCACATCTCCTTTCCCCGACTCGGTCGTTGCCATCTCTCAAAGATTCATCGAAAGTTCCAAGAATCACCGCTAGGGGGCAGCACATCGACCAAAACACTAGCGTCATCTGCCACGCCCCCACATCCTTCGGTCACGCGCCACGCCCCCCATCCTTCTGCCGCAAGCCACGCCCCCCATCCTTCTCTAGAAGGATGCATCCTTGGGGCAGTCCCCGTCATTTTATACTACTCTCAACAGTTCCTTGATAACCGCGTCTTCAGCATGGACAGACGTTGTAAATCCTGCAACGCATTCAGGGGTGATCATATCCCCTAAAAGAAAACTCCAGTCTTTAGACTGGAGTTTTCTTGGCAGCCGCCTGTCACATGGACGTTTCTGTCTTCTGTCCAGTTGTGCTCGAAGCTACCTTTTCAATAAAGTGCCTTTGTATCCTTTGGATTCCTTGTTTGGACGGTTTTGCTCACTTGTCCCATATTCTTACATCTTGGGGATCTTATGGTATGATTTGAGTCGATGTGGAGCACTTCTGCACGACGTTACATTCAAAAAACCGTCTCGTCCTTAATTTTTGAACGCTAGTGTATTTATAATAGTCCGATTTGAAAAATTCCTTCCTTTATTGGATAGAGTTTCCAGTACGACATGTTTTTCATATAATTTCAAAATTTCCAGGTAACGCATAGACTTTTTGCTAGGGGGCGTAAAGGTAAACTGTGTTTCCCCCGATATCTCTGCTTCTAAAACTCCGATTGGAAAAATTCTTTCTGCACCGATACTTCTCCTGATGGGAAATCTTGTGCATATAATTTTTAATTTTCGGTAAAAAATTGTTTTGCCACCAAGGAGCGTAAGTATTAATTTCCGCGTCTGATGTATTTGCAAGGGAAGGGAGAGAGCCAGTGCCCTAAGACAAACACAACATCCATGCCGCACCCGGATTCGAACCCGGACCGATCTCGGAAGAACGATCAGAAGCCATCGCTTAGACCACTGCGCCACCGGGGCGACAGATTTTTTTTTTTTCCTTTTTTTTTTTTTTTGTGGACCGATACTACTCACGTTGATAAACCCTTTCGGAATATTTTCGTCTTAAAATAATGCATGGTTCCTCTGCCAGGGCGCCTAGATGTATATCTTATTTTTGTCAATATCTCTACTTCTAAGAGTCCGATTTGAAAATTTTCTTCTTTGTTGAAGAGCGTTTCCGCTGCGAAATGTTTTACATATAATCTCAAATTTTTCTTAACGCACATGTTTACAACCAGAGTGCGTAAGTTCACGATTCCATTTACCGCAATATCTGCAGGATTAAAGAGCCCAACTAAAAATCTTCGTTCTTCGGTCAAATACCATTGTTTTCCATACCGGTTCCATTGACTTTGAATAGCTTTGATAAATTTAATTCGCGTCAGAACGGATTCAAAAGACGTGCTCATTGCACCCGAAAATTCGATGTCAATCTTTTTTGTTGATTTTGTTTTTTTAATTTCTGCTTGGGTTAAACGACTACTGTGAGCAGGTCTAGGGTCTATACAATGTAAGTTATCGCCCGTCCCTTATTTGGTGTTACTGTCTCCAGGGAACGGATAGAGAAGGGTAAGACACATCACCCATGTCTTACCCGCGACTCGAACTCGGGTCCTGGGCGGCAGAGTAGCCAGTAACCAACACCTCTGACCACTCGGCTACCGGTTCGGCATTCTCCATTCGTAAAGTTGTTTTCACATCAGATTTGACAGATACAATACCGAATTTTGAGCTCTAATTTCGTTTGAACTACATGTTTTTAAATTCCATACAAAGACATAGGCGGACACAATACCTATTCTGAATAATTTAGCTTGCAAACTAAACGAGGGAACACGCGCACTGTTGATTGGTAAGAAGAGGCAGAAAAACAGAGAGAGAGGGAGTAAGGAATGAAAACATTCACTTCGTTTGGAAAATTCATGAAAAATGTGAATCTGCTCTTCTGAATTTAACCTCTTCTAACTCGAGAATAAGCAGTGTTTTTAAAAAACATTTTCTTCTTAAAATGTTAGGCTTATACACAGTCGGGTCACATTATTATGACTACTTCCTACTTTTGACGTCAACAGCACGTAGCCAATGGGAGCACGTGTCGTAAGTTGGCTGGGAGGGTATATAAGGTGTGCTGTAGGCATTCTGAAAACACATCACTCGTTGCTGTCATGGATAACAGGAGCGATTTATCAGATTTGGAAAAAAAGATTATTATCGGCTTTCGGGCCAAGGGTGGCAGTATTTCTGAAACAGCGCACAGTTTGTGAACTGTTAGCGTGCTGCTGTGGTTAAAGTGTATCGCGATTGGAGAAATGGCACCATTTCAAATAAGCGACGTGGAAACTGCGGAGCACCTCGTGCCATTGATGTGAGAGGTGAACGTCGGCTGCGAAGGTGCGTGAGGGCCGATCGACACGCTGCAGTGGAACAACTCACTGGCCGAATGAATCAAGGGGCTACAGTAAGTATATCTAAAACGACAGTTCAGCGAACCCTGCTGCGTATGGGGCTCCTATTCAGACGGATGCCACCTATGCTAACGAAGGTGCATCGGCAGAAAAGAATTACGTTTGCACGGCAGTATCGGAATTGGACCTCCGCTGATTGGCAAAGGATTACTTTCTCCGATGAGTCACGTTTTCTGCTTCGTCGAACGGATGGGTGTTGGCGTATATGGCAAAAAACATCGGAGAACAAACACTCTTCAACCGTTGTTGGAAGAACACAAGCTGGTGGGGACAGCGTTATGGTCTGGGGAATGTTTTCGCGGCATTTCCTGGGCCCACTCATACCTGTGGAAAGCACTATGAACCGAACTCGTTATGAATCCATTCTTGCAGACCATGTAGACCCATACATGCTGATTGTCTTCTCTGGGGCGTATGGAATCTTCCAGAACTACAATGCGACGTGTCACACAGCTAGAAGTGTCCGAGAGTATTTGGAAGAGCACGATGAAGACTTCAAAGTACTTCCCTGGCCCCTAATTTCTCAGACTTAAGGTGTACCTCAAGTAATTATGCTTCCTATACTTCCAATGGGAAAACTTCTGTACACATTTTCTTCCCAATTAATGCGTTTCCAAGGATGAAAATTTGAACATCAATTAAAATAGCTTCATTTTATAACTTGGAATACTTAATATTTTCTAAAATATAACCATAATTATGCAATCCAACATTTATTTGTCTACTGACGTCATCAAAGTACAAGTGGCGCCATCTTTTTTTCTGGTTTCAACACCACCAAAGGAAAAATCGTTGATTTTTAATATAATTATGGCTATGTTTTAGAAAATGTTAAGTTTCCAAGTTATAGTATGAACTTATTTTAATCGATGTTCAAATTTTCATCCTTGGGAACGCATTAATTGTGAAGAAAATGTGTACAGAAGTTTTTTCATTGGAAGTATAGGAAGCGAAATTACTTGACGTCCACCTTAAACCAAATTGAGCATCTGTGGGACCACCTCGATCGCGTTGTTTGCTCTATGGATCCTCCACCACGCACCCTCCAGCAGTTGTCAGATGCACTGCAGTCACAGCATGTCTCCACATACTTGTGAACACCTTCCAGCACCTTACAGAGTCACTCCCAGACCGTCTAGCTTCTGTCCGCGCTGCGCACAGCGGTTACTCTGGATATTAGCTGGTGGTCACAATAATGTGACTCGACCGTGTATATGGTAAATAAACTACTCACAATAATAGATTATTTCGATTAATGCTGCCTTTCATCTCTTTGCCGCTTAACATAACAGAACTGCACAAAATCATCAACATATATTGCTTAAAATCTTATCTAAGATTTTTTATTATTAAAGATTTCGTTGATAGCTACATATAATCAGGGCTGGATTAGAGGGGGAGGTTTGGGATCTAAAGCCCCGGGACGCAACCTCGATGGGGAGCTTTCACTGATATTCTTATAAATGAATTTTGTAAGAAAAGTTTACCTAAAATGCTCTGAATCGCCAGCACTGACAGTTAAAGAAAAATATATATACTTTATATTATATAAGTTAAAAGCTTTGTTCACATCATACTAACGAAAAAATATTTCCTGGACTAAGAAATGGTATTTAAACATTCCTGAATATAATTTACTGTTGTCATCATTTTCATTTAGTCTTTAAAAATAATTTTGTTAAAAACGATTGATTTGGATAATTCGGCTGTGTAAAACTAGTAAGAAAAATACAATTAATATACATACCTTTAGTTAGGTAAAGCAAAATGTGCGTCAAAAAAATAATAACTGTGATTTTATAGCAATAATACACTATCTACCAACAAGTAATTGGACACCTGTGATAGCAAAGGAAAACTAAGTTTATTCACCTTCAATAGTTGGTGGAGCCTCCACGAGCGGCGATTACAGCTGCGACCCTCCGGGGCATACTCTCAACCAGGCGTTGTACGACGGCTAGCGGTATTTTATTCCACTCGGCTTGGAGAAGACAGGTCAGTTCCTTCACCGATTTCGGACGGTGGGGGCACCCCTTAAGTCGACGCTCCAACTCGTCCCAGAGGTGCTCGATAGGGTTAAGCTCCGGGCTCTGCGCAGCCAGTCCATTCGATTAACCCCATTGTCACCATACCAAGCCATGGTGGACCTCGCATAATGACAGGTGGCATTGTCATACTGAAAGTAACATGGGTCCACCCCGTAAAACTGCCACAACGTAGGAAGCGCATGGTCATCCAAAATGGTGCAGTAGGTCTCGGCTTCGAGTCAACCAGGAATTGCGACCAAGGGTCCCGTGCCTACCGGGAGAAGCACCCCCATAGCTTAATTCCACCGCCGCCGAACTTCACACTTGACACAATACATTCCGGCAGGAGGCGTTCTCCAGACAGACGCCAAACCCAGACACTGCCATCCGAACGGTATAGAGGGTGAACCTTTATTCGTCGCTCCAGAGAACCTGTTTCCACTGTTCAACGGTCCACTGTCGACGTTCTTTGCACCACGTTAGCCGAACAGCGCTATTGGACTTGGTGATCAGAGGCTTGTGGGCGGCAGCACGTCCATGATAACCGAGCAGATGGGCTTCTTTACGGATGGTATTCATCGAAAGAACACTCCCGGATGCCCGTTGAAACTCCTCGCGGATGTGGCCCATCGATTTGGTGCGGTTCTTCCGAATTTCTCTGGCCAGCAACCGTCGGTCTCTAACTCCCAGTTTTGTGGGTCTGCCGGGTCGGAGCACATTTCGACAGTCACCTCTCATCTTCCACTTGCCAATCACGTAGGCCACTGTCGATTTTGGGTACTTCAACTCGCTGGATATGTCACGTATGGATCGGCCATTTCTGTGATACCCGACGATTACACCTTTCTCGAAATCAGAGAGCTCCGAACTGAGTGGCATCTTGCATGTGACTGGTTGCGCTGTTGTTTCCCACACGATATTTAACGGCGACGGCCGTGACGTGTATCAGGACCGCAGATATCGTCGATTGCGGGGGTGTCCAATTACTTGTTGGTAGATAGTGTAATAGTGATACAATGATTTTTTTCTGATAACACTCTCGCTACCCACCACACTCCCAACAATAACGATAGCCTCATAATGTTTCATTAAAAATTATCGACAGCAAAATAACTGAGAAATAGGAAAAGTTTTCTGGAATGGAGCGCAATTCAGTGCCAGGCCCGGACCACAGCATTACATAATCCAGCCTTGCATATGCCCTATGCGTAAACACTGACCTACACTACAAAAAAATTTCTGAAATTGACGAGTCACTTTCCGTGATTCCTTTCGTGAATTAACGAAACATATTTCTGATGCAACTTTTTCCGTTAAATGGCGGAAAGAAATCTAAATTCCACGGATTTTTCGTACCACGGGAAAATTCTGAATTTTCAGAAACCTTTCCGCAATACCTTTCTTATATTAACGGAAAAACTCCGTTCTCACTTTTCCGTATTCATATGATGAAAAATTTCCGGTAATAGGAGAGATTCACGGGAATACTTGGAAGTTTGATTAACTCTTAAATTTCAATAGTCTGTCGGAGGATCTGATTTTGAAGTTCTTTAGCGAGATCGAATATTGTGGATATCATATCGCATGAATTTTGTTTATTGTGGAACAGAATATTTCTTCTCCTCTCCCCTATTTTGTGCACCAGCTATTTATTTTAAATTGTGTTACTGTAAGAAACCGGGTACTTAACTTATTTTACAGATCGTTATACGATGTCTGTGTATCAGTCTTTGGGCAACTTAAGACAAAAGCTATTGTAGCTATCAAGTGTAAATTTTATACTTAGGAGTTTTGTGAAATAATTCTATAAAAAAGTACATTTCACCTTTTTTTAAAGATAATTGAAAGTCATTATAGCTATCAAGAGTAAATTTTATGCTTTAGAGTTTTGTGAAATAATGCTATAAAAGAAAGTACATTTCACCCTTTTTTTAAATACAATTGAGTCATTGTCAGTTTAAAAAGATCAAGTTGCAAAGCATTTTGTTGTTTCGAAAAATAACGATGAAATATGCGTACTTTGTGAAAAGTCCTCCTACAGAAATTTTCTTATTAAGAACCTATTCAGAAAAATAATAAGTTCCAAAAGAAAATAAAATGACTAAATCACTCGCATAAATAACAAAAAAAAAAAAAAAATTTAATCGTCGTGCAATTTTTTTTATGATGAACGTAAGTTAAATCACCGAGTATGTTGTGGCTGAGTGGTTAAAGGCGCGCGTTATCTGGTAAACCACCCCAAACGACGGGGGTTCGACCCTGACTGCTGCGAAAGTATTATCTGGTGTAAGCTGTAAGGGCTGAAAAGTGCAAGTTCTTTTATTTTTGAGAAATTTCAGTTTGAATACGTAAAAACCTGAAACCGACTTTTCTGAAATAAACGGAATTTCTGACTACGGAAAATCTGTGGAAATACGAAAGTTAAAATACAAGGACACTTTTAAAAACTGAAATTTCTGGAGAGATGGATACCTACCAGCAGCTTTGCTGCACCTTATTTTCATAAATTTTCCGTGAATTCACACCACTTTTTTTTTTTACAGCGTACTGCGAAATCATTGTGTTTAAAAAGAAAAATCTTCAATGCATGTATTAACCCTGTATTTACTTATGGAAGTGAAACGTGAAATATCTCAGAACGATAATGTGAAAAAATAAGAGTATCGGAAAGAAAGTTAAGGAGAAGAATGTTGGGAATAACAAGAAGAGACGGAATTAGAAATGAACTTGTAAAAGAAACAGGAATAATAGATATTATAAAAATTATAGAAGAATCAAAGTAGAGGTGGGATGGACATGTTGGAAAACTGAAAGATGGACACGATTAATAACAGAATGACAACCGAGAAATGGAAAGAGACGAAGGGAGCGCCGGAAACAAGATGGAGATATGACCTTCTGAAATTTAGAGGTGCTAAATGGTGGACTGAGGCTAAGGATCGAGGAAGTTGAAAAAGATTGGGAGGCCTATATCGTGCAGTGGGTGGCAACAGGCTAAGAAGAAGAAGACTGCGAAATCATTGTTACTATCAACTGACACCATCGAATGACGGAAAACGCTTAATACCAGTGCAGTAAAAGACTTTATAACGTACAAGTTTGTTCGCGCTGGGTATCGAATCCGGGTCCCGCTCACTCCGGAGTAAGTCACTCTCCCAACTAAGCTGCATGGACATGTGCTCTCACTGCTATCTGCCTTTATCTCATGTGCGTCTTGCGGTAAGGCACGTCACAACTTAGTGGCGCTAAGACACTTTTTTCTTTTTTTTTAATAAAAGTGTCACGAAGGCACTTTTCGATTTCAGATGGTAAGAGAAGCTGAGCTGAAGAATGTTTTTAGATGATCATGTCGGCAAAAAAAGAGAATATGGTGTTCCATATGCAAGCATGTTCGTATCTTAAACGATATTGATATTGCAGGATGAGGCTAGCAGTCGGACGACACAGTAGCCTATGGCCTTTTATGAATCACAAGGGTTCTAGCGTAAAGAGAATGGTAATTAATTCCTTTGTTGAGACAGCAGTCCTCCAAATATAATTATAGAAGGTGGCTTCTCCATACGTTAACACTATACTGAAAGGAAGGAAATCAAACCAGACAAATTAAATCGGCATGCAGGCTAAATGACAAGTGTGTTAGCGGGATTTTACTTGGATTACGTACAGCAACTTTATAACACGATAAAAGCAGTAAGCGCACTTTTGTGACTTTTCTCTGCTCTTTATGATTAGCTAAAGCTTATTATGCTGTTTGCGGTGTATCCTAGAATTGTATCAGTTATCTACTGTATTTATACTTTCACTTATCTTTGTACTCATTCACTTCCCTAACCATCACTTCTTTGTATTTCTGTATTTCCCGTATATTATAACAAAAATTCTGAAATTCACGAGACACTTTCCTTGATTCCTTTCGTGAATTAACAAAGCATATTTCTGATACAACCTTTTCCGTGAAATAACGGAAAGAAACTTGAATTTCACGGATATTTCGTCTCACAGGAAAATTCTGAATTTTCAGAAACCTTTCAACAATGCCTTTCTTATATTGACGATAAATTTCCGTTTTTAAAATGTGTTTACGGAAAATTTTGAATTTTCAGAAACCTTTTCGCAATTTCTTTCGTGTATTAACGGGAAAACCCCGTTCTCATTTTTTCCGTATCCATATGATCAAAGCATGCTGGTAATAGGAGAGATTCACTGGAATATCGAGGTTTGATTAACTGTTAAATTTCAATCGTCTTGTCAAAGTAATAGAATTTGAAGTTCTGTAGCGAAATCGGATGTTGTGGATCGCATGTAGTATGCTTTTTGGTTATTGTGGCACAGGATATTGTGAATTGCATATCGCATGAATTTTGGTTATTGTGGCACAGGATATTGTGAACAGCATATCGCATGAATTTTGGTCATTGTGGCACAGGATATTGTGAACAGCTTATCGCATGAATTTTGATTATTGTGGCACTGGATATTGTGAATTGCATATCGCATGAATTTTGGTTATTGTGGAACAGGATATTGTGAATAGCATATCGCATGAATTTTGGTGCTTGTGGCACAGGATATTGTGAATAGCATATCGCATGAATTTTGGTGTTTGTGGCACAGGATATTGTGAATAGCATATCGCATGAATTTTGGTTATTGTGGCGCAGGATATTGTGAATAGCATATCGCATGAATTTTGGTTATTGTGGAACAGGATATTGTGAATAGCATATCGCATGAATTTTGGTTATTGTGGCACAGGATATTGTGAACAGCATATCGCATGAATTTTGGTCATTGTGGCACAGGATATTGTGAACAGCTTATCGCATGAATTTTGATTATTGTGGCACTGGATATTGTGAATTGCATATCGCATGAATTTTGGTTATTGTGGAACAGGATATTGTGAACAGCATATCGCATGAATTTTGGTCATTGTGGCACAGGATATTGTGAACAGCTTATCGCATGAATTTTGATTATTGTGGCACTGGATATTGTGAATAGCATATCGCATGAATTTTGGTTATTGTGGAACAGGATATTGTGAACAGCATATCGCATGAATTTTGGTCATTGTGGCACAGGATATTGTGAACAGCTTATCGCATGAATTTTGATTATTGTGGCACTGGATATTGTGAATTGCATATCGCATGAATTTTGGTTATTGTGGAACAGGATATTGTGAATTGCATATCGCATGAATTTTGGTTATTGTGGAACAGGATATTGTGAATAGCATATCGCATGAATTTTGGTTATTGTGGCACAGGATATTTCTTCTCCTTTTCCCCATTTTGTACGCCAGCTATAATATATTGTGTTACCGTAAGAAATCGGGTACGCAAATTATTGTACAAGTGATTATACGATGTCTATGTATCAGTCTGTAGAGTGCTTAAGACAAAAGCTATTATAGCTATCAAGAGTAAATTTTATATTTAGAAGTTTTGTGAAATAATACAGTAAAGCACCGTTTATACGTTTCTCAGTTATACGTCTTTTACATTTATACGTCATTTCAGGTAGGTCCCGATTATTTCCTATTCATTTTAATAGTAAAACATTTCGTTTATACGACGCGTAACTTCGATTATACGTCGTCGTTTTCCCTCATTCGTCAGTCGAAGTTCGCCATTGAGGTCAAATATCTCTTATCTGAGTCATTCTTTGAGACCCTTTTCGAACGCAGACTCGAGGCCTGTTTCTCCAGCAGAGACAGAAGAACCGACCATTGACCAGTGGGTGCTAAGAAGATAGAGGGTATACGCGAAGGGGCGGGGCTCCTTTTTTCCGTCAGAAGCCCCTGAATGTGGGGGATCAGATTGCTCCCCACCAGCAAGCGTAGGTTCCTTCTTTGAAGGTACCGGGGACATCGCCGGAAGATACGAGGGGTCGAAAGGGAAGTGGGGGGGTAGGTCGGAAAAGAATGGGCAGATTTCTGACCTCGCTGGACTGGTTTATTGATAAGACACCCTCCATACAGCACATCCATTTCAGGTGCCTTTGGGTATTTGCCTTCTACGATTGCTTGTTGCTGCCTTTACGATTGTTGGTAAAAAATGTCAAGAAAACGAAAGGTACAGATAAAGTTCAAATTTTAAAAGAATTTGACAAGAATACTGGATTGACTTAAAGTAGAGGTAGCGAAAATGTTGAATGTACCTGTGTCGACGCTGAAAGGAATATTGTACGACAGAGATAAAATAGAAGGCAAAGCTACAGCTTGTGGAAAATCTGTGTCGAAGAAGTTGCGCGTCGAAGATGGGAAATCCCCAGAAGTTGAAAACATTTTGTTGCAATTTTTTAATCAATGCCGTGCGTCGGATATCCCCGTCAGTGGGCCAATGCTGATGGAAAAGGCAAAAGAAATTGCGCTGAAACTGGATGTGAAGGACGCGTGTTTTTCTACAGGGTGGTTACACAAATTCAAGTTGCGTCATGGAATTTCATCCCAAGTCGTAAGTGGTGAGTCAAAAGATGTTCTGTCAGAGTCTGTAGAAGATTGGTTCTAGGATTTATCCAGAAAAATAGATGGGTGCGATTTAACGTTGATGAGAAAGGGTTATCCTTTCATCTGTTACCTACAAAAACTTTAGCATTTAAAGGTGACCAATGTAAAGGAGGAAAACAAAAGTAAAGATCGGCTCAGTCTTTTACTTTGCGCGAATGCTGATGGAACTGAAAAACTGATTCCGTTAGTTATAGGCAAATCACAGAATCCGCGGTGTTTTAAGAATAAGAAAAGCTTGCTATTATCGTATCAAGCAAACAAAAAAGCGTGGATGACGAGCGTCCTTTTCACTGAGTTGCTCAAGAACATAGACAAAACCATGAAACGTCAGAACCGAAAGATTTTAATGTTTATGGGCCATTAAAATCTTTCGGACCATCCTCAAGTAACCAAGTAATGTTTATGGACTATCCTCAAGTAACCGAATTCTTGCAAAACGTGGAAGTTATCCCCCCTCCCCCCAAATTGCACTAGTCGATTACAACCCTTAGATCTCGGAATAATCCAGAACTTTAAAGTTCACTACAGAAAGAATTTAGTTCAACTTGCAATTCAAAACATCAATGAAGGAAGTGTTCATCAAAAGATAAACATTCTTGACGCAGTGAACATGATATCTCTGGCATGGGCTCAAGTAAAATCAGAAACAATTAAAAATTGTTTCGTCAAAGGAGGTTTTCCAATCTCGGGAGCACACGAAAGCGATGAAGAAACTGCGATTATGGATGATGAGGATTGGAAACTTCTGGGAGTAGACATAACCTTCGAGAAGTATGTGAATTGTGATGCTGATGTGATCACTTCAAAACTATGCACAGTAGAATAATTAATAGACGCTAATTTGGAGAATGAACATCCCAGCAGCAGTGATGAAGAAAGTGAAGAACCAGTGTAGGGCCAGACATATCAATTCTTAGATAATACCTTTTGTTTCCCGCCGTATAGCGAGCTACCGCCTCGCCTTTACTATACGATCTGGCTATCAAGGCGTCCGTGTGTAGAAGAATAATTACCTCGACAAACTCAGTCCAGTACACGGAAATAAAAACAACAACAAGACTTTATTATTCCGATAACATTTGCTTCACGGGTTTCCGATGATTTTCCGCTCAGGTTCCCGTGCTGACCACGTGCTACCTTTCCACAATTCTTTCCGCGATACCCGGTGGACGAAGGAATCCTCCTTCCCGTTCACCACGCTGCACGTCTGCGATAACTGCAGTCCTTCCGTCAGAAACTGGTGTCCAAACCAGGACCCTCTCTCTTTGACGACCGAAGCTCAACTGTCTCACTTAATCCTCCTCGCCCTTTCTGTCCTCTATCACGCATGCGCAAGAAAAACTGGTTTTCCCGGTCAGCACGTGAAATACCTGTACTCAGGAATGTCATCGGATACCCGCAGGGGATTACAACCTTGCACGTAAACAAAAGCAGTATGACAACTTGTTTAACAGAAGCACTCGTGCAGCTGACTCTTCAAGGTCAGATGTTCCAGGTGTTCATGCACCCCTCTCTTAATCCTCCATAGGATTAAAATTGCACCACGTGGGTGGTGAAGAATATCAGTTCTTATCTGAAACAACAAAATGGCGGAATGAAACGTCCGTCCGCACGTGTTCATCACATTATTAAAAGTACATAAATTCATATTTGACAGTTCGATTACGGGCGACCCTTACAACCAGTTCAACCGTCCTTTCAAGATGTAATGCATATATTGACACACTGAGAAATTTCTTTGTTTTTCATGCCAACGCGAGTGTGAAAACGTTTGTAGAACTCAATTCAATCCATAGTACTCTCCTTAGAACGCAAAATCAAGCAAGGTAAGGTAAGAGCAGAGCATTGTTATTTTCATGTAGGACTTCCGTCCACAGGGAGTAGAGTTTAGGTCCCAGCCACCTACAGCGAGATCGCCTTTTGGGCAGGACACAGAAACGGAAGGAATGAGAGCAAGTCTAGCGACTTTTGACAGAACAGTTTGTAGTGAGATTAGAGTACAGTAGATGGCGCCACCGTACAAGTACGATATTGCACATAGATGGGTGAGAGAATTTCAGGGAGGACATAGGAAAGGATACCCATTTAACCAGTGGGTCCAGCCTGGGGGCCGTCACTTTACGTGCTCGTCCGATGCACGGCGGATATTCAGCGATTGTTAGTAAATCACACCATCTCTGAAAGATCAGCGCAGGCTAGAACCTGGGGACCCAGCATCGATAGTCTGAAACTAACCACTAAGCCATCCACGGCTCCTCTGCAAAATCAAGCAACCAGGCAAACGTCACTAAAAGACTTTTTCAAATGAATTTAAAAGTGCTTATTAACGGTCAATGTGATCCAGCATTTTTTCTTGTTCGAAAGGGAGTTAACATATTTAATCAAGATGTGATACTGAAATACAGATATGAATTTTTCTTAGTTGTATGTTACATATATGTAATTTGAGTACAATTTGAGTTTTAAAATTAAATTTTAAAAAATTTCTTCGAAATACTGTATAAATAACGTAATAAGTGTGAATATTTATACATAACAAAATATATATTCATTATACGTAACAGGTACTACAGTAGTACTGTACATGTATGTACTAAAGAAATTCGCTTCCATTTTAGGCTTCAATTTCAGTTATATGTCTTTCTCGGTTATACGTCGTTTATGAACGGTCCCTTGAAAGACGTATAAACGGTGCTTTTCTGTATATATATTTTAATTAATCGCTTTACTTTACTATAAAACAGCACCTTTCACTACTTCTTAAAAATAATTGAAAGTTATTGTCAGTTAAAAAAAACGATCTCAGGTTCCAAAGCATTCTGTTGCTTCGAAATATCACGTTGAAAAAAAATACTTAACTGGTGATAAGTCCTTCTAAAGGAAAAAATTATTACAAGCTTATTCAAATAATAATAATAATAATCTCCAACAGAAATAATAATAAGCTCCAACAGAAAATAAAAAGACTAAATCCCTCGCATTTATGAAAAACAAATCATCATCGAGGAATTAGTTTTACCTTGTACGTGAGCATAATTCCTAAGACTTTCTAGCTCAGTGGTTAAGACGCGCTGCTTGTGCAGACCTAACCCAATCGACATGAATTCGATACCCTACACCGGCGCGATAGGATTTTCTGGCGCAAGGGCTGTAAACTTCAGCGTCTTCGATTTTGCGAAATTTCTATATAAATACGGAAAAACTTGAAACGGACTTTTCTGAGATAAACGGAATTACTGACTAAGAAAAATCCGTGTTTAAAAAAAGAACGGGCATTTTTAGAAACGGAAATTTCGTTTAAAAACGGGCACTTGCCAGCGAAACTTTGCTGCAGGTTATTTTCAGAAATTTTTCGTGAATTCACACCACTTATTTTTTACAGTGTATAATCTCATTCTCTTGTGCGTCCCTAGTACTGAACAACCCCCCCCCCCCCCCAAAAAAAAAAAAAAACACGTGTCTGCCCCTAAACAACTTTTCTTTTTCTGTCCGTCTCTTCTGATTCCTTCTTTGTTTCGTCCCTCTCACTCTGACTTGCTGTAAAGACACGGTAAGTGACATTATGAAAGTTGCACACTAATTACCTAGTCTGGGACCATTTTCGTTCACCGTGTTACTGTTTGCTGAAGGCATAGTTAAAATGACTGCTATGAAACTCTTGGCTGAAAGGGCCACCCAACATGCAATGCTTGATTGCTTAGGGAAGCGCTTTAGAACGGTTACTAATGAATATTACTGTTGCTCATGTGCCTTTAGTGGTGTTCTAAACTTCCCTTTTTTGCTAACTGTAAGATGGTGACAAAGAGACCTACTATTGAATATTATGTTATGTAACAGTTTTATGGCTTCAATAGGTATTTCTACTCATAGGTGCCGACTTCGTGGGTTCGAGACACTTTTTGAACCCCCAATGATTTTGTTGTGGGTTCCTCGAATCCCTAATATTTTTGCGCGAATTTCGTGAGAAAAATACATGTACGGGTATATGTATAAATTTTGTTTTTCGTTATCAATTCTTCAAATGTTTTATTGTTCATTCCCCGTTTACTATATATAGAAAGTGTGTATAGAAATTTACCCCTCAGACTGTTTATTGTGCCTAAAAAAAGAATTAGTGTTTGTTCGCGCTCATCAAATTTGACGCGACAGACAATACCTGAAGTACTGTTGCGTTTAAAACTGAATCCTTTATAAAAGAAAATTCTTCGGTTTGTCTGGGTTCCCACAAAATACAAAAGTCTAGCTTTATATTCGGAGACGAGAACCTATTCGAGGTCATAGTGATACAGGCGGAAATATGTTGTACAGTCAGTTGACCCACTCTATCTTTGGACCAAGGAGGTTAGAAGAGAGAGAAGATGGCATCAGCAGCCGCTGGTGAAACCAAATCTGATCATCTGGTTTCTTGCGCTCTCCAAGGGGGGTGTCAGTGACGTGACGTCACTTCCTGAAGACCTGTGCTGTAGCACAGGTTGATAGCGGCCGTCTCTTACTCTGTGCAGCAGACCCTGAAGGCCAACAAGGCCCTCACAGCTTTAACAAAGCCGTGATTGGCTAATGCGCAAAATGCACTTCCGCTCTACAAAGCAAAATTTTGTTTAATTTTTTTTTAGAAAACACTAAATAGCATTTCTGTAATTTTTTGCAAATTTGTAGTTATGTGCATGTATATTTCAGTCTCATTTTTCCTGACCGTACATGCTGCACAATTGCCTCTAAAACCTCTTCAAAGTCGACGATTTCTCCATAGAAAGTACAAAAGCAGCCCAAGTTGGGCATACTAGGCATTCACAGCGGATACGAAGTGAAACCCACGGAAAACGCAGGGCGTGCGGCTGATGCCATGTCCTCTCTGTTATAACCTCCTATTTTTACTCGGGAATCATTCGGGGGAAAAAAAATAGTTGGCATTTTTAAAATTGGTAAAAAACCTTAATATAAATATTACATGTTTTTGTTACTTTTATAAAGACAATTGAGTTGGAAATTCACAGTAACTTAATTCTCGGCCCCAAACCGCAAGCGATCATAGAACGTCGGCAAATGTAAATAGCTGTGTGCGATAATGGCTGATTGCAGCGCCATCCAACAGCTGTCCAGACAACCGTAACCGCTCATAGCTGTAGTGACAGAAGGGACAAAAGTTGACGGTGAAAGCAATGTCGTTCGAGTTCGAGCAGCAACATTTGAGGCACTGCCTCCTGTTCGCGTTTCAGCTAAAAAAAGTGCCGCGGAATCCCAGCAAATGATCTGTGCTGCTTTGGGTGAGGCTGCTGTGTCCTATACAGTACGTGTAAGAAGTGGTTCCAGTGGTTTAAGCAGGGAAATTTCGATCTCCGTGATGCAGAACGTCCGGGACAGCCACAGAAAGTTGACGATGAGGAACTGGAACAACTGTTGGACCCGGATCCCTGTTGCATAAAGTCATAGCTCGCCCAGGAACTCGGAATAACACGGCGAGCCATTGCAAAGCGCCTGCACAGGCTTGGGCGGATTCACAAGGAGGGCCGTTGGGTGCCCCATCAACTCACAGCTGCGAACAAGTCTAGGTGCTACGATGTTGCTGTGTCCTTGCTCTCCAGATTCAAGAAGAAGGATTTCCTCCACAAGATTTTGACCTGTGATGAGAAGTGGATTCTCTACGATAATCCTAAGCGGCGCAAATCGCGGATTTATCCAGGTCAGCCTACCACAGTACCGCCAAACCGAATATCCCATGGCAGGAAGTTGTTGCTGTGCATATGGTGGGATCAGCGCGGTGTCGTACATTATGAGTTGCTCAAACCTGGTGAAACGGTCAATGCTGAGCGTTATTGTGAGCAACTCATTAGTGTGAGTGACGCAATGGAGGTGAAAAGGCCATACACCGGCAAGGGCAGAAGGTCGGTCCTGTTGCTTCAGGATAACGCGCGTCCTCACACCGCGAGAAGAACTTTAAACACGATCACCGACCTGGGATGGGAGATTTTGTCCCACTCGGTGTATTCTCCAAACTTCGCTCCGTCGGATTATCACCTCTTTCGCTCCCAGCAACATCAGCTGTCGAGGAGGTCCACACAAGTATTGATGACTTTATCAACTCGAAACAGTCCTCTTTTTTCCGCAGTGGCATTCGATGTATTCAACACGACGGGAATTATTTCTCTGGTTAGGTACGTATTCGATTTGCTATGATTTGCTATCAACGTGTCGTGCTTGTGGCCGAGAATCAAGTTACACACCTAATAAATACAAACAATACGATAATTACAATAATTATAAGACTTTTGCTAAAAAAGACTATTAAACAGGAAATGTTAAAGTCAGCATATCGCTAATTTTAGGTTTGGGACACTTGGATATTTTTTGCAAACAGTGAGCCGCAAAAACTCTGCTTCCAGGGCTGTTTATGGATCGCCAGTCCGATACTGAGCGGTCGTATGAACATCTGAAATTTACAATAGCTATTTCTGCAGATTTTTTAGGATTAATAATTCCGGGTACGTATATAAAATAATCAGCGAGGAATTAAAAGAGCAATACATGAAGGTAGAAATGTTTTCTGGGGAATGATATTTTCTACATTTTCTAACCAATTGTTATTATGTGGTTGTAATAAAGTCAGAGCATAAATTAGCTATTCTTACAAATGACAAATGAATCAAAGCTATATTATTATTTAATGTTACAGAAGAAAGTTAGACTTATAACTTCATGATTTCTTCATATTTGATTTTTGCTGCTAAATCAGTGCATAAAAAAAGTGGAGGATAATAACTGCGCTTCAAACGAATACGAAACAGCAACAGTTTTCCCTTTTTTCTAACAAACTGTTCGCCCCGGTTTATTTATTTATTATTATTCCCGAGGCTCCAATCACGTGATCACACCTAGAATTTTTTTATTTATGCTTATTTTCTCTCTTATCGCGGCAAAATTGATTTCTGGATATATTCTACAGAAAACTAACTTCCTAAAGCTCCCCCTGGGGCTCCCCCTCCCCATTTTTGAAGCAGGAACTTCTCGCTCTACTGTTTCTAAGTACCTCTTATACGCCCACGTTTTACTTCAGTGAGCACAAAAGTTGGGTCATTCCTTCAGTGCATTTCACGGGGTATTTTCTCCCCACTATAGCAACACCGAAGATAAAAAAGAAATAATAATAATGAAGAATTCCGTTAAGATGAGTACAAATAAGAGCGAGGGAGCGATCCCATTCTTCCATTCTTTTATGCGCTGTTTCTCCTTAGAAACTCCTGAACTGCAGAAGGCCGTTTTTAGAAACTACGCGCAGATTCTTCTGCCACCCCTTGTGAGTCTGTCTCTGAGGATATGCCATCCTGCTTTTTCATCCCGCCACTTAAATAGAAATTAATCCACTCAGGAGTTGAGTGACCCGTCAAGATTCTTTATACGTAGCTTCCCCTCATCTGTTCCTTTCAGTAGAGTTTAGGCGTGACGTCACAGCTTGAGCGACCGCTGAAGATTGAAAAATGCTGACAAAGAAGCCGTGACGCTTGTGGTTAATATGTTGCAAAGTTCCCCACCTGTTGGTTTTCTTGGTCACTCGGCAGCATGGATATTGGACCCAACAGGCAGGCCAAGCCTTAGTACTGCAGTGACCCTTGGCAAACATTGACTTAGTGACCCTTATAGCATTTTTGACCCAGAAACGTGCATGGTTCTTAATTGCCAAAATATCAATTTTAAATCAGATACAAGTAAAACACTTTTCCCTGAATGACAGTAAACTAAGATTTTAAAAAATAACGCATATACGTAAGTTACTGAATACATTCCATGAAACTAGCATAAAGAAACATATATGAATAAGGATATTATAGAATTATCATTATATTTATTTTATTCACAGTGAGAAAATATTACCATTATTCACAGTGTGATAAGCAATTAACTATTTCGAATGTGATAATCAATAAACTGTTTGGATTTTAGCAAATAAGACAATAATAAAAATTGTGTGGCCTGAAATTATGAAATTACGAAATAATAGAATTAATTTGGATCTAGGGTAAAAAAATAGAAATAATTATAGAAATAATTCAAAAATAAAAATACGACTGTGCAGCAATGCGAATCATGGCAATATAAGACAAGTATTTAAGTATAATAATACATAACCGATGAACTAGCCAAATAGCTACAATAAAAAGCCCTGCATGTTAAAATAATATAAAAATAAAATTAAAATATGCCTAACATCCGAAAACTTGAAAATTCCGTCGTCCTGGACGGGAATCGAACACACGTCTCCCGGGCAGGCCTGACGAGAGGGGGGGCTATAGCACCGGGGCCCTAAGGGGGCCCAGAGCCCGTTTCTAAAGTAACTTTTTCTAATTATTTATTTTATGGTGTCCAAATATTTTTCAAGCTATACCGTTTTAATTTTTTTAAATAAAATTTTGTAAATATATACAATATTTGATTATATGTACTGCTACTACTACAATACACATGAGAACATGCAACTTTTTTTTTATTTCTTTTTGATTTAATTTTACTTCAATTTAAAAAACACTTGACCTTGAGACCGCGATCATAATTTTGACATAATTACAATCACTGTTTATTTGCAACGACATATCACTGATGTGCGTAGGGGAGAACATGAAAAATTATCCACCGCAAAAAAAAGATTGAAGAGTTGCAACCGGTAGGGTTGTCGAGAAGTAGGGGAATGGTGGGTGGAGGGTAGGTGAGGAAACGGAAACATGGATTATGTGGTTAGTGGAAGAGCCGACAGGAGGAGGGGCGGAGATTTGATTGCACTGGGCCCCGAGCTCGCTCTCCACGGCCCTTTCCCGGGTAGCGCCATCCATTTCATAATTACACCAAAAATTTAAAAAATAAATAAATCTTAGGCCCATTTCATGCGCTGTTGGCAATGACGTGCAGTGAGCATAGAGACCCGGCTGGGCTTTCGGCTACGCAGACCCATGCGCAGATGGCTGCGATGAACTGTCGGCTGTGACACATTGCCCTGACTACCACTGTTGTACCTGCGGGTGATTTGTCGCACTGTGGCCCTGCGGTTTCTGTGAACAACGCGCGACAGTCTCCACTTTCCTCTGGCATCAGTGAGCTGCGGACGACACACCGCTGGACGACGGTTTGTCGCTTGGTCATCTGCGCACCACTTTTGATACGTACGCACTACAACAGCACGTGAACATCCCACAAGCATCGCCGTTCCCGAGATCGTAGTTCAGAGGCGCCGTGCCATCAGAATTTGTCCTTTATCAAACTCCGATAAATCAGCAGCTTTTCTCATTCTGACTGCGAACACTCTACTAACCGAAAGCTGGTCCTCGGGTTGTTCACAGAAGAGCAATTGAATTAGAGATACCTGTCTAGTAACGTGTAGCACCATCTTTCGCCCTGATGACGGCGGCGATTCGTCTCGGCATGGACTCGACAAGACACCGGAAGCGTTGGGAAGCCATACGGATCCACGACCCCTGAACGAGTTCCCACAGCTCACGAAGATTTGATGGAGGTGGGTCAGAGCCTCGAACATCTCTCTCGATGGCATCCCAGATGTGCTCGATGGGATTGAAATCAGGTGACCTAGCTGGCCAAGGAAGCGAGGTCACGTCGGTGGAGTGTTCGTCCAACCATTCGGATACAATTCGGGGGCAAATGGTCGTCCAGGATATCCCGGTAATGTTGACCTGTGTGTGACGATGTCACACGTACCAGGGGCCCCATTTCAGTCCACGTAAATAGTCACCAGAGGAGAATGCTACCCCCACCAGCTTGAAGAGTATCCTGCTGGCAAGAAGGATCCATCGCTTCATGTGGTTTGCGCCGTACTCGTATCCTGCCATCCGCATCTACCAACGTGAGTCTCGACTCATCAGTCCAGGCAATAGTTTTCCACATGTCTAGGGTCCAGTGGCGATGTTCCCGCGCCCGTGCTAATCTTCGCACTCTGTGATGTGCGGTCAGCAGCGGCACCCTCGTGGGACGATGGCTTCTGCACCCCATAGCGAGGAGATGGTTCTGGATGGTGTGGCTGCTTACACGTTTTTGTGCACTAGCGTTAAATTGCCGAGTGATTTCTTGCACTGTGGCCCGTCTATCCACTGTTACAATGCGAGCTAGCCGACGATGACCCCGCTCATCCACACGCTGTTGTGCACGGCAGCTGGCCCTTGCAGGGATGGTTTTACCGGATTCGATGTACTCACGGTGCACCCGTGACACAGTGGCTCGTGAAAATCCCAGTGCCTGCCCGGCTTCCGAGATGGAGTGACCCATTCGTCGGGCCCCGACAATTTGCCCACGATCAAATGCGCTTAAATCCTTCGTCTTACCTATACTGCGTTCAACTCTTACTTATTCCCGTCGCATCACTTCTTATATTGTGGGATCGCTGCATACGTCATGTCGTTTCCGTTTTCAGGGCCGCCCACAGCGCCACATTTGCATAACGCCAGCTGTCTCTAATTCAATTGCTCTTCAGTCTATATTTACTACTCTGTGAACTTGCGCCACCGTTCGGTCTCTAGGCGCGCTCATTTTTCTAGGCTGGGAGTGATCATAATGGAATGACTCATCGATGTATATAGTCGGCGACGTCTTGCCACAGTTTGTCAGGTATCCGCGTCGCTGTGCTGGAATGGGGGTGACTCGCAAGCTGACCAGCCGTGGCGGCGATAAAGTTTTACTGTTACAACTAAACATCTGTCTTCGTTCGTCGTGGTATAGAGTGAGGACGACCTCCTATAGCATGCGTCTGGAACACATTCTATTAGTTTGAAACGCTGCCCAGATCCTTGATACCGCACTATAGGCGCGCTTCCATACACCCTGGGAGCATAATTCTGTAATTCTTTCCCGCGTGAAATCATCTAGATGATGTGTTTGAGAGATAACGTAAATTACATGTTTGTACCTTTATGCATTCACGTGAAGATTTTCCTTCAAACGCATGTCGCCCACCGCGCCCTTTTCTCTTTTATCCGTTTAAGTGATATCACGTGGCCAGAGATGGAAACGGGTCACGGGTCAACGGGTCAACAATTTTTTTGCGGGTCCAACGGGTCGGGTCAAGGTGTTCCTGACCCGATTTTAACCCGGTTTTATTTCCATTTATTTTTAAATAGAGAAGAATTTATTAAAAAAAAAAATGTGCGTTGTGGAATTCTGTAGTCGATACTGGTGCCTACGGAGTGAATAATGATTTGCCATGCAAAAATATTGTCGTCTCTTTCTTAAAGCAACGAAGATTTCCACTGAACGACGTCAGACAACGCACCGACTCCATGTCGTAAAAAGATCCTTCCTTTGCGTTCTTTTACAGTGAGATGTTCCAGGGCAAGGTACAGGCAAACGCCATTCGCCTGCTTCTCAGCTGATTCACTCTCTCCGTGCGAAGTTCACTGTATGACTAAGAGTCACTTTTCACATCACATCTTTTACATTGAGCATTCAAAGGTTTTCGATTGATGTGAACATCGCGCTCCCATGACATGTCATGTCGAAATTACCTCCTTATTTGTTAATATGGATGGATTTAATATTAAGGAGGTTGCGAAAGGCGTCGAGGCCAACAAATACGTGCTCGCTGAAAACCACAAGGGGAAGAGTGAATGCTGGAAATTGTTTTGTCTCATTAAAGAACCGGTGAATAATTCTGTGTTGTTTGGTCTTCCTTGTTGTTTAAAATGTGGAAAGTGTATAATCGCAAAGAACGATGTCGATGGTGTAATAAAAGATTATGGAACCAAAAATCTAAAGGACCATATGAAAGTATGCGCACCTCTATCAAAGCGTGGAAAGAGCGGACAATCTAAATACATTTTAAAAAATGCATTTGTGTAATCGTAAATAATGATTCCCATTTGTTATATACTCCATGGTCACGGTCATAGTCAGCCATTACTTCTGGAATACGCAAAATAGTGGCACTAAAAATGGCACTAAAATTTAGCAAGTAACCAAATTTTATTAATAAAAAAGGATTTCAGTTATTAAATATCAAGCAGTTACTGGGATGAATACATATATTACGTTTATATGCACATATATATAAATTGAGTCTGGAATTTATAGTTCAAAGCAGGTTTGTGCGGGTCAGGATCGAGTCGGGTCCGAAATTTTTGAAGCGTTTCCAACTCTGCACGTGACCCCTGTGCGAACGATTCGACATTTTGCATGATCACAATGATCATATGTAGAGGATTTTAGGAAGAGAGTGTCTGACCCCAGGTCTTAAACAACCCTTAGAAATAGGAAGCTAGGAGATTTGGGCTAGAGTGCCCGATAGGAAAATGACACGGAAGCGAAGTAGAAAGGGGGAGGAAGACGCCCTTGTTTATTACCGGGGGCTAGTACACGGGGTCCGACGGCTTAACGTGCCCATCTGACACACGTCGGATATTTAGTGGATCTAGCGTTCGTACCTGCCTGTGATCGAACCTGAGGTCCTTTCCGTGGCAGTCACGAACGTTGCCCACTAGGCCACTCGCTGCTCGACATTTTGCATGTGCACCGGCTTTCTATTTAACGTCCCCAGTTATTCAAATTGCAGCATGCTATTGCGTCTTATTTTGTGGTTGTAACCTTTCGAAATAGTTTTCGTCCTTTTAGTTTTGAACACCAGTGTATTAGTTATTCAGAAAGTCTTTATTTGTGAAATATTTTTTTCTGAGGCTAGAGGCTCCTATAGCCGTAAGCCTCCCCTCCCCCGCACTGCGGGGTTTGCGGGGGCTATCAGTACGCCCTTGAATTCTGGACATTTTCAGTCTTTTAAGAGATTTTTTCGTAATTATTTTATTAATGATACGTAAGTTCTGTAAAACGAAATTTTTTGGATTTCCGTTCTTACTAAAAGTGAAGAAACTAATTATTACAAATTCTGAATTGAGTTATCGCTATAAAATTCATAATGGAATTAAGTTTTCGATAGTCTCTCTCAGAGAACGTACCTTGTCTGTTGTTTCTCAGTAAAGGAAGTAATTTGGTTTTTACATTAAATTTAACTAGGAATGTGCGGTTCGGGCAAATGGGTAAAAAAAGGGTTAAACTTTACTAACGATGTGCGGTCCCGAAAAATGTGCCTCAGTAAAAAAAAAAAAAACCGCGTTTACTCGTGGACTTGTGTAGAAAAAATGTTTAATCAGTTAACGGTGATGTGGACATACTGTTGTTTTAGGGAAGAGATATCTTGAACAATTTTCCAAAAGTTGGCCTCACAAAATAGCTTCCAGGGCCGTTTATGGATTGCTATAGTCCATCATTGTCCTTCTACATGTGAGACAAGCGGCCAAAATGATCAAAAGAACGGCAAAGAAATTTCCTTGTTGTCCAACTATAGTGTCAAATTTCATTTATCCATCTTTTTTCTAATGTAAATTTCGGATCTTCAAGTTTTAAATTTATGTGTTGTAAGGGGGATAACAAGTTAGTAAAATCATGCAATGCATTGATTATTATGATACGCTTTCCAACATACCAGAAATCATTACTCAAGTTATGAAGATAATGGCTGTGGAATAAATCTCGCTCCTGTGCCCTGACCTTTGACTCCATTTCGATGATATTAGACATAATGGGCTCAGTATACCTCTGGAACAACATGATGAAGTTTTGTCGCAATCGAAGCATTTTTACGCAAGTTATGCCGTAAAAATGCTGTGATTGACCCCATTTCGCCCATTTTCAATAGGGTTCCTTCCCATGGTGTACCCTGCCACATACTAAAATTTCATTGAAATCGAACCATTTTTACGCGAGTTATCGTGCGGATAGACAGACAGACGGACAAAACTGGAGCATATACGTTTCTTCAACTTACAGTTGTAAAGCGTAAAAAACGGTTAGTTGACATGAAAGCACAGTGGAAATTTGCATATGCTGTTTGTGTATGTTCTTTGTAGTTACAATTTCTCTTTGCCCCCTTCTTAAAACTAAGCTTTGAGCGCCTATGATGAGATCTCCCTCGTGAAATATGAAAGGTTGACTTCCTGTGATGTGGGAACGATGGTTTTTTCGATATTGGTCACAGTTTCCTGACAGTCAGTAGGCATAGATTTGCGATGGAAAATCTAGAGATTGTATTTGTTTTCCACTGCAACTCCAAGGATGTACAGCTGCGATTAGTTAGTTAAATAATAACATTTGTAACGTACCAGGAGATGTGACGTACCTGCCAGAAGGACGCACACGACATAAAGGCAGATAGGAATCAGAATACATGTCTGCGTAGCTCAGTTGGTAGAGCGACTTGTTCCGGAATAAGCGGCCTCGGGTTCGAATCCCGGCGTAGGCATAAAAATGACGGAAAAATTTACTTCGTTATAATGGCGCCCGAACTATCCGGATGACCCGACCGTTCAAAATCTCGCATTGGTGTGATGTTATTTCCACACCGCGAGATAGGAAAAATATGAGCAGCACTTAAAAAGAAAAAGAAGGGGGAGATGATGTAACGTACCAGGAGATGTGACGTACCTGCCAGAAGGACGCACACGACATAAAGGCAGATAGGAATCAGAATACATGTCTGCGTAGCTCAGTTGGTAGAGCGACTTGTTCCGGAATAAGCGGCCTCGGGTTCGAATCCCGACGTAGACCAAAAATGACGGAGAAATTTACTTCGTTATACATTATCTTTTTTATCACAGAAGATTACAAGTTATATTATCGTTGAAGAAAATATATTTTGATTTTCAGCAAGTATTTTTTTATTTTTAACAAATATTTTTCTATTTTTAGCAAATATTTTGAGATTAGCGCATAAAAATAAATGTTTTTCTACTTTTTAGCACCTAAAAATCCATTCTCTATTGATGAAGATGTGTCAGAATGTTAACAAGTTCGTTCTTATCTTTGTTCTAGTTGTTAACTTGTAATTGCTAATAACTCCGTAGTAGTTGATGGTGATAGTAATTAACAAGTAATAACCAAACGATAATAATTGTATGCAAATAATTCTTGTGATTCGTAAATATTTCTAAGAAACTTTTATTCTTTTCTTCATTTAATTGCCTGCAAAGGTTTTCCGTTAGCTGTGCTATATTTCCTAACTCTCCGGCTTTCGATCATCTTTCGCGCTGTCGTGAAATCCCCTGACCTCCCGGTCCACCTAAGACCTTCCCGGCCTCACCTGGGGCAATTACCTCGTCGTACTTTTCGTGACCGCTCGCTTCCTAAACCTAGAGACAACTGTCCTCTCACCTCCCTCTCTTGTCTCCAAAAAAAAAAAAATGCCCTTAAGCATATCCTAATGTTCCCCGTGAGAAACAACCACACCGCTTTCGGTAAATCTCAAACCTTGCATTAGTCGGCCGCATTGAAATTGAAATCTGTAAATCATCAAAAGAGGCGCGATAGAGTTAATCTCCATTCAACAAACAATGTGCATATACTAAGCTCAGATACATTGTCGTCTTAGCAAATTAACCGTTCACCCGGTGTCTAATGGGGAACTGACTCTGAGAAATTTCTTTCACGCTTTGTGGAGACAAAGGAAGGGGAGCACGAGATATTAAAAGGTTACATTTTGAGATTTTATATGAAATCCTAAAACTCTGTATAAAATCTCTGTAACAAGAAAATCCTAAAACTCTGTATAAAATCTCTGTAACAAGAAAATCCTAAAACTCTGTATAAAATCTCTGTAACAAGAAAATGTCAGGAAATTGCGTACGGGCGGGGGTTTACCGTGAATATAAGGATCGTTTTGTGGCCATTGTCCCGTATTATGGAATTCAACTCAATAATTAACATAATTACTTTTATGGAGTAGATGCTTTAAGGTGGACCTCAAGTAATTGTGCTTCCTATACTTCCAATGGGAAAACTTCTGTACACATTTTCTTCCCAATTAATGCGTTTCCAAGGATGAAAATTTGAACATCAATTAAAATAGCTTCATTTTATAACTTGGAATACTTAATATTTTCTAAAATATAACCATACTTATGCAATCCAACATTTATTTGTCTACTGACGTCATCAAAGTACAGGTGGCGCCATCTTTTTTCTGGTTTCAACACCACCAAAGGAAAAGTCGTTGATTTTTAATATAATTATGGCTATGTTTTAGAAAATGTTAAGTATTCCAAGTTATAGTATGAACTTATTTTTAATCGATGTTCAAATTTTCATCCTTGGGAACGCATTAATTGTAAAGAAAATGTGTACAGAAGTTTTTCCATTGGAAGTATAGGAAGCGAAATTACTTGACGTCCACCTTAAGGCTACCGGTATGTAAACAAACAAATAAATAAATAACCTTTTCGTAGCTCGTCTCTCTATTTTTATTTTTATTTTCTCATAATGGATGTGATACCGGCTGTATATTATCCATCCCAGCACTTTTAAGTTCATTCGGGGAGTAAATAGCCAAACCTATTGATGAGACTGACAAATAAAAACGAAACTGACAAAAATCAATGGATTTTGGGATGTGGTTCAGAAAAAGTGATACTCTTGATCAAGAGATGGCGCTATAATCGCATACAAGGGTGCACCGTAAGTAATGTTTATATCCTCTGTGGTACTTTCATGAGGCAATGTTGAGCGGTATTTTTAAAACGAGTTATCAGCGAATGCAAATGAGCTTCGATGCTGCTTTTACTACCGAATAGCCATCCAGTACAGTGAAGATATGGAAAATGGTGAAAATGGTCAGAGACACCCACTTGTACATTCAAAAGCAAGTTAATATATATATAAGTGACGCATTCTTGAAAGCCAAACCTGGAAAACTTCCGAACAAAATTATCTCAAATCCTTGCGAAACCTGGGAGTTCAAAATGGTGTTTCTGTTTCTTAAAGAGCAAATCAGAAAACAGTTAAATGCCTCAAGTTTCAGTTTCAGGGCCGTGCAATAGCTAAAAGACGGGGATAAAAAAAAAAAAAAAAACCACTTGAATACTTTGTAAGCTTTTTTTTGTCAGTCGGATTAATACTTCCTGTTCGGGTTCCATATTGAGGGCCAATGGTGATGCCAGCCGTTCAGAACTGGGTGAGCTATTAGGGGGATAAGTATGATGGGTGGGGAGAATAAATTTTAAAGTGCTAGGCAGAAATTTTGGCAAAAATTCCGTTCGTGCGGATTTTACCCGCCCCTGATAATGTTATCCCAACTCAAAAAAGTTTTCAGGTGCATACTGTACGTAGTATTTATTCAACGTTTGTAATATGTGGAACACGGATACGAATCTCTATGGCAAATTGCTATTTCTTTGCAACTTTAGCTTAGTTACGTCGTTTTTTCTTTCTTTCTTTCTTTTTTTTTTTTTTCGTTTGTTTTTCTTTCATAAGGCTGTTTGTGAATATTAGTTTGTAACCTGACAAGGAATATCTCTTTCTCTCTCTAATCTTTTAAACTATAATTGTAAAAATGGTGTGTTTCTACTACTTTCTTAGAAATTCGCTCAAATTTTCCAGAAGTAGAAAAACTAAATTTAACAAAAAATTTCATCTGATATAATAAAATGTATGTGAATTTCAAAAATTCAGGTACGTTTATCCAAGTTCCCTAAAATCTTAGACGGTATCACCAGCCATATGTTCTAACAGCTTAAATATGGGGGGGGGGGAGATGAACGGCAGGCTTACAGAAAAGTTAGGTGGGCCGAAGCCCACCCCGGCCCACCTGTGGCGTCGGGCATGTTTAAGGCTCATTGCAGCTAGTTGTGCAGACAAGCATATATGTTTATAAACAAAGACATCGCTCTTTCCACGTTTTTAGCAACACACAGCAACCAAAAAATTGTTATTCGGTCACCACCGGGTAATTGAACCCAGATCTCTCGATATCTAGCCAAGCGTGTTAGCCTTACACTACGGTTGCCAACAATCCACGGCGCTATGTGTGTTTTTCAGTCAGCTTCTGACATCATAAATCCGTAAGATGGGCTCAGCTACTGAGACGTCTCCATCTGGTGGGCATTAACGGCACTGGCTATATATTAATTATAGCAGTTAAATCCAAAGGGCGAGATCCAAAGTGAAAATCCTCTAAGTACGTGGTGTCAGTAAATAAATAAAGACATTGCTCTTTCCACGTTTATAGCAACACACAGCAACCGAAAAATTATTATTCGGTCACCGCCGGGGAATTGAATCCCGGATCTCTCAATATTTAGCCGAGGGCGTTAATCTTACACCATGTTTGTCTGCACAACGAGCACAACTAATATATAACGACGAAGGAATTCATGAGATGAATTATCCTTTCAATCTATTTAGTATGTGCTTAAACTTATTACGTTAGTTGCCCTAGCATTATCTTAGTGCTGAGATTTATTGACGTTTACTTAACTTCAGCTTCAGCTGTATCGCTATACTTGCTTATTCGCTATTCCTCATCTTATTCATTTCCCCTACATCATTTTGTTTTCTCTCAAGAGAAACAACTCCTTCTCTTTCGCTCCCTCCGAAAACTTCTCGGTGCCCGGTGCCTTGGATGTCCACTTCTCTTTCGGTTGCTAAATTCACCTGTATCTCGATATTTCATGATCGTATTATGAATAGCAGTCTTGTTCACATTCACCTTTCTGCTTATGTCACGTTCGGAGTATCCTTCATGACATAAAGCAACTATTTGTGCTCTCTGAGTAACACTTAATGACGCTTTTTTGCTTCTTTTTCGCTGTATAGAAAATACGTATACAAAACCTCTCAGCATGCAAACCAGAAACAAACACGCTCGCACACTTCCCCCCAACTCTATCAGCAGCTGCTGCTGTTGGATGATGCAACACCGACAGGAAGTTGAGTAATACAGACAGTAGCTGACGCAATCGGCAGAAATCTCCTAATACCAACAGGTTGTCTTAAACTTTTGCAAATGACTGTTATAACGAAGTAAATTTCTCCGTCATTTTTGTCCACGCCGGGCTTCGAATCCGATCCCCTCACACCGGAGTAAGTCGCTCTCCCAACTGAGCTACGCGGACGTATGCTCTCGTTGCTATCTGCCTTTATCTCTAATGTGCGTCCTGCGGTGCAGGCACGTCACATCCCCCCCCCCCCCGAAAGAGGGCCGGGACCATGTGTTGCTGTAGGCAGTCATCCACTGCAGAACGTACATTTGAGAACTCCTAGTCAATTTGGTGTGTGGAACGTAACATAACACACATTTTTTAGCACGTCTTTTGTAAAAAAAGCTCGTGCTTATGTTATCGGTTTGTCCGTCCGCCCGCCCGCCAGCCCGCCCGCCCGCCCGCCTGTAGACACGATATCTCTGCAACTATTAGTCCGATTTGAAAAATTCTTTTTGCATTGGGAAGCTTGAAATATGCGAAGGATGATCCTTCATTTCGTGTTTTTTTTTTTTTTACGAGGTACAATTTCGCAGCTAGAGGGCGTAAATACAGATGATGTCGAATTCAAAACTACGTTTTATTCCACATACACTGCCGGAAAGTGAAAAAAGAACACCAAGAAGGAACTGGCGGACGATCGTGAAATTTACATATGTTAATGGGTTCGATTTTACTTAGGTGTGATGTTAATTTCGGGACCAACCGGTGAGCGCTTACGCCACAGCACGGCATAATATGCAAATTATCGTCGGTGGTATTTAAGGAGTACGGCGAAGTGAATGTAATCAGTCGTCGGCGTACGGACACGTGCGAAGACCCTGAAGAAGCTGCAATGCCTGGACATGGAAGACGTGTACGATTTCAGCAGTTATCGGACTTTGAGCGAGGTCGTCTAGTCGGACTCCGCGAGGCCGGGTGGTCGTATCGTCGTATTGCGGAGCGAATTGGACGGGAAGTATCGGTGGTGGAACGATGTGGCGTAGATGGTCCGAGGAACATTCCCACACGATAAGACGTGGAACCGGGAGTCACAGACGGACTGATGAGCGGACCGATCGACGCATAAGAAGAGCGGCGTTGTCAAGTAGAACATCCACTGCGACGCAAATCCGAGCTGCCGTTGCGCCTCAGGTGACTGTGCGAACAATCCGCAACCGTCTACTGGATGCAGGACTACGTGCACGTGTGCCTTTGGCATGTGTACCTCTGACTCCTGCCCACCGTCAGGAACGGCTGCAGTGGTGTCGCCAACGTCTGCACTGGAGAACGCAATGGCGATCTGTCGTGTGTAGCGATGAAAGCAGATTCTGCTTGTTAGCCTCCGATGGCCGTATGCGTGTTCGCAGACGCACAGGGGAGCGTCTCCACTCTTCTTGCATCCGCCAGCGACACACAGGGCCTGCACCTGGTCTCCTGGTGTGGGGAGCGATCAGCTATCACTCCCGTACACAACTAGTGTTTGTACCGGGTACGCTAAACAGCACCTCCTACATCAACAACATCATTCAGCCCGTTGTCGTGCCATTTGTAAGGTCGGTCCATCATGGTGTTTTCCAGCAAGATAACGCACGCCCACACACGGCACGTGCAGCGTAACACGCACTTCAGGGTGTGAGACAACTTCCTTGGCTTGCACGTTCACCGGATTTGTCCCCCATCGAGCACGTGTGGGATTTTATGGAACAACGACTTATCCGGTCTCCACGGCCAGCCACGACTATCCCCGATTTACGCGTCCAGGTTGAGGATGCTTGGAACTCAATACCCCAAACTTACATCCAACATCTGTACGACAGACTCCATGCCAGAATTGCACAGTGTGATGCAGTTCATGGCGGTTCAACTTCGTACTAACCATGTTACATGGAAATGTTATTTTTCAGTTTACTAACAAATACAGCTGTATTTTGCCATAATGTTTTGATCACGTTATCCTCTGTATTCCGTTATTATGCTGTATAAATTTCGTTGGTATCAGACGTCTCCCTCTTGGTGTTCTTTTTTCACTTTCCGCCAGTGTATTTGCTTCTAAGATATAGTTACTTTTTCAAATTACGCATAGATTTCCCGCTATAGGGGTGTAAAATAAATTACGTTTTCCCCGATAACTCTTCTTCTAAAACTCCGATTTGAAAAAAAATTTCTTCAGCGGGTACAACTCCTGATGGAAAATCTTTTGCATGTAATTCCTAATTTTTGGTAAAGAATACTTTGGCCACCAGGGGTCGTAAGTGTTAATTTTTGCTTCTGATGTATTTGCCATACAATCTGAGCTTCTAAAATCTCGATTGAAAAAAAATCTTTTGTGGACCGATGCCACTCACGGCGATAAATCTTTTTGGAATATTTTCTTCCAAAAATATTCCATGGTTTCTCCGCCAGGGGGCGTAGATGTATATCTTATTGTTGTCAATATCTCTACGTCTAGGAGTTCGATTTGAAAAATTCCTTCTTTGTTGGATAGTGTTTTCAGTGTGACATGATTTTCATAAAATTTTAAAAATTTCAAGTAATTCATAGACTTTCCGCTAGGGGGCGTAAAGGTAAATTGCTTTCCCCTATATCTCTGCTTCTAAATCTCCGATTTGAAGAATTCTTACTGCGCTGAATACAGCTCCTGATGGGATATCCTTTGCACATAATTTCTAATTTTTGTAAAGAAATGGTTTGGCCACCAGGTTGCCTAAGTCTTAATTTCCGCTTCTGATGTATTTGCAGCAAAATATGAGCTTCTAAATTCTCGATTGAAAAAAAAGTCGTTTGTTGACCGATACTACTCATGTCGACAAACCTTTTAGGAACATTTTCTTCTTAAAATAATGCATGATTTCTACGCCATGGGGCGTAGATATATATCTTATTTTTGTCAATATCTTTACTTCTAGGAGTCCGATTTGAAAAATTCCTTCTTTGTTGGATGTTTCCGATGCGAAATGTTTTTCATATAAATTTAAAATTTTCCGGTAAATCATAGACTTTCCGCTAGGGGGCGCACAGGTAAATTACGTTTTCTGCGTTATTCCTGCTTCTAAAACTTCGATTTGAAAAATTCTTCCTGTATCGCATTCAACACCTGATGGAAAATAATTTTCATATATTTTCTAATGCTTGGTAAAGAATGGTTTGGCCACCAGGGGGCAAAAGTGTTAGTTTCTGGATCTGATGTATTTGTAGCAAAATCTGTGCTTGAAAACTCGACTAATTTTTTTTTTTTTTTTTTTTTTTTTTTTTTTTTGCTTGGACTGATACCGCTCATATTGAAAAATCCTTTGAGAATAATTTCTTCCTAAAATAATGCATGATTTTCCCACCAGGGGACGTAAAGTCACATCTTATTTTTGTCGAGATCTCTGTTTCTAAGAGTCCGATTTGAAAAATTCTTTCTGTGTTGGAGAGCGTTTCCTGTGCGAAATGTTTCTCATATAAATTCATATTTTTCTTAACGCACAAGTCTTCAACCAGAAGGCGTAAGCTCACGTTTCCGTTTAAAGCAATATCTGAGGAATTAAAAACCCGATTACAAAACTTCTTTCTTCCACCAGATACTATTGTTTTCTATACCGGTTTCATTGAATTTGAACAGCTTTGATAAATTTCATTTGCGTCAGAACGGATTCAAAAGACGTGCGTATTACACCCGAAAATTCGGTGTCATCTTTCTTGTTCTATTTTTCGAAGCGCTGAAGAAGCGATTATCTTATTTTTCCTGTCTCGCGGTGTGGAAAGAACATCACACCATGGCGAGAACTTATACAGCCAGATCATTCTTGAAGTTCAGGCGCCAATATAACGAAGTAAATTTCTCAGTCATTTTTGTCCACGCCGGGCTTCCTCACTCCGAAGTAAGTCGCTCTCCCAACTGAGTTACGCGGACGTATGCTCTCGCTGCTATCTGCCATTATCTCATGTGCGACCTGCGGTGCAGTCACGTCACACTGTATACTGCTCAACATAGAAAATTCCACACCAAGAAGTATCTGTCGAAACTCAATGCAAATTGCTGAGTATGTGTCGACAGTTGGGTTATGTAACTGATTGCAGTTGCGAACCAATGACGTGATAGGTGATTAAGATATAAAAGGGCGAAGCGACTCGGCCATAGCTAAGTTTCGTCGCTCCCTGGGCTAGCAGACCACTGAATCTGAGTGAACTTGGCGGCGAAAGCACGTGTGAGGTGTGAGAATGCCTGGGTGACGTCATTGGGGATCCTACCGTACACGATCACCTTTACCAGATACTCCATCATAGGGCGACGTGCGGCTGGTTGGTCACTTCGTCACATCGCGGCGGAAACGCATCGAGATGCAACAACTGTCAGCGTAATGTAGCGACCAGCGGCGAATATTCAAGGCTAGCTTGGCTAGCTGCGAAGCCCAGAGATTGCACAAAATAAAAGTCAGTTACCAAAGGTATTAAGACATTTCGATGCTTTCGCTGCGAAAAAAACACATGTATGGATTCGCTTCTTTTGACCAAAGAGTATCTAACGCTTAAAGGTCAACTCTCATAGAGGTAACGTAAAACAGACGGCCACAGCGCCACCACATCTTAAGAGATAATGTGATCTGCGGGAAAGTTAACATTCAGGAGCAAACCACGTTAGTTGGGACTACGGCAGTGGATCTGTTCTTTGATCCACGATGGTTTCCTATTTGCTTAGAGCAGTTTTTTGTTGTTGTTGTTGTTGCTGTTTTCTGATATGCCGCCCATCCCTTATTTTGGTGAGAAAAATATGCAATAACATCAGTATTACTCATGAAAGAAATACGGGATTACGCCATATAATACAAATTTTGAAGATGACAATCCGATTTTTGGCGTAAATGTGACAAGGATAGTAAGTCACTTACCATCCTTGTCACATTTACACCAAAAATCGGATTGTCATCTTCAAAATCAGTATTACTATTTAAATTAAATTTCAGCAAATATTACACTTAGGCCTAAGAAACCGTACAAAATGCAGACATTTCCTAGTATTTGGCATTACTGAAAATATTTCTGAAAAACTGAAGAACAAACAAAAGCCTTAACTAACCCGGTTGGCGTAACAAAACTAACATATCCGATTTTGCGAAGTGATTATGCTACCGAGAAGGTTACAATCACGTGCTGTGAGTCTGAGTAGCTCGGCTGACGGCTGACTGTTCTTTACCCAAAGAATTGAAGTCAAATGAAGTACGCATGCGCAGTCTGCTTCGGCATCAGCCGATCAGCCTGTATGTTGGCTTCTGTGCATTGCATGTTTTCCCTGAAGATACGGCTGCGCTAGTTACGTCTCGCTGAGCCTTAACTTCTTCTCGTTAGATATTCTTTGTTTTGACTAAGAGAATCAGTCTGGCGAGCAAAGACCAACAGGCCTCTTAGTGAAGGGATAGTGTTATCGTAACGCAACCAGTTATACCAGTCTTCCCGATGTGGGATTCGAAGACTTTCAACACGATCTCCGGCTGGCGTTTCCATGACAACATGAAGGGGCGGGTGAAGGGTGAATGGGCCTTTGTTTTGGGCAACGGTTCGCTCAGAAAATAGAAGATTTAGGCTCGTTTCATACAAGCGGAGTTTTCCCGCCGAAGCAATAAATCTCCTGTCTGTCTTACCGCTTGTTTTAAAGCGGACTATAGAATTATGTCAAGACTTTCAGACGCGCGGAAGAGGTAGAAATTCCGACGCGGTAGCCGCTCAGCTTCCGAGGGGTTCGCTACAAACTGGACGACGAAAATACCGTCCAAATTAAGAGAAAAGTAGCTGTAAGGCAAGATGTTCACACAGGCGGCCAGCCGATCGTCCGCTAGTGCAATAAAACAATCCCTCCTGTGAGAGGGGGAACAAAGTGTTGTAGAACAAAGAACCACGAAAAGTTCCCGCTCATCCTTCAGACATTTTCCCCTCCGTTCTAGCAATGAAACAGCTTGTGTGAAAGCTAGTCAAAAACTGCACTGCTGGACGGTTTTACTGCTTCGGCAGATGTGTGAAACGGGCCTTAGGATTACATTAGTCACTTGCATGCTCACGTGTTTCGTGAGAGTGATGAATTAAAAGCAATGATATTATATCTTAAATTCGTGGTTTTGTTGAATTCGAACTGTTTTGATAACTTTTATGAATGCTTTCCTGAACATCTACTGTCAGACTTTATGCTTCAAATTTTGATACAGTTCGGCTACAAAATGAACTGAAGGTGTTTTATTCCCTCGATGAATGCAAAAAGAAATCAGTAAGAGACTCTTACATAAAATTGAATAAATTGGATACTGTGCTTAGTCGGGTGTACAAATTAGCAGACTTAAGGCTCTACGAGACCCGCCATCTTGTATTGCTGCTTTCTCTTGTTAACCAACGGGCAAGCGTATTTCACAAATCGCTCGGGCAATTTTGCGCATTTTGGAACACCGTTTGTGACTAACGTAAGATATATGATAAATAAAGAGTTCCCTGGTTTCATAATTTTTATTGACCTTTCCCTTCATTTTTTATCTGCAGCGAAAGTCGTACCAAGGCGTCTTCCATAGTTTTATTAATTAATACAAAATACTTAAAGTCCAAAATGAAAATCTGAAACCAGGGAACTCTTTATTTATCATATATCTTGCGTTAGCCACAAACGGTGTTCCAAAATGTACAAAATTGCCCGAGCAATTTGTGAAATACGCTAGCCCGTTGGTTAACAAGAGAAGGCAGCAGTACAAGATCGCGGGTCTCGTAGAGCCTTAATATTAAAGTTTCCATTAAGAACTGCAACTGCCGAAAGAAGTTTTTCTGCGTTAAAAAGAATCAGGACATATTTTAGAGCCCTACAAGGACATATACACTTGAGCAACTTGGCTGTTTTGCCAATAGAGAAAAACATTCTTTTTAAATATGAAAAATTACTCCGAAACTTTTTATGAAAATGTAACACTCAAGTTCACACAAAAGGAAAGAAGAATGGAGTTTATGTAGAAATAACTGTTAAAATCCTAATCCTCATAATTATTTGGTATTATATTAGCAATACCATGTACCTAAAATTTAGAAAAAAAGTGACTTCTATTACTTAACAACTGAAAAATAAACTTCGCAATTTAAAAGAAAAACTGTACTGGAGGAAGGAGGGTGCGGGGGGGGGGGTTAGAGGTGGCCCAGGTCTCGGACCCAAGTTACGCCACTGGTAGCGACGTGGTTGAAAGAGGACAATGTGCGTCGTATGGGACTGGTGCACGTATACTCGGTGCAAAGTTAACCTGATTATGAAGTTAAAGCTACGGAGTGTGTACTTTCACTGCATAATATACACGGTCGAGTCACATTATTGTGACCACCGGCTAATATCCAGAGTAACCGACGTGTGCAGTGAGGACAGCAGCCAGACGGGCTGGGAGTGACTCAATAAGGTGCTGGAAGGTGTTCACAGGTATGTGGAACCATGCTGACGGCACTGCATCTGACAGCTGCTGGAGGGTGCGTGGTGGAGGATCTATAGAGCAAACAACACGATAGAGGTGGTCCCACAAATGCTCAATTGGGTTTAAGTCTGGGGTATTAGGGGGCCAGGGAGGTACTTCGAAGTCTTCATTGTGCTCTTCTAACCACTCTTGGACATTTCTAGCTGTGTGATACGTCGCATTGTCGTGCTGGAAGATCCCATCCGTCCCAGGAAAGACAATCAGTATGTATGGGTGTACGTGGTCTGCCAGGATGGATTCATAACGAATTCGATCCATAGTGCCTTCCACAGGTATGAGTGGATCCAGAGAAAGCCACGAAAACATTCCCAGGACCGCAACGCTGCCCCCAACAGCATGTGTTCTTCCAGCAATGGTTGAAGAGCGTTTGTTCTCCGATGTTTCTCGCCTTATACGCAAACGTTCATCCGTTCGATGAAGCAGAAAACGTGACTCATCGGAGAAGGCAATCCTTTCCAATCAGCGGAGGTCCAATTCCGATACTGCCGTGCAAATGTAAGCCTTTTCTGCCGATGCACCTTCGTTAGCATAGGTACAGTGACCATCCGTGTGCATCGGAGACCCAATACGCAGCAGGGTTCGCTGAACTGTCGTTTTAGGCACACTTCCGGTAGCCCCCTTGGTTCATTGAGTTGCTGTAGTGTAGCGTGTCGATTGGCCCTCACGCACCTTCGCAGCCGACTTTCGCCTCTCACATCAATGGCACGTGGTGCTCCGCAGTTTTCACGTCGCTTACTCGCAATAGTGCCAGTTCTATAATCACGGTACACTTTAACCACAGCAACACGCGAACGTTTCACAAACTGCGCTGTTTCAGAAATGCTGCCAACCTTGGCCCGAAAGCCGATAATCATCCCTTTTTGCAAATCTGATAAATCGCTCCTTTTATCCGCGACAGCAATGAGTGATATGTTTTCAGAATGCCTACAGCACACCTTACATACCCTCCAAGCTAGCTCACGACACGTGTCTTCTTTCATTGTCTACGCGCTGTTGACGTCAAAAGTAATAGGTGGTTACAATAATGTCACTTGACTGCGTAGTTCCAGTTTAAATTAAACTCCTGTTCAAGCTTGAACTGAGACCTAAAAAAACACATGGAAATATAAATGTTGTAAGTGTCGTTCGTACGTACATAAAAGAATGAAACTCCCAGTTTCGGTCGCGTTTCTAAAACATACAAATATTCGCATTTTGGCGACGTCATTGTCACTTCTGTTTTGCTTCAAAGAGTCTAACAGTATAACACAAACGATATTTACTGCGAGCGGGAGGGGAGAATTGTTTTAGCCTGAAATTAAGGGGAGATATCGGTTTGGCGGTCACTGAGCTTGCTCCTTTCTCCGTGGTTACTTTTTTAAAATATTCCTTCAGAAATCGTTTCTCTGGTGGTGGGCAAGGTTGAGAAGGTGTGGGGTTTGAAGAGGGACAGCGTGATGGAACGCGGAAAATTTCCTTTTGTCTTGCCCTAAGTCACCTTTACTTTTGCGGCACGTGACACCTCATTAGTGCGAGAAGAAATACTGAAACACAAGAGATACCTTGTCGGTAAATCGGTTTCACGGCATTAGCAGTGTATAGTCAGGTTAGCTTTACTCCGAGTAGGCGGACGTTCGAAAGCCTCTATAGCCGTATTCGACGGCAAGCCGTAGCGGACGATCCACAATCTACAGCGGACGACATTCGGCGAGGTGTACAGGCCATTATAGACTTCCCCGTATCGACACGGACTGTGAATCGTAGATTGGCCGAGAAAAGTTTATGCTCTCGCTAACCATTGCAACGACTGCCACTCATTGTGTATAAGGTTTTAGTGATGCCATACCAGATATGCGTGGTGGGATGAATGGAGCCATGTCGTGTTCAGCGACGAGTCTTGCTTCTGTCTCAGTGCCGACGATCATCCATTGAGAGTGTGGAGACTAGGTTGGTTACCGGTATTGTCTTGCTGCTATCTTCGAGCGTCATACTGCTCCTCAGCCTGGTGGCATGGTTTGGGGCGTTATCAGTTTCAACAGATGTTCACCGCTCGTTCGTATTGTGGGTACAATGACAGCACAACGATTAGGTGCTGTACAGGGCCTTAGCTACCGGGAGGGCTGCTGCTCTCCCAGAATGGTCATACCAGAGATGTAAGTGCATACTCTGAGGAATGTAAGAAATTGAAAAAATTGAGATGCACAAAACTGAAACGCAGAAGCAGGGGCGCAACTAGGCATTTCTGCGTCTAGGGCAAATCACAAAATGTTGCGCCCGCTTCTGTATTTTACACACGCACACACGCGCACACATGTCAGAGGGTGAGTTAAAAGTAATGAGCCATTGGATAGGAAAACTTCAAACATGTGTAAAGTACAAATGAATACAATTCAATCTTCGTAATACAAGCCATTATGTTCAATGGGCTGAAGCCATTTTTCAGCCAAATTGTGAATTCCCGCTCTGTACCACTCCTTGGGTTTTGAGGTGAAAAACTCCTGGACCCCGGCTTCCACCTCATGACGGTTTCGGAAGGTTCTGCCACGGAAGAAATGTGCCATCGACCGAAACAAGTGGTAGTCACTTGGAGGCAAGGTCTGGCCTATAGGCATGATGTGGAAGAAGTTCGATTCCATCGAGCTCCAGGATCTTATCCCTCGCTGAACGGGCGGTATGGGGTGGTGCGTTATTGTGCTGAAGGAGAACCTATTTTCTGTTAACCAGGGCCGGATACTTACGGACCAGAGCTTCGTACATCCTCTGTATAGTTGTTGAGAGTAGAGCGCAGCGGAGACGCCTCGCTCAGCTGGAACGAATTCAAAGTGTATGGGCCCCTCAAAATTCCACCAAACACACATGACTTTGTGTTCGAAGCGCCTCCGCTTAGCGACGGTTTCTGGAAGCTGGTCTGGGTTAATCCACTGGTTTCGCATGTTGGGATTACAGAAAAAGATCCACTTTTCATCAGACGTAAACAATTCGCCCGATGAAACGCTCGTTCATGGAGTGGTTCAGCAGCTCTCTGCACAATTCCATCCGCCTTTGAGTTTGTACTGCGGTCAATTCGAGGGGTACCACTCTGCAGCTCCTATTGACCTTCCCAAGCTTGTGGAGATGGCGAACCACATTGGATTGTGATACCCCAATTTCGTACGACAATCTGCGAGTGCTTGTGGTTGGTGTTGCCCCTACGGCTTCACGCAGGGCTCCCGAATCCACCGTTGGGGGTCTGTCAGAGCGAAGCCCATCTTGAACAAATCATCTTTTTGCTGTGGCGTAGCTGACTAAACCCACACCTTCTACTGCACAAATTTCGGCGACCGCAGCATGCGCAGATAGTCCTTTTTCCCAATAATGACGCAACAGTACTCGAACTGCCGTTTTTTCGTCCATGTTCTGAAAGCAGGAAAACCGCAAATAATTCATATTCATGTCCACCACCAAAGCAAATTCTGATAGTCCATGGAATGATCTTTCTACCTATAAATAAGTTCCAGTCCAAACGATTGTTTATTTCCGAAAAAACATCGCCATCTCAAACTACTTCTCACATGGCTCATTACTTATGACTCACCCTCTCATGTACACAGTATATACGGTATATATATTGTACGTACATATATATGTCATATATACACTGCCGGACAATTACTAAGGACCGATGACAATAGCAACGATAGCAAAAATAAAATGGAAGGCAGGAAAATGTGGAAATTAGCATAAGTGCGGAATACAGTAAGACGTGTTGTGCGTATGCAAATTTTGGATTGCCGAACTTGTTCGTGACGTCATAGCGCTGATAAGAGATATAAAGGATTTGACGCGTATTGACCGTTGTTGTTCAAACGCAAAGTTGAAAGGGAAAGAATCAATTGACGAACTTGCAAGTTTCAGTATGTCTTCCCGACATCACCTAGATGATTTTACGCGTGGCCGTATTATTGGCAAGATTGAAGAAGGGCGGAAAATAACACATGTTGCCAGGGAGTTCGACGTCAGCCACAGTGTTGTTTCAAGGCTTTGGAAATCATTTCAAACAAATGGAGAGCGTAGAAAACGTGACAGGGGAGGTCGTGTTCGCAGTACGACACCTGCAGAAGATCGGTACATAGTGCTATCAACAAAAAGACACCGGAGCAGCACAGCTAGTGAGGTAGCAAATCAGTTTATGGCTGCTACCGGCAAGCGGATCTCTCGAAAAACTGTCGCCAGACGTTTGCATGAAGGAGGACTATACGCCCGCTGTCCTGTTGTGTGCATCCCATTGTCCAGACATCACCGTACCGCCCGTTTGCAATGGTGCCATCAACATTGCAATTGGACAGATAACGACTGGTCTGCTGTCCTCTTCTCAGATGAGAGTAGATACTGTCTATCGTCTGATTGTCGACGACAACTTATCTGGCGTGATAGTGGTACTGCATATTGTCCAGCAAACATAGAGGAAAGGGACCGATATCCGACATGTAGTGTCATGGTATGGGCTGGCATCATGATCAATGGCCGTACGTCCCTCTATGTGCTTCCAACTGGGACTATGACTGGCCAACGATACATTAATGATGTTCTGCTACCTCATGTTCGCATGTTCTGTGGTGCTGTCGGTGATAGATTCATTTTCATGGACGACAACGCAACATGTCATTGAACAGTCGCTGTCCAGGAGTGTCTTGAGAGCGAGGATATTCAACGCCTCGTATGGCCAGCACGTTCTCCAGATCTGAATCCCATTGAAAATGTGTGGGATGCTTTGGGGAGGAGTCTTGCTGGGCGCCAATGCCCTCCAATAAGCAAGGACACCCTCATCCGTGCACTGACAGAGGAATGGGATAAATTACCCCAACAGCTGCTTGATAATGTTGTGCAAAGCATGACACGACGTGTGGAATCTTGCATCGCCCTCCATGGTGGCCATATCCCGTATTGACATCTTACGCCGGAACGCCTGCGGACGGTAATTGCATTTTTTTCACGTTTACGTATTCTGCACGAAATGGCCTGTTTGTCCCTTGAACACGTTCCAAAGCCTTCTGGATTTCCGAGCACAATAAATTGTCTTTCTTGTAATGTCCTGGCATTCTGACATTATTTTATTTCACTTGGCATCCAACCACACTTACTTTTTTATGAGCTATATAGCCGTTTATGATCCGTCCGTAGCAATTCTCCAGCAGTGTATTTAAGTTGAATTAAAACATACATATTTAATTTAAGTTTAATTTATTTATAGTTTTGTATAGTCATTGATGTCCAGTTTTGTCTATGAAAACGGATTTATCCCTCTTCATCATGAAGAAGCGAAAAAAAAAAAAAAAATCACTTATTTGCCGTTGAGACTGAGAGCTAACCGAGAACTTTTAATAGCTTCCAAATACTTAGGTAGAATTCTTGTTCACGGTGACAAGGAATGTGGTAACATCGGGCGGGTGTCAATTGTTTAGAGTCTATTTCCGTTTCCAGTTCTCACACCACATAAGATATGACTTTGTGTTGTACGAATCACGTATTTTCAAAATAAAGCTATGAGTGATACAGTATATTCACTTTCTGAGGCCACACTTTATAGTCCCTACTGTACAGAGATCTTTGTGTTCTCGTCTATCTGTCTGTCCCCCCCCCCACCCCCATGTAGTGCGAGAAGTCAACAAACAAAAGGCGTCACGATCAGAAAAAAAAATGTTGAAGATATAACATAATGTACGTGTCTTCAAATAAAATTGTAGTAAGTTCAACTAACCTGAATAACTATAAAAACGTAAAGATAAAAACAACGCGCAAACTGCATATAATTATGTCGTAAAAAGGTACTATTTTGAAATGACTGTATGAAAACAATAAAAAAAAATAGCACAGGCGAAAATTTTTGGTAGATCCGTTGAGAGGGTCCTATGGATCGGCTTTGAACATATAAGAAAATCTTGCAAATAGAAAAATAACGGAATATATCGAGGGTAAAACTACCAGAAAGGGGTGCAAAAGTTTCAGTTCCAGTTTTAATTGCACTGCTGGCCACCCAACATGCAACACCAAGAAGGAAGCATACGATTGGCCTGAAATTCGCAGCATGCGTCGGCCGCGAGAGGACATGCAAACGATTAGCATTGCAGGGTATATGCAAATCATGTGCGCCCGGCACGCGACCTAGAAGCACTACATCAGAAGGGTGCACAGAAGGTGGGGTGTAAGTAGTGGAAGTGTGTTGTGGTGCCGGACCTGTGCGTGGGAAGCTTCCTGATGCCTCGTCGCAGAATACTGCAGTCATTCCAGCACGTTTCGGAGTTCGACAGATGACGAATAGTGGCTTATCGCGACAGCGGTTTATCGTACCGAGACATCGGGGCCCGTGCGGGACGACATCCAGCCACAGTGAGGCGAGTACGGATTCGGTGGGTGCACGAGGGGCGGACGGACCGACGTGAGCGATTGCCGCAGCCGCGGCACACCACCGAACGAGAGGACCGGCATGTTGTGCGACGGGCATTGACGGCTCGCACCGCCACATCACGAACGTTAGCGCAGGAATTAGGGTGTTTTGCACAACAACCTGTGTCAGCACGTACCGTTCGACGTCGTCTGCAGGAGAGGGGACTTGTCGCACGGCGCCCATTGCTCCGATTACCATTGACGTTACACCACCGGCGAGTGCGGCGGTAGTGGGCCGTTGAATGCCGCACCTGGACTACGGAATGGCACGACATTGTATTCTCCGACGATTCCCGCTTCCGCCTGCAACAGCACGATGGTCGGATCCGCGTGTGGCGGTACCGCGGCGAAAGACTGTATGACGTCTGCATTATGCATCACCATACCGGTCCGTCGCCTGGCGTTATGGTTTAGGGCGCAATTGGATATGACATCCGCACCTCTCTGGTACGCATCGCCGGTACACTCAACAGCCACCGCTACATCTCCGACGTTTAGGAGCCCGTAGTCCTCCCTTACCTGCAGGACCTGCCATCGTCCACGTTTTAACAGGACAATCCGCGCCCGCACGTGGAACGCATCGTGCAACAATTCTTCACGGCCCACCAGGTGTCACTGCTGCCGTGGCCCGCTTGTTCTCCCGATATGTCACCCATCGAACACGTCTGGTCGCTGATCGGCAACTGAGTGGCTCGGCAAGCACCACCCGCGGCTACGCCTGATGAACTGTGGCATGGAAGCAGTCTGGACCGACATACACCAAGCTCACATCCAAAGCCTCTTTCGTTCGATGCCGCGGCGTGTAGCGGCCGTTACTGCGAGCCACGGGGGCCACACGAACTATTGATGTCTGCGTGTTCCGCAAGTCGTACGGGCCTGTAAGCTCAATCGTTTCATCTTTGTATCTGTTGTTATGTGTCCAGTAAATCTGGCTTTGCTATCTCGTGTCCTTCTTGGTGTTGCATTTTGAATGGCCAGCAGTGTAGATCGTTAGCCGTGATTTTTGCGCCCTCCCTTGAGCTGCGCCGGGGGCAGTCGCTCCGCTTTCCCAGCCCTATAGTTACGCCTCTGCGCACAAGTGTGAATACATTACTAACTCAAAAAGACAGTTATGCAGTACAGCGATTTTGTTATGTAAAGACTAGTTAGCCTCATACAGTATTCCACACAGCTAACTAATGCACAAAGTTTATACGATATGATTGGTTACTTTAAAAACCAGAAGTTGTTTTGTAAAATGTTAAATACCTCTTAAAAGGGTGAAAAAAAAAAAATCTCCTCTCTATGTGTTCATGGAATTAGAAAAACAATATACTGCGCATACACATATCATCATCATCATCAACAACCATTTTATCAATCCACTGCTGGATCAAGGTCTCCCCAAGTTTCTTCCACAACTGTCTGTCTTGAGCCTGTCTCCTCCATGTCACTCCGGCATGCTTTCGAATTTCATCCACCCATCTCCCACGCGATCATCTTTTGGATCTTTTCCTGTCACTTGGATTCCAGTCTAAAATTTCGGTTGTCTATCGGTGGTCCGTCCTTATGGCAACATGTCCAATGTCCAGCCCATTGCCATTTCAGGGATTTTACTCTGGTCATGATGTCTTTTACTCTTGTCATTTTCCTTTATCCACATGTTTCTCTTCTTATCTTTCTTGATTACACCAAGTATGCATCTCCCCATGCTTTTTTCAGTTGTCTGCAGTCTTTGTAAGTTTTTTTTTTTTTTTTTTTTAAATTTAGGTTCATGCCTCTGTTCTGTACGTATGCACTGGAAGGATGCATTGATTAAACACTTTTCTTTTAAGACATAATGGCATATTTCCCTTAAAAATTGTACTGTTTCTTTCAAAAGCTCTCCAACCATTTTTTTATACGCCGATTATTTTCTTCATCAATGTGACCCTCGCTTGATATCTGCTGCCCAAGATAAATATAGGAATCGGTTATCTCCAGCTTTTCCCCATCAACTGCAAAATCTTCATTTCTTGAAAAAGTATTGTGCATCAGTTTTTTCTTCTGAAAGTTCATTTTTAATCCCATTTCTTTACTCTTCTCAGCGCGTTTCTGGATCTGAAGGGGCAGTTCTGAAGGAGCATTTGCAAAAATGACGATGTCATCAGCAAAACGAAGGTGAGTTAAATAATCTCCACTAATGTTTATCCCTTTGTTTTTTCAGTTCAATGATTGAAAGACATTTTAAAATGTGGCATTAAAGAGTTTGGGAGATATGGTGTCACCTTGTCTCACTCCCTTTCCAATTTTTATTGGTGCTGTATCTTCAAATAGCCGAACCTATGCACCTGCAGTTTCATAGATGGTATTAATAATGCTAACGTATATGCATCTTTGATACCGCGGGATTTCAAAGCCTTTGTAACTGCTGAGGGTTTCACGGAATCAAAGGCCTTTTCATAATCAATAAAAGCCATACATGATCGGAGTTCATATTCCCTCGTTCTTTCAATTAGTTCTCTCACTACATGGATATGATCCACAGTGCATGGATATGATCCACAGTGCTGTAGCCACTCCTTAATCCAGCGGTGTTCTCTCGGTTGAGCGATGTCCAGTGTTATCTTCCAGCGATGTGAAAGGACCTTAATGAAGATTTTATAAACACTGATACGAGGCTGATGGGCTTGTAGTTCCTGGGATCATCCTCAAATTTTATGTATATCATCATCATAATTGTCAGCCATTATCAATCCACTTCTGGATGAAGGTTTCCCCAGGTTTCTTCCAGAACTATCTGTCTTGAGCCTGTCTCCTCTATGTTACTCCGGCATGCTTTCGAATTTTAACCACCCGCCTGCTATGTGGTCTTCTGAGTATTTTTTCTATCCCTTGGACTTCAGTCTAAAATTTCTGTTGTCCATCTGTGCTCCGTTCTCCTGGTCAGATGTCCAGCCCATTGTCATTTCAGGGATTTGACTCTGACCATGATGTCTTCCACTCTTGTCATTTTCCTGTCCACGAGCTTCTCTTCTTATCTTTCCTAGTTGCACCAAGCACGCATCTTCTCCCTGCTTCTTTCAGTTGTCTGCAGCCTTTGTATGTCAGTTTTAGTTAAGGTCCATGTCTCTGCTCCATAAGTAGGAACTGGAAAGATGCATTGATTAGGCACCTTTATTTTAAGACATAATGTCATATTGCTCTTGAAAATTGCAAATGTCTGTTTCTTCCAAAAGCTCTCCAGGCAAGTTTTATACGCCGATTAATTTCCTATATATATATATACACTGAAGTGCCAGGAAAACTGGTACAGACGATCTTATGCAAAATACATAACAACGTTACCTATGCGCGTATTCGGTTGCGTCCGCCAGTGCGTATATAAAGCCATAGACGTCTTTGCGAGCTGTCAGAGCTGTTTTCGGCATGGGAATGACAAGTAATAACTATTTAAGCGATTTTCAACGCGGTGCCATAGTTGGCGCTCGTGAGATTGGCCATAGTATTTCGGAGGTAGAAACGAAGTTCGGATTTTCACGGACGACCATTGCAAGGGTGTACCGTGACTACAAGATTTCCGGCCAAAAACCTCCAACTTACGATACCAGTGTGGCCGTAAAAAAACATTGGGTGAACGTGACCGTCGTCGGCTGTCAAGAATCGTTTCACGCGATAGGCGTGCAATACTGTCGCAGGTATCATCGGAATTCAATGCTGGAGCCTAAACAAGCATCAGCGTGCGGACTGTGCAACGTACCCTGCACGATATGGGCTTTGGGAGCCGACGCTCAACTCGAGTCCCCTCGATGGGTGCACAACACAGAGCTATGCGCCTCGCATGGGCAAGGCAACACCGCCACTGGACAATTGATGACTGGAAACAAGTAGCCTGGTCTGACGAGTCGCGTTTCCAACTGTATCGGGCAGATGGAAGGATTCGTGTGTGGCGCAGACCCCATGAAGCCATTGATTCCGCCTGTCAACAGGGAACTGTACCGGCTGGTGGGGGGTCCATAATGGTATGGGGTGTGTTGAGCTGGACTTCACTGGGACCCCTGGTACGTCTACAAACGTCTGTGACCGACCAACGCTATGTGCGCATCCTTTTTGACGAGGTACAGCCGTTCATGCCCTGCATTCATGCTGATGGTTTGGGCCTGTTGCAACAGGACAATGCACCTGCACACAAGTGTCGGGACGCCACGTCATGGTTAGAGGAGCATTCATCTGAGTTTGGGGTATTGTTATTCCCACCCAAGTCCCGAGATCTGAACGTGATAGAACACATTTGGGATGCCATGAAACGCGCTATGCAACACAGGAATCCGAGACCTCGGAATACACCCGAATTATGGAACGCTCAGCAGAAAGTATGGTGTGCATTGGCTGCAGCATATTTCCAGAACCATCAAACAAAGATTTTCGCTCTTTCCACGTTTAAGTGAGTCACGGAAAAATTCTCATTGGCCGCCACCGGGAGTCGAACCCAGGGTCTTCCAGTTACGCGCCGGATATGCTTCTGCTACACCACAGCGGCCTCGAATTCCTCCAGGCTCACACACGCTAACTGCCAAGTCAATTTGGCAGGTTGCTTCTTGGAGCCCGCACAATGCTGGGGATTCACCAAAGATGGTAAGCAGCAACTGAAGAAATAATTAGAAGGCGAATGAATAATTAATACAGACGTTTAACGTGGACCAGGACCATCAAACAAAGATTTTCGCTCTTTCCACGTTTATAAGTGAGTCACGGAAAAATTCTCATTGGCCGCCACCGGGAGTCGAACCCAGGGTCTTCCAGTTACGCGCCGGATATGCTTCCGCTACACCACAGCGGCCTCGAATTCCTCCAGACTCACACACGTTAACTGCCAAGACAATTTGGCAGGTTGATTCTTGGAGCCCGCACAATGCTGGGGATTCACCAAAGATGGTAAGCAGCAACTGAAGAAATAATTAGAAAGCGAATGAATAATTAATACAGACGTTTAACGTGCGGACCAGGACCATCAAACAAAGATTTTCGCTCTTTCCACGTTTATAAGTGAGTCACGGAAAAATTCTCATTGGCCGCCACCGGGAGTCGAACCCAGGGTCTTCCAGTTACGCGCCGGATATACTTCCGCTACACCACAGCGGCCTCGAATTCCTCCAGACTCACACACGTTAACTGCCAAGACAATTTGGCAGGTTGATTCTTGGAGCCCGCACAATGCTGGGGATTCACCAAAGATGGTAAGCAGCAACTGAAGAAATAATTAGAAAGCGAATGAATAATTAATACAGACGTTTAACGTGCGGACCAGGACCATCAATCAAAGATTTTCGCTCTTTCCACGTTTATAAGTGAGTCACGGAAAAATTCTCATTGGCCGCCACCGGGAGTCGAACCCAGGGTCTTCCAGTTACGCGCCGGATATACTTCCGCTACACCACAGCGGCGTCGAATTCCTCCAGACTCACACACGCTAACTGCCAAGCCAATTTGGCAGGTTGCTTCTTGGAGCCCCGCACAATGCTGGGGATTCACCAAAGATGGTAAGCAGCAACTGAAGATATAATTAGAAGGCGAATGAATAATTAATACAGACGTTTAACGTGGACCAGGACCATCAAACAAAGATTTTCGCTCTTTCCACGTTTATAAGTGAGTCACGGAAAAATTCTCATTGGCCGCCACCGGGAGTCGAACCCAGGGTCTTCCAGTTACGCGCCGGATATGCTTCCGCTACACCACAGCGGCCTCGAATTCCTCCAGACTCACACACGCTAACTGCAAGGCCAATTTGAATTGAATTTTTTTTTAATTGGAGATTTAACGACCACCGTGAGCAACTCAATGGGCTATAAGCAGTCGCCCGCCCCTAATTTAGGGTCACTGGTTCCAGGGAAGGGAGAGAACCAGTGCCGTAAGACAAACACAACATCCATGCCTCACCGGGATTCGAACCTGGACCCCGTTCGGACGAATGATCAGAGGCCATCGCTTAGACCACTGCGCCACCGGGGCGGCCAAGCCAATTTGGCAAGTTGCTTCTTGGAGCCCCGCACAATGCTGGGGATTCACCAAAGATGGTAAGCAGCAACTGAAGAAATAATTAGAAGGCGAATGAATAATTAATACAGACGTTTAACGTGGACCAGGACCATCAAACAAAGATTTTCGCTCTTTCCACGTTTATAAGTGAGTCACGGAAAAATTCTCATTGGCCGCCACCGGGAGTCGAACCCAGGGTCTTTCAGTTAGCGTGTGTGAGTCTGGAGGAATTGGAGGCCGCTGTGGTGCAGCGGAAACATATCCGGCGCGTAACTGGAAGACCCTGGGTTCGACTCCCGGTGGCGGCCAATGAGAATTTTTCCGTGACTCACTTATAAACGTGGAAAGAGCGAAAATCTTTGTTTGATGGTCCTGGTCCACGTTAAACGTCTGTATTAATTATATTTCCAGAAGCTAGTGGAGTCCCTGCCCCGTCGTATTTCTGCAGTCCTGCGCTCCCGTGGGGGACCTACCAAGTACGTATTAGACTGGTGTACCAGTATTTCTGGCACTTCAGTGTATATCCAGCTATAGCAGTGCCAGACACTTGGTATTTTTCCTTTCTTTTCTTTATATTTTCATTTTCTCAAGATGTGGCTTGGCGACCCTGCTATACGACTGGAGGGTTCTACAGCCAAAATTTAACATCTTATCAACACATTAAAATGTATGATACGTTGTTAGCGTATTGAAAAGCTTGTTATGTAGCGACTCAACGAGAAATTTAGTAACGTAGCCACGACATTGAAAAGAATTTCAAAACGTTTCCAGGAAATTATTAAATTTGTAACATCATCCCCTTCCCTTCCCACGAAAATGTAGTGAATCTGAATCGCCATGATATTTTTCAGCTGCTGAAAGAGCATTTTCGTTTTTCTCGTCATTATGTTCGGAAAGAGCATTTTCTCGAAATACAAGTGAAGTTTGTTTTATGATAGCCTTGTTTTTATTATCAGCTGCGAACTGTAAACAATTCGTACTCACGCACTCTAGCTGCCAATTTCAGTGCGAATGTTTGTCCATTTTGTTGCGTTGGTGTCGCGAAGTCTCTCTCCTCTAACAACATCACGGAGAAAGGCGAGCGGTATATGTCTGCCGCGGAATTCATTTAGACGTTTATTTGGTCTATCCGCACGTGGGGTTGCTTCTTATTTCCTACATTGGTGTTGACGCTGCATGCAGTCAGAAGTTTTGTGACACGTCTGCGGTCGGTGACACACCGGAAGATGACTAAGGAAATTATTACTGCATACGCCCTATTATTACCATTACCAATTGTTCGGCGTAGCGCAGACTGTTCCGTGCTCCTGGGGATAAGCAGCGGATTTTGTTCTTTTCCTGTTTAACGGTGCTTTTGCGTTACAGTAAAGAAAAGAACGGGCATTTCATTTTCGGCGAGGGAGGAAAGGGTCTAAGTTCGTATTTCGTTGACCTTTGACACTCCTTATTCCCTCTAAACCCAGCACCACGCGTCTGTCACTTTTGAAAAGCATGCTGAATTTGCGCTACTAGTTCAGACCGTCACAGCGCGGCTGTGTGGTTCGAGCCATTTCCTATGTTTTTCTATAAAGTACACTGTAAAAAGAATTCTGAAATTCATGAGCGACTTTCCGTCATTTCTTTCGTGAATTAACGAAGCGTATTTCTGATACAACCTTTTCCGTGAAATTACAGAAAGAAACTTGAATTTCACGGATTCTTCGTACCACGGAAAAATTCTGAATTTTCAGAAACCTTTCCGCAATTCCTTTCTTATATTAACGGGAAACCTCCGTTCACACTTTTCCCGTATCCGTATGACGAGAAATTACCGGTAATAGGAGAGATTGGTGAGAATACTTGAGGTTTGATTAAACTTTTAATTTTCAATCGTCTGTCGAATTTTTAAGTTTCGTAGCGAGATCAGATGTTGTAGATAGCATATCGCATGAACTTTATTTATTGTAGCACTTTCTTCTAACCTCTCCCCTATTTTTTTTTTTTTTTTTTTTTTTTTGATTGGAGGTTTAACGACCACCGTGAGCAACTCAATGGGCTATAAGCAGTCGCCAGTCCCTAATTTAGGGTCACTGGTTCCAGGGAAGGGAGAGAGCCAGTGCCGTAAGACAAACACAACATCCATGCCTGACCGGGATTCGAACCCAGACCCCTTACGGACGAATGATCAGAGGCCAGCTCCTTAGACCACTGCGCCACCGGGGCGGCCCCCTATTTTGTGCACCAGCTATTTATTATATAATGTGTTACTGTAAGAAACCTGGTTCTTAACTTATTGTACTGATGATTATACGATGTCTATGTAATAGTCTTTGGACAACTTAAGACAAAGGGTATTATTTATTATAGCTACCAAGAGTAAATTTTATATTTAAGACTTTTTTTTGTGTGAAATAACACCATAAAAAAGTACATTTCACTTTTTTTTAAAGATGACTGAACGCCATTGTCAGCAAAATCCAGCAACAAAATTCGAAGCAGCAAAATGCTTTTCAACAAATGTAAAACATTTTGTTGCTTCGAAAAATCACGATGAAAAATGATCGGTTTCTGAAACAGAAAAAAAAAAACAAAAAAACCATTACAAACCTATTCAGAAAAAAATACTCTTACAGAAAAAAAACTAATACAAACCTATTCAGAAAAATAATAAGCTCCAACACAAAGTAAAATGACTAAATTTTTTTTTTTTTTTTGATTGGAGGTTTAACGACCACCGTGAGCAACTCAATGGGCTATAAGCAGTCGCCCGTCCCTAATTTAATGTCACTGGTTCCAGGGAAGGGAGAGAGCCAGTGCCGTAAGACAAACACAACATCCATGCCTGACCGGGATTCGAACCCGGACCCCTTACGGACGAATGATCATAGACCAGCGCCTTAGACCATTGCGCCACCGGGGCGGCAAAATGACTAAATCACTCGCATTAATGATATAAACAAAACAAAAAAGAAATCATCGTCGTGCAATTTGTTTTACGATGTACGTGCTCCATATTTCAAAGCGTTTGTAGCTCAGTGGTTAAAAGCGTGCGTAGACTGACCCTAAGGAGCTGTCCATAAAAAGCGTTCGTGATTTTTTAGTATTTTTTGACTCCCTACCTCCCCCATGTCACATTTTGTCCGATTGTTGACACGTCATACTTTAAAAAGTACGTCCTAATTCCCACAACCCCTTTTATTAATTTTTTTTGTAATTGGATGTTTAACGACCACCGTGAGCAACTCAATGGGCTGTAAGCAGTCGCCCGTCCCTAATTTAGGGTCACTGGGTGTAGGGAAGGGAGAGAGCCAGTGCTGTAAGACAAACACGACATCCATGTGCCTCACCGGGATTCGAACCCGGACCCCTTTTGGACAAATGATCAGAGGCAATCGCTTAGACCACTGCGCCACCGGGGCGACAATACGAGTACTTAATATTCTGATTTAGCTAAATTTCATCGGAAATCTGAAATATTCCATACCTTTTTTTAACTATTAAAAAGAAGAAAAAAGAGAGAAAACAAAACGAAGCCATATCATCCCCTATATTTTTGCCGCTGGACGTCCGAATTACCAAACCTCCTCCCTCTCCCATATCACATTTAGTCCCCTGTTATCTCGGACGTACTTTATGGACGGCCCCTAAGAATGTTACCAACCGAAACGACGGGGGTTCGATCCTGCAGCGGAAGTATTATCTGCGGTAAGGGCTGAAAAATGCAGGGTCGTCGATTTTGCAGAATTTCAGTCTAAATACGGAAAAACCTGAAATGGACTTTTCTGAAATAAACGGAATTGCTGACTGACTACGGAGAATCTGTGAAAATACAGAAGTTACAATAAACGGGCACTTTTAAAAACAGAAATTTCTGAAAAAGACGGATATCTACCGGCAACTTTGCTCACGTTATTTTCAGAAATTTTCCGTGAATTCACACCATTTATTTTTTACAGTGCAGGGAAGAAGGAGTTCAGTCGAGGCCTGGCGGGGCCTGGTGATGCCAGGCCACATTTTTTCAAGGCCTGACAGTCCCAGGTTATCTTTTATCTAACCGAATAGGATTTTTTAAATGTGTTTATTCAGTTATCACTCATCTAAATCGGCTTTTTTCTTAACACAAATAATCTTAACCGAGTTTTTTTTCTCTTTTTCATCATCATCATCTTCTTCTTCTCTCTCTCTCTCTCTCTCTGTTTCTCTCTCTCTCGATTTTATTTCATTTCATTTCATGATGGTTATGCACAAATCTCTAGACCTTTTGTTTACTGAAACCACCTCGGAAATACCCAATGAAGTGGGTAACAGATAGTATAGGTATGTATATACAGGTATATATTTATATATTTTCGATTCAAACGTTCGCTGCCCCCTCTTCATTCATACCTGCCGGTGTCCATAACGCCTGGGTCGATCATCGGAGCGACAAGCCACTTCTTTTTTCAGGACTGCGCCACTGAGGGAACGTAGCTCGTTCGCATTATTATTATTATTTTTTTTTCACGCGCTGATTTCAAAAACATAGTAGCGTTTCAGTACCATACGCAAGAGAGAGAGAGAGTTGGACAGCAGAGCAAATTGTTTCTGTTCTTCACTGGCTTGGGGTGGGATGGAGGAGACATAGCACAGCTGAGCCAATTTTTAGTGATCAAAGTAAGTTCAGTTCTTCCTTTGTTAGGTTTTTTTTTTTTTCCCCGAGTTAAACGATCACGATGAACAATTCCAAGGGGCTATAATCAGTCGTCCGTCCCTAATTTGGGGCCACCAGTTTCAGCCAAGGGACAGAATCAATGTCATCCGACAAACACACCACGCATGACTCATCTGGGATTCGAACACTGGCCCATCTCGGCCAAATAGTCAGAAGCCATTGCCACAGATTCCACCAGGGCGGCTTGCAGGTCTTATCACAAAAAACAACATTACTTTTGGTTTGCAACAATTTGTTTTTAGTCCTGAAAAAACGCCCCTGTTCACTCTAAAAAATAAATGCTGGGAATTCACGGAAATTTTCTGAAAATAGCGTGCAGCAAAGTTGCCGGTAAGTGTCCGTTTAACGAAATTTCCGTTTTTTAAAGTGCCCGGTTGAGGGGGGGGGGTGTTCAATGTACTTTTCAGATTTTCCGTAGTCAGTAATTCTACTTATTTCAGAAAAGTCCGTTTCAAGTTTTTCCGTAATTATACAGAAATTTCACAAAATCGAAAACGCTGAATTTTTCCATCCTTACTCCAGGGAAACCTCTCGCGCTGAAGGCTGGGTTCGAGCTGAGGTCGATTGGGATACACAAGCTGCGTCATAACCACTGAGCGAGAAAGTCTCAAGAGTTGCACTCACATTCAAAGTAAAACTGGTCTCACGATGATGAATATTTTTTTCGTTTTAGTGATTTAGTCATTTTATTTTCTGTTGGAGCCTATTATTTTTTGAATACGTTTGTAATAATTTTATTTTTTTCTGTAGGAAGACATAAATTAAGTATTTTTTTCAACGTGAAATTTCGAAGCAACAAAATGCTTTGGAACTTGAATCATTTTTTTAACTCACAATAACTTTCATGTATCTTTAAGAAATAATGAAATGTACTGTTTTATAGTATTATTTCACAAAACTTCTATATATAAAATGTACTCTTGATAACTATAACAGCTTTTGTCTTCAAGGGTCCAAAGACAGATACATAGATATTGTACAATCACCTGTACCTTAATTTAAATATGCAGTTTCTTACGGTAACACAATATATGATATAGCTAATGACGTAGAAGCCTTTTCGTACTTCTACGTTATTTTAAAAACATAACCCTAAGATGAAATAGTTCCTAAATTAAACCTTAACGGCCAGACGAAACATGTAAACAACAGAAGCCAAACTTACGGAAAAGATGCTTTATTCAGGATGTAGCACTTCCATAACAAATCGGTATCAACATTAAACACACCACACACCAACAACGCTACGTTCTACATTAATCGCTCTCCAACACAACGCTCTCCAAGCAACGCTCGCCAAGTAACAGTTTACTCGTAGTTTATATCTCTCGTTCTTATCAAAACAGGCATACGTCACGTTCATTCAGCCTCAATTATGTTGCCAACAGTATTCGTTTGAAAGAAAAGATATCACGTTAAGAGTGAAGAATAACTGAGAATAAACTCAAGATTTACATAGGGAAAGAAACTAAAAAGGAAAGTTAATTTAGAATTACGTCACAAGCTGATGCACAAAATTGGGGAGAGGAGAAGAAATATCCTGTGCCACAATAACCAACATTCATGTGATATCAGATTTCGCTACAGAACTTCAAAATCAGTTCCTTTAAGGTGGACCTCAAGTAATTATGCTTCCTATACTTCCAATGCGTTTCCAAGGATGAAAATTTGAACATCAATTAAAATAACTTCATTTTATAACTTGGAATACTTAATATTTTCTAAAATATAACCATAATTATGCAATCCAACATTTATTTGTCTACTGACGTCATCAAAGTACAGGTGGCGCCATCTTTTTTTCTGGTTTCAACACCACCAAAGGAAAAGTCGTTGATTTTTAATATAATTATGGCTATGTTTTAGAAAATGTTAAGTATTCCAAGTTATAGTGTGAACTTATTTTAATCGATGTTCAAATTTTCATCCTTGGGAACGCATTAATTGTGAAGAAAATGTGTACAGAATAGTTTTTCCATTGGAAGTATAGGAAGCGAAATTACTTGACGTCCACCTTAACAGACGACAAAAATTTAACAGTTAATCAAACTTCAAGTATCCCCGCGAATCTCTCCTATTACTGGAATGTTTTCGTTATACAGATACGGAAAAAGTGAGAACGAATTTTTCCCGTTAATATACGAAAGGAATTGCGGAAAGGTTTCTGAAAATTCAGAATTTTATTCTAACACATCCTGAAAACGGAAATTTAACGTCAGTTTAAGAAAGGAATTGCGGAAAGGTTTCAGAAAATTCAGAATTTTCCTGTGCGGTATGAAAAATCCGCGAAATTCAGGTTTCTTTCCGTCATTTCACGGGAAAAGTTGTATCAGAAATATGCTTCGTTCATTCACGAAAGTAATCGCTGGAAAGTAACTCGTGAATTTCAGAATGTTTTTTACGGTGTTTTTTGCAGAACGACACACCGCATGTTGAAAGAATTACAAAATGAGCAAAGATATTAGCTGGTCGCTAGCAGAGCGGAATCCGCGTCTCCCGGATAGCGTCCGATACGCTAACCACTACACCACCCAGAACGAACGACCAAGTTTCAAGTTTCTGATTAATACGAACGACCAAGTTTCAAGTTTCTGAACGAACGACCAAGTTTCAAGTTTCTGATTAATTTGAATATAACTATCACAGCATTCGCTAGTCGAAGTAACCAGCGTTCATATGTAGCGAATCTTGAGGTTTAGAATTCATTCCCGTGATTGCCAGGAGGCGCACAATATCAATGAATGAAATACGGGATTACACCATTGTACAATACAAATTTGGAAGATGTGAATCCGTTTATTGGTGTAAATATGACATGGATGTTAAGACAGATAATATCCGGGAAACTTGAAAATTTTGTCGTCCTTGTGGTGGGATCGAAACCGCGTCTCCTAGATAGCGCCCGAGTATGCTAACCACTACACCACCTAGAATGACCAAGTTTCAAGTTTCTGATTAATTTTGAATATAACCATCACAGGATTCGCTATTCGAAGCAACCGGCATTCATATATAGCGAATCTGGAGGTTTAGAATTCATTCCCCCGGGTACTGGCCCCCGGGTAATAAATAAGGGTGTCTTACTCCCCCTTTCTACTTCGCTTCCATGTCACTTTCCTATCGGGCACTCTAGTCCAAATCCTAGCTTCCTATTTGTAAGGGTTGTTTAAGACCTGGTGTCAGACACTCCCTTCCTAAAATCCTCTACATATGAAAAAAAAAAAAAAAAAAAAAGAATTCGTTCCCGTGATTGCCAGAGGAGCAAATAAATCATGAATCGAACACGGGCACCATATAATACACATTTTGAAGATGTAAATCGTTTTTTTTTTTTTTTTTTTTTGGTGTAAATATGACACAGATTGTAAGTCAGATTTATCTGCTCCTCCGGACAATCACGGGATAAAATTCTTAAACTCCAGTTTCGCTAAACATGAATGCCGGTTTCTTCGGCTAGCGAATCTTGTGATGGTTTTATTCAAATTAATCGGAAACTTGAAACTTCGTCGTTTCGGGTGGTGTAGTGGGTAGCATACTCGGGCGCTATCCGGGAGAAGAGGGTTCAATTCCAGCTCCATGACGACGAAATTTTTAAGTACTCGTATATTATCTGACTTACCGTCCATGTCATATTTGCACCAATAAACAAAACAAAAACGGATTCACATCTTCAAAATTTGTATTGTTTGGAGTAATCCCGTATCCCATTCATGATTTATAACAGCGTGCTTGATCCAACACTTTTCTCACTTAAAATTTCGCTATATCATTTCACAGCAAGCGTCCAAGAAATGGATAGAAGGAAATACTTTCTTTCTTTTTTAACGAAACAACTTTTCAGACGGATATAGAGCTCAAATGAAGTTATCAATTGTTTTCCATAAATATCAAAATAATTAATTATTCGTTCATTCCAAAATATCGAGACAAAACGAATCCAAGAAAGTGGACCATTTCCTCACTGGTCCACCGGGAAATGTCCCGGTGTCCCGCTTGACCAATCCGCCCTTAAAGGCAAGTTTAAATACCCCGTATGTTCCAAAATACATTAGAGAGTTGAACACAGTGGGCAGTGGTTGAATTCTGAAAACAAAATATTCACTAGTTCTGCGGACCAACGTATACCAGAAGTTGATGGTCCGCAAATGATGCAAATATTAATTAATTTAATATGTATGATATATTATTAGTTTTACTGCCCTTCTGTAAAGCAGGGTGTATAGTGAAGCATCAACTTTAATTTCAAATTCACTAAATAATGCAATGCAAATATTAAGAAAATATTTTCACACTGATTGCAATTCGCATATACCAACTAATAAGCATCGCAATTTGCATGACAAATAATAACAAAGTTACATTTGACTTTAGTTAGTATTTTGAAGGAGTAACTCTTTTTTTACCTATCACCTGATGCGATCTATACCACTCGAAGACCGGGGAGGCACTAAGGCTTCTAATCATTAAAATACTAGTCTTAGTGTACGTTTTCCAACGGAGTAAGAGATTAACAAAATGCGTAGTAATAATAATACTGCCGGAAGTGGATCAACTTGTGCAGTATCTGGGGTAGCTAGTTATACAGTCGAGCCCGCATATAACGAAATTGATGCATGCGAATACCTCCGAACAGTTACAAAAGGGCGCGGAGGCGTTTCATGTACCTCAACTATCGTGTGATTTGTTTGCAACTGTGGAAGCGCCATGATTCTTGGAACACATACCCAAGAATAATGGCGCTTCCACAAATACTTCATGGTGTCTCATTTTCTATGTCGAGCAGTATATAAGCTCAGAAGACCAAAAATAAAGAAATACTGTTGATCCGTATTAGACGCCGTCCTGGTGACCGAGTAGTCAGAGGCGCTGGCTTCTTGACTATTCTTCAGAGAATTAATACGAACATGGCTGTATCCAGGGGAGGGGTTTTTAGGGTCCGACCCCCCCCGATTTTTTTCTGGGGGGGCAACATTGTTTATCGTAAGTTATTAGATCAACAAGAGTCGTCATTATCGTTTCATTTTTTACGCTTTCCAACCGTAAAAGCTGAAGAAGCTTTGTCCGTCTGTCTGTCCGTCCGTCCGTCCCCACGATAACTCGCGTAAAAATGGTTCGATTTAGATGAAATGTTAGTATGTGGTTAGGACGAACCCTATTGAAAATGGACGAAATGGGGTCAAAGGTCAGGACATAATAGCGGGATCCATTCCATCGCCCTTATGCGTCATAACTTATGTAAAAATGCTTCCATGGCGACAAAACTTTATCATGTTGTTCCGGAGGTATACTGAACCGGTTCTGTTGGATATCAACGAAATGGGGCCAAAGGTTCAGGACACAGGAGCGAGATTTATTCCACATCCATTATCCTCAAAACTTGAGTAATAACTTGCGTAAAAATGCTTCGATTGCGACAAAATACAACATGTTGCTCCGTAACAACTTTAGAAGCAGTTCCGCCAAAAATGTGTTTTGTCAGCAATTGCGGGAAGTGCGCATGCGTGAGATTCGTTAGCTATTATTTTCGCACGATAACTTCCGTGAAAATTGCCCGATTTAGATGGGATTTTTAATTATAAAAGGGCTTATGTGTAGTAGCACTTGATAACAGAAATAGGTAACACGGGCACAAAGAGATTTAATTTTGATATATACACTGAAGAGCAATTGAAGTAGAGATAGCTGGCGTTATGCAAATATGACGCTGTGGTCGGCCCTGTAAACGGAAACGACATGAATTATGCAGCGATCCGACAATATAAGGAGTGATGCGACGGGAATAAGTAAGAGTCGGACGCAGTATGGGTAAGACGAAGGATCTAAGTGCATTTGATCGTGGGCAAATTGTCGGGGCCCGACGAATGGGTCACTACATCTCGAAAGTCGTGCAGGCACTGCAAGGGCCAACTGCCGTGGACAACAGCGTGTGGATGAGCGGGGTCATCGTCGGCTAGCTCGCATTGTAACAGCGGATAGACGGGAAACAGTGCAAGAAATCACTCGGCAATTTAACGCTGGTGCACAAAAACGTGTTAGCAGCCACATCATCCAGAACCATTTCCTCGCTATGGGGTACAGAAGCCATCGTCCCACGAGGGTACCGCTACTGACCGCACATCACAGGGTGCAAAGATTAGCATGGGCGCGGGAACATCGCCACTGGACCCTAGACATGTGAAAAAATGTTGCCTGGACTGATGAGTCGAGATTCACTTTAGTACATGCGGATGGCAGGATACGAGTACGGCGCAAACCACATGAAGCGATGGATCCTTCTTGCCAGCAGGATACTCTTCAAGCTGGTGAGGGTGGCATTCTCGTCTGGGGACTGTTTACGTGAACTGAAATGGGACCCCTGGTACGTGTGACATCGTCCCTCACAGGTCAACGTTACCGGGATATCCTGGACGACCATTTGCTCCCGTTTGTGCGTCTTCAACATCCCACTGGGGACCTCATCCTGCAACAAGACAATGCACCGTGCCATCGCTCCCGAATTGTATCCGAATGGTTGGATGAACACTCCACCGACGTGACCTCACTTCCTTGGCCAGCTAGGTCACATGACCTCAATCCCATCGAGCACGTCTGGGATGCCATCAAGAGCGATGTTCGAGGCTCTGACCCCCCTCCATCAAATATTCGTGAACTGTAGGAGCTTGTTCAGGGGTCGTGGATCCGTATGGCTTCCCAACGCTTCCGGTGTCTTGTCGAGTCCATGCCGAGACAAATCGCCGCCGTCATCAGGGCGAAAGGTGGTGCTACACGTTACTAGACAGGTATCTCTAATTCAATTGCTCTTCAGTGTATGTGTACCTCAAACGTTATACCATTATAGTTTAGTCCCCTCAAATCCAAGGTATTTTTCTATGATTTCTGGTATGTTGGAAAGCATATCATAATCAATGCCTTGCATGGTTTTACTAACTTGTCTTTTTTGCAAATTGTTTCTGTTATTTCCTTTGATAAACCTTATTTCAGAAGGACATTAGGTAGTTGAGTTTCTTTTCGTCATTTAGATTGCCAGACAGAAAATTCGGCGCGGATCCGAGAAACTTTTACCGTGAAAAGTGGTTCACTCTTCCCAGTTCTCTGGCATAACGGTGACACAACTATTTGGAATTACTTTTTCTGGGGACGAAATTAAATGTTTGTGTTTTTTTTAATCTTTCACACAGTTGCGTTCTGATCTATTCTAAAAACAATAGTTACAGATTCAGTTTATAATATTCTTAACAATTTTTGGCGGGAATATTTTCTCTGTGCGCTTGTTTTGCCGTCGTTCTTGGAAAATTCAAGACCACCATTTTCTGACACTAAAAAAGTGTCTGCTTCAAACATATTATGAAAATCCTTGTCTGAATTCTCTCGCAAGCCATCAAGAACACTCAGAACGTCATCCACATGATCATGCATGCCTCCGCTAAATCAGCATTAACTTCTGGTAGTGCTCTGTATAGTGGCAACGTGCAAGCAAAAATGTTTTCTGTGATATAAAGAGGCATCACAAATTTAGCACTCCGTATAGAACACAACAGTTGACATCCATTCTGAGCAGTCTCTGAGTTAACTGAAGCTTCTAAACAGTTGATATGATAGCAACTATTGGACTGCCAATTCAACGATAAAGTCCCTTGATATGGTGGCTTCATCTGTCGTTATAGGAATTTCAAAAATTCACTTCCTGGCGGAGATTTCAAATTTTTTTATAATTTTCATTCTTCAGACTGTTCTTGCTTTCATCCTGTCTCCTCTGTAATCTTGTTGTTTTCATGTGATCTCTGTCTCATATTATTCAGTTTGTTTTTCTGTTAATACTGAGTAAGTTCATGTGTCATTACTCGCTAACTAATACTAATATGCTAAAGAGTTTATTCTTTGAAAAGTGATTAGATAGATAGATAGATTGATTGATTGTTGCTGTGGAATACTTAAAAAAAAAGTCTAGTTGAAAACATACATACATACATACATACATAGAGAGATAGAAAGATAGATTAAATATTTTCTGTAGAATATTTAAAAAAAAACAACCAACAACCCCGGAACTAAAGTCTAGCTACGACCCTGGATACGAAAGATACGGATTCGAAGAAACACTAAAAAAGGTGTAGTGCCTACTGAGCTATATACATAGCGCACTGCACCTCTTGGAAGGACAGAAACATGGAGATTTTAGAAGCGGGAACAGGTTGCCTTGATTGGAAAGATGCAAAGTAAAAGTCACAGAAAAATTTAGAGTTTTAGGAGTATACGATTTCTTGTTAAGAATGGAAGTTGTAAACTATCCTACATACTTACCTGTTGATCTCAACAGGTATGGAAAGGGAGGAAGGGGCCCGGACCTAGAAGGAGACTGTAGAAAAGATGAAAAAGAAACTCACCGAAAAGAAATCCGAGAGAAACACCCAGTTTATCGCCAAGATGCCCTTACCTTTTTTGCCAAATTTGCTCACAGTTGCGAAAACGACTTTTCGAAAGTCAGGGACACCGGAGATTTCTACATCAGCATTTTAGAAATGTTTGAAAACCCACTAACTCTATTTTATCTGAGGTCTGCCGTTATTTTTTTATTAATTTAATACAACAAAACAACAACTATCTTAATGCATACATAATGTTCCAGTTCAAAAGTATGTTCTAATCATAGAATTTTCAACTGGAAAGTTTAAGGTGTGTGTGTGATTAACAGGCAAAAGATGTTGTAAGCATTGGTTTCAGCAGGTTCAATTTACGGCGTGTGTGTGATTAACAAGCACAGATCACTGTTGTATGCAATACTTTTAAGGGTCAAGCAGTTTACTGTTTTTTTTTTTTTTTTTATCTTTCCACTTCCGTAACAAGGTTATTCTAAAATTCCTTATTCTTTAGTTTTCGAATTTTCTTTGCCAATAATTGCAATATGTTTGGAGAAGTATTCCCTGCTTCAGTACTGTTTTTAGTATAGTTTTAATGGCCATATTGGCACAGATATTTTTTAGTAGAGGTGATCTCTTGTTTTCACACTGCTGCTTAGTCCCAGTTTGCTGCTAAATTTCTAGGCCACGTTCGTATAGAGGGGGTTTTTCTCTGGCATGTTTACAAGAATAAATTTTGGCCTTTCGCAGTTTACTAGCTTTTACTGTCATAATTGAGGCTTTTCAGACTAATCGTCAGAGAACTGTCAGAGACGTTCCCTTATTAGATGGATGTCGTTGAATAGCTTGAAGTTCGAGTTCCGAACGAGAAAAACGATGCTGTATTTGAAGCAGAAAATGGGCCGAATGTTTTTCTTGGTGAAGGCTGCTTTGGCTCTACCCTTCCCTAAGCCAGTGGTCTAAAATTAAAGCTGGACGGTTGCTTGTGCAAGTTGGTCATTGCATTTTTGCCCCCGCCCCCGCCCCTGCGTCCGCATGTACAGGCTACGTGAGCTATAAAGTAACTATTAAAATGAAATATGTATGCTGTTTCCGCTGGTTGCACATTGCAGCGACAAGCGAAAGCATTCTGTCGCTCTTCGTGTGAAGTATCACGTTTATAGCCTCCAAGGCGAGGGACATGTGGGTACTGTGACAAAGCGAACAATAACGCATCGACAAACAGCCCTATGAAAAAAATAATGTAAATTGCAATCTAACCACAAAGCTAGACAATGGGCTAGTTGTAAAGCACTCACAATATGGCTGTACGAGGTTTAACAACGCGAAGCCGGCACGAGCCTGAGCGAAAGAAATAGCGAACAGCTAAGCCGTGAAGCGTGCAATCTTACATCCATGATTCATTTTTTTATTTATTCACGATTGTGTTACGTGGAAATGACGCCTCCATTTAACACATCAGCGGAGATCACCGGTATCTAATGTTAGATTAACATGGGTAACATTTTATCCCTTAATTGAGATCGCGTGAGTTCTGTCTATCGCTGGGTGTTTACGTAACAATTACTTCATCAAAGATCAAATCAAAAAAGAGTTTGTTCGCATCTGTAAAACTTCCCCACTCCATTGTGCGTTACGATTATTTCTGAATCGCCCTTTATCTCACGCTATTTCTTAAGTTTTTTTCCCCCTCACACAAATACACTACAAAGATTTGTAAAAAGAATTTCAGTCAAAGAAAAATGATAATAAGGAAGTCAAGAGCCGTTAAGTTTAACAGCAGGTGGCAACAAGAGGTGCGCGCCCCCTGGTGTTGGCTAATGAAGACTCGGCGCGTGCTGCGGTGCCAGATGTTTTGACCTTTGTTCGCTTGAGCGAAGAAAACCCCAGAAGAAAAAGCAGGTAAGAGGAAAAAAATGTGGGAACTCACGTGACCTTCGAAAGGACTTCAGAAATTCAGTCTTTGGAGAAAATGTTCACTGCTTCATACGCTTTAATGATCATGAAATTTCTCCTCGTTTTTGCTCAGGGAGTAAGCAAACTTAAGCTGAGCTGTTTGGTTCACGCATGCGTTTCACGGACTACTGTGTCTTTTGTATTCGTTCCCTGAAGCCAGCAGAACATCCCACCGTGTTATTATATTAAGCAAACCTCAGCAACTGAGAACGATGTGTCAGGGACGGCCTTATTTCGAAGATCATGGTCAAAGAATTTCATGGGCTAGTGAAGGATACGTGCAATGAATGGCCTCAAAAGTAGTGACTGCTTCCTCGGGTATACTTCCTTTTCGTTCCTACTAGTCCTCAGAGTTTTACCGGCAGTGTCGTTAGAACGGTGGGGACAGAGGGACCGCTATCTTCGTACGTGCAGGGACAAAACATCCTATTTGCTTCCTCAATATCCTTTCTTTTTATTAATAGTTGTCCGTAATAGGAAAACTATTTTCATTTTTTATTTTCTGCCATTTAAAATTGCTTCTGATAATTATTTTCTATTTTAATTATTCCATCTGGAACTCTGAATTTTTTATTGCCATTCCTGAGACGCGGGTTAAACTCTCTTCACTGCGAGAAAGGATTTTTTTACCCCGAAATACCAGCCTTATAGTTATGAGTATGAGAGAAAAACTGTTACACACCAGCCTTATTAAAAATTTCCTGAAATTCCTGAAAGGTATTGCGTTTTGATAAAGAGAGCAGAAACTGTTACGGAGATTTAATACTAGAATTTTAGGCAAATATATTAAATCTCATTTCGCAACTTTTATTTCGCTTTATTGCTCCATTTCCTTTGTTTCCACTATGCGTGAAAAAATTTTGCTTGTTCACCCCGCTATGAAACATCGGAAACACGGTTTATTTAGAGACGCCAGTTTGTCGCATCTTAGGTCTTTGTATTTCGTAGATGCATTGGTATTGTCCAGTTCATTTGATCTTTTGCCTTATTATTTTCGACGCAGCCGACTGAAAGCGCAAGCCCTCTTAATTTTAATCTTGAAGTTTTCTGAAGCCGACGCAGGCGTTTTTCCAGGGTTTTGGGGGAAGTAGGGGGTGTGTTTGCTTGGGGACAAGGGTGTAGCTAGGACGCAGTGTTGCCAGATTGGGCTACTTTGAAAAGCAATCTGCTACTGATTTTTTCAGTCTGCTACTTGGCTACTTTTTGGGCTACTTTTTTCCTGCGTGTTTTAAATATTTTTCGCTGTAGATTTAAAAATCTCAAGTAGAAAACGTGATATTGAGCCGCCCTCGGTGGCACAGTGGTCTAAGCGTTTGCTTCTGACCATTCGTCCGAGATGGGTCCGAGTTCGAATCCAGTGAGGTATGGATGTTGTGTCTGTCTTACGGCTCTGGGTCTCTCCCTTTCCTGGAACCAGTGGCCCCAAAATAGGGACGGGCGACTGCTTATAGCCCATTGAATTGCTCACGGTGGTCGTTAAACCTCCAGTAAAAAAAAAAAAAGGAATTTTATTTATTTGCCAATCATATAATAAATTAAATAATAAATAGATTTTTTTTCAAATGGATTTTTACCTCATTTGTGTATATATTTTTTTTAATTTAACACAAATTTTTACAGAACTGTCCCAAACATGTATGAACATATTGGTAAATGTCTTTTTTTTTTAATTTTGATTGGGGATTAAAGACCACCGTGAGTAACTCCCTACGAGCAGTCGCTCGTTTCTAATTTAGAGCCACTACCTCCAGGAAAGAGAGAACCAGTACCGTGAGACGAACACAGCATCCATGCCTCACCGGGATCCAAACCTAGATCCTTCTCTGATGAATGGCCTCAAGCCAGTGCTCAGAGCACTGAGTCTTAAGATTATGGTCTTAAACCAGCGCTCAGACCACTGCGCCACCAGGATGGCGATAAATATCTATATGGACTACTATGTATATACTATAGACAGTTTGGTAAAATTTCGTATTCTACAACAGGTCATTTTTACTACATTTACCTATTTTATTTCGCAAGTAAACTTTTTAAAAACTGGCAAATTTTGATTTGTAATAAACAAAGGAGGGGATCTTAATTTTTTTTATTGAAGAAACAATAATAAAAATTGTTCTACTTTTGAATTAATTTGGCTTCTTTTCAGAGCTAAGTCTGCTACTTACTCTTTGAACTATCTGGCAACACTGCTAAGGCAGTCGACTCGAGGAATTGAAGGCGAGCGGTCGCAGGAGGACCAGAGGAGGAAACGCCTTAGGCGTTGGGAGAGAATGGAGGTTTATCTCCACAGGCGCAAAAGGGAGACGTAGGAATGACCGAAGAGCGATTTAGGGAGGGAAATCTTAGCTTCAGAGGAACAGGGAGGAAGAATTACTAAGCTGAGGTCAACCTTTCTGCGATTAAGTAAATAAAAGAATAAAGTGCTTTTTAAGAGATCTAAAAGGATTGCATAAAAATTATTACTTATAGCTGTTATTATTATCCTTATACTTCACTACATTAACCACGCAAGACTATGGAAATTAACAGAAGCCAGTTAACAGAACGTTTTCTTCTTCATTTAGGTACAATATGTTTGTTTAAAGAAAGAAAGTGGAGGGGGCAGGGGAGAGGGAGAAAGGAATGAGATATATTTTTATACTTACGTTGTTTGATGCATAATGTAAGGACTCAGTGGCGTCGGAATCATTTTTTGACAACAGGGGCAAATTATCAAGTTACGCATATTTTGGCCAGATCATAAAACTTATTGCGCTTTTGTAAAACAGATGCGATGACGTCATTTGAACATACTACAGATAAAACGACTGTGGCGGTGAAATCTAAATTATTATAAATATTGCGATTTACATCTACACTGGCGAAAAGTGAAAACGGAACACCAAGAAGGAGACGTCTGATACCAACGAAATGTATACAGCATAATAACGGAATACAGAGGATAACGTGATCAAAACATTATGGCAAAATACAGCTGTATTTGCTGGTAAACTGAAAAATACCATTTCCATGTAACATGGTTAGTACGAGGGTTGGACCGCCATGAACTGCGTCACACTGTGCAATTCTGGCATGGAGTCTGTCGTACAGATGTTGGATGTAAGTTTGGGGTATTGAGTTCCAAGCATCCTCAACCTGGACGCGTAAATCGGATATGGTCGTGGCTGGCCGTGGAGACCGGATAAGTCGTTGCCCCATAAAATCCCACACGTGCTCAATGGGGGACAAATCCGGTGAACGTGCAGGCCATGGAAGTTGTCTCACACCCTGAAGTGCATGTTCCGTTGCACGTGCCGTGTGTGGGCGTGCGTTATCTTGCTGGAAAACACCACGTTTGACCGACCTTACAAATGGCACAACAACGGGCTGAATGATGTTGTTGATGTAGGAGGTGCTGTTTAACGTACCCGGTACAAACACTAGTTGTGTACGGGAGTGATAGCTGATCGCTCCCCACACCAGGAGACCAGGTGTAGGCCCTGTGTGTCGCTGGCTGATGCAAGAAGAGTGGAGACGCTCCCCTGTGCGTCTGCGAACATGCATACGGCCATCGGAGGCTCCCAAGCAGAATCTGCTTTCATCGCTGAACACGACAGATCGCCATTGCGTTCTCCAGTGCAAAAGTTCGCGACACCACTGCAGCCGTTCCTGACGGTGGGCGTCAGAGGTACACATGCCAGAGGCACATGTGCACGTAGTCCTGCATCCAGTAGACGGTTGCGGATTGTTCGCACAGTCACCTCAGGTGCAACCGCAGCTCGCATTTGCGTCGCAGTGGATGTTCTGCTCGACAACGCCGCTCTTCTTATGCGTCGATCGGTCAGCTCATCCGGCCGTCTGTGACTCCCGGTTCCACGTCTTCTCGTGTGGGAATGTTCCTCGGACCATCTACGCCACCATCGTACCACCACCGATACTTCCCGCCCAATTCGCTCCGCAATATGACGTTACGACCACCCGGCCTCGCGGTGTCCGACTAGACGACCTCGCTCAAAGTCCGATAACTGCTGAAATCGTACACGTCTTCCATGTCCAGGCATTGCAGCTCTTCAAGGTCTTCGTACGTGTCCGTATGCCGAAGACTGATTACATTCACTTCACCGTACTCCTTAAATACCACGGACGATAATTTGCATATTATGCCGTGCTGTGGCATAAGCGCTCACCGGTTGGTCCCGAAATTAACATCACACCTACGTAAACTAGACCCCATTAACATATGTAAATTTCATGACTGTCCGCCAATTCCTTCTTGGTGTTCTTTTTTCACTTTCCGCCAGTGTATAATCACATGATTTTTCGGTATGCAACGTTTTACAAATATTATAAGCGATGTTAAACTTGAACACCTCAACATTCATATGAATTTCACAAGAACCGTAGCCCCTTACGTTGTAATTAAACAATATAAAAATAAAAACACATCTCATTCCTCTCTCCCCCTACCTTCCGGCGTTTCCTTTGTTAAAGAAAGATTGATTTTATTACATTTAAATGAAATAGAAAACTCTTGTTCTTTTTATAAAAACACAGGAATTTCAGAATAACTCGTTTTGTTAGGCTTTCCAACCGTAGGTTGAAGAAGCGTATACGCTCCAGCTTTGTCTGCCTGTTCGCACCATAACTCGCGTAAAAATGGTTCGATTTCGATTAAATTGTAGTTTGTGGTACGGGACAACCTGGGGACGAACCCTATTGAAAACAGAAGAAATTGGGGTTAAAGGTCAAGACACAGGAGCGGGATACATTCCATCGCCCCTATGCGTTACGTAAAAATGTTTCGATTGCGACAAAACTTCATCGTGCTATTTCGGAAGTATACTGAACCAGCTCTGTTGAATATCATCGAAATGGGATCAAAGGTCAGGGCACAGGAGCGAGTTTATTCCACAGCCATTATCCTCATAACTTAAGTAGTAACTCGAAACTTAGACACAAAAGATAATATTTGCAAAAAATTCTACCGAAAATGATTTTTTATTTTTCTGAACTAGGCCCCTTGAAGGCGCGGAACTCGGGGTGACTGGCCCGGTTATCCGTACGGTCCGGCCGGCCTTGGTCATTAGAACCTAATTTTCAAGTCTCCCCCAGATAAAAAGTTTGCTTTGGTTCTAATGATAACCAGATCCACGGCTGGCCGTGGTCAACGTTCGTGACTGCCACGGGAAAGTCTCAGGATCAATCCCAGCCTAGTACGAACGCTCGAACCACTAAATACATATCTGCCGTGCGTTGGATGGCCACGTTAAGCCGTCGGACCCCAGGTACTGGGTCCCCGGTAATAAATAACGGGTCTCCCCCCCCTTTCTACCTCGCTTCCAAGTGACTTTCCTGTCGGGTACTCTAGCCCAGATCTCCTAGCTTTCTATTTCTAAGGGTTGTTTAAGGCCTGGGGTCAGACACTCCCTTCCTAAAATCCTGTACCTAAATCTCTCTGATGGTTACCAAAACAGGCTGCTGCAGTGGTCTTCCTTTAACATCACTCCCATTTACGTCATGCGGTGTTTTATTCCTCTTAGAATGCAGTTCCAACTTTTTTACGCTTTCTAACAGTAGGTTGAATAAGCGTATATGCTCTAGCTTTGTCCGTCCGTCAGCACAATAACTCACGTAAAAATGGTTCGATTTCGAGGAAAATTTAGTATGTGGTAGGGGACCACCTGGGGATGAACCCTATTGAAAATGGACGAAATGGGGTCAAAGATCAGGACATAGGTGTGGAATCCATTCCATTTCCCTTATACTACTTCATAACTTGCGTAAAAATGGTTCGATTTCGATGAAATTTTCGTATGTAGTAGGGCACCTCCTGGGTATGAACAGAATTGAAAATGGAAGAAATCGGGTCAAAGGTCAGGACATACGAGCGGGATCTATTCCATTGCCCTTATGCGTCATAACTTCCGTAAAAATGGTTCGATTTCGATGAAATTTTAGCATGTGGTAGGGGACAACTGGGGACAAACCCTTTTGAAAATGGACGAAATGAGGTCAAAGGTCAGGACATACGAGAGGAATCTATTCCATTGCCCTTATGCGTCATAACTTACGTAAAAATGCTTCGATTGCGACAAAACTTTAGTATATCGTTCCGGAAGTATACTGAACCGGTTCTGTTGAATATAATCGAAATGAGGTCAAAGGTCAGGACACAGGAGCGTGATTTATTCCACTGCTATTATCCTCATAACTTGACTAAAAATGCTTCGATTGCAACAAAACTTTAGCATGTTGTTCCGGAGGTATACTGAACCAATTCTGTTTAATATAATCGAAATAGGGTCAAAGGTCAGGACACAGGAGCGAAATTTATTCCACAGCCATTATCCTCATAACTTGAGTAATAACTTGAGTAGTGATTTCTGGTGTGTTGGAAAGAGCATCATCAATGCATTGCATGATTTTACTAACTTGTTTCATTTAATTTTTTCTTGAAATACTTACGCCGAAATTATGTTTCCAGCAACTGCTCGAGTACACGAAATTGTTGTATTTTGGGGATTGTACAGTAATAATTACGCGGCATCAGTGTTATACTGGTGGCTTAGAGTCATAAAATTATACAGTATTTAAGACGAACGATAATCAAATGTTATAATTCAAAATGTCAATCGAAATATATAAACTTAAATATTGAAGCAAATAATATTTTTAAAGAATTTTGAGGCCTCAGGCCTTGTGGTACATTGTTCTCCTTCCACGGCCGCTGGCGGTATTGCTGGTGCACAAAGTGCTTATGCAGTCGTTGACATCGATTAGAGTTGTCAAGCTAGCCATGATGAATGCCAAATGCAATTGGAATCGTTTCTCATCTTATCATTGGAGAATACACGTTACATTAATCAATCCAGTTAGTACTGTGCAAACGTTCATTACTTCGACAAACATGATGAGCATCTGTAAAAGGTAAACACATGACCGGGAAGTTAGTCACTCCCTTCGTTAATGACCTGCATTATCTTCACAATCTAAGTATAGATGATTTGCTTTTCCAATCTCTTGTGGAAGAGATCTTGTAAAAACCGATTTGCCTGAAATTCGTGTTGACTGTAAAATATTAAGTATCTCATGGAATGTGTCCATGTGTAGCTCAACTTTGATTGTTCGACTAAGGGCAATTCATGACTCTGTTTTTATATCGCGACACCGCAGATATCGTGAATCAAATATGTTTTAAAAGATGCACCTGAAAGGGGAAAGTTTCAGTGTTTCAAGATAGTTCAGTTGGAAAACAAATAAATTCCCATCATCGTGTGTTGAAGTCCTGAATCCTACAAAACCAGAAAAAATATGTCACCGGTTCAAAATAAAATACAAATCGGCATCTTTGGCTCTGTTTAACAGCAGTTGCGACACCACCAGCTCAGAAGTGGGTGGAATGTTAGGGGGCTAAGCATGATGGGGGAAAGCACAAATTTTGAAAGGTCTGAAAGAAATTTTAGAAAAAATTCCGTTCATTTTACCCCACGCTGACAATGTTATCTCTAGTAAAAGAAATGAATAATGCTCGTAAGTATTTGTTCAATATACAGTATATTGATAAAAGTCACCGGACACACCTTTAAAAGCAAATAAGCTGGTCCGCTGCGTTGTTAAGATGCCTGGTACAGCTGCAAACGGTATAAAAACAAGCCTGCAGCTGACCGCGATCATATCGCACTGTGAGGCGGAGGGAAAATGTCGCGGCGGGAGAAAACTGACTTTGAGAAAGGAAAGATTGTTAGGTGTTATATTAGTGGATTGTCCATAAGAGAAACCGAGAGGCGTTTAAACATTCCCAAGTCAACTGTTTTGGACGTACTGGATAAGTGGAAGACACATGGCGTGCCTGAAGCAGCCGAACGTACCGGCTGACCAAAGAAAATCAGTGATAGAGGACGTCGAAGCCTCAGTCGTTACAGCTAATCGACGGAGTACTGTCCAAGACCTCAGTGTACAGGTGAGTAACAATGCTGGAACCTCGGTATGTACACGTACCATTCGCAGATAACTTCATTCCATGGGTTACCGTGGTCGTGCGGCTGCTCATAAGCCTTTCATCTCCAATCGAAATGCTACTCGTCGTTTAGCATGGGATAAAGAACATGTATCGTGGACTGTAGATCAATAGAAACGGGTCCTATGGACTGATGAATCCAGATAAACGATCCATCAGTCTGATGGCCATGTGTGGGTATGGCGGCTACTGCGGGAACGCTATTTACCACAGTGTATTGTTCCTACGGTCAAGTTTGGAGCTGGCAGTGTACTCCTGTGGGGGTGTTTTTCGTGGTATGGTCCATTGGTATCGTGGACAAACCTGTTAACCAGCACGTCTACCTCGATATTCTGGACAATTATGCCCTACCAACTCTGTGGCAATACTATGGAACCGAGCCTTGTTGGTACCAGCAGGATAATGCACTGAGCCATAAAGCAAGGACTGTTACGCCGTGGTTTGGCGATAGTTCCGTATCGTGTGCGGACTGGCCAGCAGAGAGCTCCTGATCTTAATCCCATAGAGCACCTATGGGATGAATTAGAGCGCCGCATAAGAAATTTGGAACGAAGGCCTACTACTAAGCAACATTTAGCGGCAGCATTATGCACTGAATGGGAGCGCATACCTATCGCTGTCTTTTCTTTTAAGGCATAATGGCATACTGCTTTTAAAAATTGTACTGTTACCTCCAAAAGCTCTTCATCCAAGTTTTATACGCCGATTAGTTTCTTCATCAATGTGACTCTCACTTGATATCTGCTGCCCAAGATAAATGTAGGTATCGGTATATATGTACAATATTATGTACATACTGGGACGTAAGGTCAAGTGACGTGCAACATACTACAGCTTCTCCTTGACAAATGTCAACCCCACCTTCTCGTGGTGCATCCTGCTCCCACTAAAGGGGCTCTGACGACCGCCTAAAGCGGTATAACTATACCATCGGGATTAGAGGAAATGCTATCCCACAGTCACCAACCCGCTTGACCAGCGTGGTGAGTTATGGCCAAACCCCTTCAAAATTAAACATTGTGGAAACTGGCACAAGACAGACCATTGTGGAAGAAACTTGGGAAGACCTTCTTCCAGCAGTGGATTGATAATGGTTGGCAATGTTGATGATATACATACTGTATAAGATAGAGTTTGGGACTCCTCCCCTACAAACACACACACGCGCGCGCAGGAGCAAGGCAGTTGCTGAGGCTCGATCTAACGGGCACGACATAGGCGCCTCTGTTGGCGAATTGTGGAACTTAGCGAACACAACTGCAAAACCATGATACATAGAGCAGAAATGTAAATTACAAAGTTGTTGAGCTGACTTTCCTTATTAGGAATCGATACCGCTGTTTTATTAAGAACACATTATACACGTATTTGCATTCTACAAAAAATCACAATTTTATATTATTAAATTTAGTTGGTTCACATCATAAAGTGTGCATTATATCATTATATTCCCGAAAAAATTGGGGGTCCTTTACATTGGGGATCCCCGACTCTGAAAATCTGGTGGTCCTGACCTCCCCCAGTTGTTACGTCTATGGTTTCAATACTTACTGTAAGAGAATAAATTATACGTTCCCATAACACATTTGTTTGATTTTCATATAACCTAAGATATCCACTGCGGAGAGACTTTTTGAACGCCCTATATATATATTATAGCTCAAAGCTGATTTTCCGGGTCGGGCCCGGGTTCAGAATTTTTGACCCGTTTCCAACTCTGGTCGGAGTTCGAATACTGGTGAGGCATGGATGTTGTGTTCGTCTTACGGCCCTTCCCTAGAACAGGTGGCTGTATATCGTAAATTAGGGACAATTGCCAAACGAGTTGCTCACAGTGGTCCTTAAATCCCCACATAAAAAATCCTTTCCTTTTAGAATCTACCTTGTCGTCCGAATTTCCGGAAATTCAGTCTCAGCGCAAGCTTTATTATACGAAATAATAATTTGGTTTCTAAAATCTCATTCTAAATTTTAAAACCGAACCGTATAATAATTTCGTGCTATGACGGAAAATATGCAGTATTTTGGTTCTGAAAATTTATATTATTATTAAGGTAGTTTGGAGGTCCTTCCAAATTCTGAGGTCCCGTGCACGTGCAGAAATCAGGCCCTGCTGCAAGTACTTGAACCTTCACGAGTTTTTCCTTGCCAGTTATTTAGTCTTGTACAGTGGCAGATTTCCAATTAGGTGCACTAGGTGCACGCCTAGGGCCCCAGAGCTTAACGGGTCCCAAAAACGCATAATTGCATTTCCAGTATTGATTTGGTTTTCACAGGCCAAAGCAAAAAACAAATGCAGACCTTCTTAATTTTCCGATGAAAACAATGAGAAAAAATGCCTTCAAGAAACATTCCACATTCTCGCTTTCCTGCAGTGACTGATGAAATTCTTTAACTGTCCACCTTTCTCGGTCCATGGCATTCATTCGTCTATGCCAAAACTCCTCCACGAAAAGTCATCCATCCTTTTCAAGTAAAGCACTGTGCTTAAACTGAATTTTACCCATGTTTTCAAATGCGGAGGACTCCCGGTTGCCAATGTCTTCAAGTACTTTATTTTTGCTTGATAACATGCTCGTTTCCTACTTTACTTCAAAATGTAAAAAACAAGATGATTTTCCAAAGCTGAAGCAATGGAAAAAGCACGTTTTATAATTGAAATGCATTCCAATTTTATAAAATTTTATGACAATTTACACGCGATGTACGAAATTTCATTTTCAGCTCCCTTAGCGATAAATTTGCCAAGAAACTTGCAACTCAAAAAAGGTGTTAAAAGTAATCAGTTTTGCCTGACGTATCAAACTCAAAAAGAACGTTTGCCGTAACTGAAATAATCTCTTCGTAGCGCAAAGCTAATATTTACGAAATTTCCACATTGGGAACTCCTAGCGGGAAATTTATGAACTAGTAGTGAAATTTAAAATGGGAACATTTTAATGAATTTTCATGTCCGATCATTTGTAAAAACAATTTTTGAAAAATCTGTGAAAACCAAATTGTTTGGCCTTTAGCAGGAAATTAACGAAGTAATTGGGAATTTTTTTTTTTTTGATTGGAGGTTTAACGACCACCGTGAGCAACTCAATAGGCTATAAGCAGTCGCCCGTCCCTAATTTAGGGTCACTGGTTCCAGGGAAGGGAGAGAGCCAGTGCCGTAAGACAAACACAACATCCATGCCTGACCGGGATTCGAACCCGGACCCCTTTCGGACGAATGATCAGAGGCCATCGCTTAGACCACTGCGCCACCGGGGCGGCATTTGGGAAATTTAAATATTTGAGAAGGAACAGTTAAGCCTAATCTGAGAGGCACAAAAATAATATTTTCCTTCAAGTTGAATAGTTTCTTCACAATAGAACTTTAATTTTTTGAATTTTCGACTTGACAGCCCTTAGCAGTATTTCAAGTGCCGAACTTAATATCCTTAGATTTCCTATTCGCCGCAAAAATAATTTTTGAAATATCTCTAAAAACAAAAAGTTCGATGTGCACGGGCAGACAAAGGGATTATTACACTAGCACTGTTTCTTACAAAACGTTCTAATAATAGGAAGAAAGAATGGAATTTTAAAAAGTTTAAAAACTTTTTCTCGACTTCACTTTTTTTTCTTTTTTGCTAATCTGACGGATGAAAATTTCTGAGGCAATAAGAAGGGGAGGGGGCCCCTTGAATCTTTCAGTGCCTTAGGGCCCCAAAAGATCTAAAGTCGACTCTGGCCTTGTATTATTAAAATCTATTGTACATACGCGCATCTGTAAATTCCTCATCTTCATTCTGTATATAATATCATTTGTTTAGTTTCCCCTGTACAACTTTTGTTTCCAATAAACCATTTGAAAACCCTCGTTAACCTGCAGTTGCTTCGATTTGCAGAAAGACGCGCTGGTCATAATGTTTTGTCTCTTCGGTGTATTTTACCGTATGCTTAATTAGTTAGCATGGGCAACATTTTTTAATTACTTTAATTTCTGAAAAAATATTTTTTTTTGGTTTACGTATTTTGCGTAGTATATGCGTCGCAGGGTTTAATAATAACGATGACGATGATTATGAAATACCGAATGCCAGCCACAGATGACCAAATTGCTCAAAATATCGATGTTACAAATCTAAAGAGGAAACTAATGGAATTTTTATCTTCTTAGTACACAGAACAGGTGGTAATGCTGGGCAACTCAAGCGTACGTGCGTGTGTGTAATATTCCTCTGTTCTTCGCATGCACGCAGCGACGCCAAACATCGCGCTATGCCAGATCTTCTAGGAAGTTCCTCCCCTCAGGTATATCGTCGCAATTCTCAGTCTTACTGTGGGAAACTCTTCTTGGCCGCCCCGGTGGCGCAGTGGTCTAAGGCGCTGGCCTCTGATCATTCGTCCGTAAGGGGTCCGGGTTCGAATCCCGGTGAGGCATGGATGTTGTGTTTGTCTTACGGCACTGGCTCTCTCCCTTCCCTGGAACCAGTGACCCTAAATTAGGGACGGGCGACTGCTTATAGCCCATTGAGTTGCTCACGGTGGTCGTTAAACCTCCAATCAAAAAAAAAAAAAAAAAAAAAAAACTCTTCTTGCCGTGTAGGCTTTGAGGTACAGCAGGCCAAGGCTGGTTGGTGTCTGACAGGAATTGCAAACTATTTATCAGTGCACAGCTTTTCCTTGCTCTTTTCTATTTTGCACTCTTGTTTTTACATACGTAGCGAGAAAATGTCTCGGCTATTTTTTTAACCTTCCCTTTTTTATTAACCTTTTTTTGTTTGTTTGTTTCTCTGTTAATGGTATGCTTTTTGATTAGGTGATCAAAAGACGGCAGTTACGATGATGAGCAGAAATCCTTGTACCAGTTCCGCGACAAAGAGTTCTTTTTATTGAGCCGTGTGAGATGGTGGGAGCGAGATTTTGCCCGAGGGCTGTATCTTCAGGTTAAAAGTGAGGTCAAAGGTCAAGCCGTGTCACGTCGTCATACTGGTTCCGTAACGATAAAAGCAACTCTCGTTTTCAGAACTCTCAGGAGAAAACGCCAAAGCGCTTTAAACCATTTGCTTAAAGTGTTTCTTTTTTTCTTTTTTTCTTTCCTTTTTTTATTCTTTTGACCGTATTTTACAAGGCTGTCTGCCTGACCCGCGAATCGCATAAACGTAGGAGGATAGAGTTTTTCTTCTCACACCCATAATAATTCAAGATGTCTACCTGAGCGGTGATGGAATCTCTGGGCCGAAATGTTCACCTGATGCTATTACAGCAATGCTAATGAGATTTTGAAGTCTCATCAGGTAGATGCAAAAAGAACATTTGGCATTGTGTAACTAACATAATTTAAAAATTTACATGCACTCTGATAGCAAACTAAAATGAAAACTTAATAACAATAACAAAGAGATAATCATCAATGGAGGGTGGTGATGATGACATGTAAAACAATTAACAAACGCCCATGTCATATTTTCAGACCGATTCTGAATTCGATTAGTTGTTCTATACATGTTTATATATATATTTTTCTTTTTATTAGCCTCTTTTAGTGATATGTATACAATCGAGCCCGCTAAAGCGCATTCTGGTGTTTTCAAGGCATTTTAGGCTGGGTTTTTTTTTTTTATCACATTCAGAGACCCTTTTAACACTGGTTCTACACACGTTTATATTTCTTTTTCCTTTTTTTAATTTCAGTAAAAATATAAGTAGATGTTTAGTAGCCTGTTATACAGGGTGCCCACAATGTCTTGTTACTCCCCTGTAATAAGAAATGTAAGTGAACTATGTGTCTGTTGTATGATGCATATGTTGAGTAATGGTCTGTATTGTGTTTATTTACAGATTAGGTACCGGAACCATGGAACAGCGGATTGTTGTCAGTGTTTGGGTACACGAACGTCCACACACATTGGGAAGACAATGCGTGACGTGAGTGCCGATTTCCAACAACGATTCGACAAAGAGGCCCCCTCCAAAACAGACTCTTCTGCGGTGGGAACATAAACTCTTCGAAGCAAGCAACATCAAGGATAAACCACGAACGGGAAGACCATCAACCAGAGTGCAACAGTATCAAGCGGTCGAGGAATCAGTTATCATTTCACCGACGAAGTCGCTCCGCAAACGATCAGCGGAGCTCGGAATACGACGATCGACACTGCATAAGCACATGAAGAATGGCCTGAATTTGCACGCATATCGCCCGATGTTCGTTCAGGAGTTATCAGACATTGATTTAAACCGCAGACGGGATGCATGTACAATGATGCTTCAGACATTTGCCACAATCCCAAAACGTGGAAAGGTCATTTTCAGTGATGAATGTGCGATATACCGCAGCTGTCGATCACGGAACGTTGTGTTCTGGTCCAAGGAAAACCCACATTATGTCGAAGAATTGGAACATCATTTTCCGCATGTCATGATATGGGCTGCAATGAATAGTCGACATCTGTTTGGACCGTATTTCTTTGATGGTCTAGTGAATCAGACAAGTTATCTGGACATGCTGCAAACCTGGTTTGTGCCACAACTTGGAAATCTGGGCATTCTGAATGACGTATGGTTCCAACAGGATGGGGCACCCGCCCATTACGCAATCGCTGTTCGGGAATACCTTGGTGAGTGAGGTCTTTCGGGATCGTTGGATCGACCAAGGTTCGGCAGTGCTGCCCGCTCCACTTGAATGGCCACATCGAAGCCCAGATCTCTCAACGTGTGATATAATGCCCTTTGCGGTTTCATAAAGGAGATTGTTGCACAGCAGCGCTACCAAACCACTGATGAACTTAAACAAGCAGTGAGACGTGCTTTCTCTCGTATCACCCCGCAACTGCTTCGGAAAATGTTCCACAGAACATGGCGTAAAATTATTCTCTGTCACGAGATCGAATGACGGAGCCCAAACGGATCCACTGGATGTTTGAGGATGCCTCAACATATACATCATACAACAAGTACATAGCTCACTTACATTTCTTATTACAGGTGTGTGTGTGTGTGGGGGGGGGTAACAAGACGTTGTGGACATCCTGTACAATAATATACCTGTTTAACAATAATAATTTTTAATATGTTTTAATTTCAGTAAAAATAGCAGATATTTAGTAGCCTGTTAAATAGATTTTTAATGCATGTTTCTATTTTTTTTTTTTACTGCGCACATCTCACTAAAACAGACAACTAAAAATCTATTTTTGTTTTACTGCGTACATCTCACTAAAACAGACAACCAAAAATCTATTTTTTTTACTGCACACATCTCACTAAAACAGACAACTAAAAATCTATTTTTTTTACTGCACACATATCACTGAAACAGACAACTAAAAATCTATTTTTTTTTTTTAGTGAAGTAAAAAAAAAAAACGATTTTTAGTTGTCTGTTTTAGTGAGATGTGTGCAGTCCAACCTGTTTAAACGCGTTCTGATGTTTCATGGCATTATAGGCTGGGGGAAGGGGAGGGGTATTATTTTTTCAACGTTACGATAGTTTGTTTGTTTTTTACCTTAAGGGAACTTCACTCATTTTCAAGGCGTGTACATTCTTAGAGTCGCTTTCCAAAGTTTTGTACTGTCCTTGCCGTCTTGAAAAGAGATTGTTGAATTAATATATACGTATTTACCCGGGTTCATGTCACATTCTGTTACATGTTTAACGTTGTGTCTTTCCTTTCCGTTGACGGAAGCTACATTTGTTTTAAAGAGTAAAAGATATTTTATTTTACTTCTCGTTATTTTTAGAAGCGAATTCCTCCCTGTCTTGTGTATTCAACCCATGGATGAGTACACCACATAGCGTCACTTTTTTTTTCTTTCAAATAATTAATAAATTTTGTACGCGTATAATTCTTTTTTCTTTCAAATAATTAATAATAATTAATAATAGTCTTGTGTATTCAACCCATGGATGAGTACACCACATAGCGTTGCTTTTTTTCCTTTCAAATAATTAATAAATTTTGTACGCGTATAATTCTTTTGTTTTTCTTTCCAATAATTAATAATAATTAATAATAGTCTTGTGTATTCAACCCATGGATGAGTACACCACATAGCGTTGCTTTTTTTTTCTTTCAAATAATTAATAAATTTTGTACGCGTATAATTCTTTTTTTTTTTTTTTCCAACAAACGTTGTTTTTAATGGTTTTCCAGGACATTTGTTTCAAGCGGTTTCAAATTTTTTCTTGTTATTCATCCACTCCATTCCATGAATTGTCATTCATGGGAATGGAGTGGGTGTACTTCATGGCTGTAATCTAGTATTTCACGGCTTAATCTGATATCTTCGTCGACGTAAAATTTCATTAGGAAATTAATTCGCCTCTCCACATATGAACCTTTTTCCTAACATCCACTAAAATAACACGATGGCGATACCGTCGTCTTCAGCAAACTGGTACCATGAGAGACACACATCAAGTGTTGCTTCTGCGCATGCGCAGTCCCGTTGCTTCCACCTGCTGTTGGGGGTTGCATTGGTTGCCAGCAACGGGCCACTAGTGGCACATGCTTGGAGGACCACAATTCACGGCGATGCTGCAGGGCCATCAATGGCTCGCCAACTGATAGCGCTGCCACCAACGGACCACTACCGGGCCGTGAGCGGCAGATTTCCGCCAGCAGTGACCCATCACTGCCAGCTGGTGGCCAGCAGTTTCCTAGCACTTGTGCTTCTGCTGGGGCGCTTTTCGCTGGTTCTATGCAAGTTTATAATTAGTTCTTTTTTTCTTTTTCTTTTTTTTTTTTTTTTTTTTTGTTTCATTTCAGAAGAAGCAATAAATAGATTTTATTTTAGTGAGATGCATACGATCAGGCCTGCTTAAAACACGTACTAATGTTTTCAGTGCATTTTAAGCATGAGGACTTTTCACATTCATTGGCGTTTTACACACAGCATTCAGTTTTTCTTTTTCGGATGTTTATAAATATTATTATTATTATTATTGTTTCATGTTAAAGTTTTAAGGGAGATACGATGTGCTATACAAAAATAAACGTTGATAAACAAATAAGCTCTTTACAAAAGAAAAAATAAAAGAAAGCGGAAGGGAGAAACTAAAATTTAAATAGTAATTGAAACTAAAATTTATGCATACACCGAAAAAAAATAGAATAACATCGAAATCCAATAAAAGCAATTTGTTTACTAAATGTATAAGTCACTCGTTTATCATGCTGACAAAAAGTATTAATAAAAAGGTTGTCAATTAAAATTTCATCATATTTTAATTTGTTTCCAAACATGTTTAAACTTTGTGTGTGTGTGTGTGTGTTTGTGCTGGTAATTTGCTAGGTTAAACAGGTCAAAAAGGAGAAGTAGTTGTGCGTTTATTCTCAACATTCGCTGTACATATGATGTTTTTACTGTCCAGTTTTGAAATGGAGCACGGCACTGCTTGTACGGATCTGACACGAAATTTTTATTGTACGGAAGTGTCATGTCCGGATATGCCAAGACACTATGCCGCTACACCTCAAATATTGGGTTGTCGGAAAAGTCATGACGTATTTTGGCACCCGATGGCGGTTGGGCGGTTTTGGAAGTACTACAGGCATGCGCAGCTCTATTATCGATATGGCATTCGACAGGTGTCAGTTCTAGCTGCAGTCTAAAAGGAATAGTGAGCGATTTGGTTGATTTGCGGAGATTTGACATCAAGTTGAAGATGGAAGACCAAACTGTGCATTTTCGCCATATTTTACTGTTTTACTTCCGTAAAGGGAAGAACGCGCGTCAAGCTTGTGAAAAGTTGCGTAAAGTGTACGGTGATAATGCTCTACAAGAACGTCAGTGCCAGCGGTGGTTCGTAAAATTCTGTGCTGGTTGGTGATTTTGACCCCAACGATGCTCCTCGGTCCGGGAGGCCAACCGAGGTTGATGACGACCAAATCAAGGCATTGATCGAGTCAAACCCACGTTACACGACACGAGAGATTGCAGACACATTGCACATCCATCATTCAAGCGTTCACGACCACCTGAAGAAGCTGGGATACGTAAGCAAGCTCGATGAGTGGGTTCCTCGTGAACTCAAAGAAGCTCAATTGACGGCGCGTATAAACATCTGCGATATGCTCATTAAACGTGAGGAAAACGATCCTTTTTTGAAGCGACTGATAATTGGTGACGAAAAGTGGATTGTGTACGGTCTTGGTCCCGACGTGCTGCTTCGCCTCAAACGACATCCAAAGCAGACATTCATCAGCGGAAGGTTCTGGTCTCAGTGTGGTGGGATTTTAAAGGTGTCGTGTTTTTCGAGCTCATACCACGGAACCAAACAGTCAACTCGAATATGTACTGTCGGCAATTGGACAGTTTGAACGAATCCATCATCCAGAAACCTCCAGAGCTCGTTCATCGTAAAGGTGTTGTGTTCCATCACGACAACGCGAGACCACACACAAGTTTGATCACCCGCCAAAAATTATTGGAGCTTGGGTGGGATGTGTTGCCACATCCAGCATACTCGCCTGACCTTGCGCCGTCAGACTTCCAGTTGTTTCGCTCTCTTCAACAGTCCTTGCGTGGTATAACGTTCAATTCAGATGAGGCTGTAAATCAGCACCTTGTGTAGTTTTTCGCCTCGAAAGACAGGTCCTTCTATGAACGAAGCATCTGTAACTCGCTGAAAGATGGCAAAAGATTATTGAACAAAAGGGGCATTATATCATTGATTGATCTTTGTTCTTTCTATCAATAAATGACCTTTGCAAAACATGGCTAAAATACGTCATGACTTTTCCGACAATCCAATAATACACAGCTTATATATATACATACCTGCCAACTCTCCAGGATTTTGCGCAATTTTCCGATTTTTTAAACAATCTTCCGGTTTTCAACCAGAAGAACTTTTCTTCCGAATTTTAAAGTTTTCTGTATTTTTTGCTGAAAATATTCCTATAAATAGAATATATAACAGAGATGGGAATTCAACGCCAATGTGCGCCAGAACCCCAGTGCCCCGTCGCAATCGTCAGGACTTCGGCACAGTAAATTCTCCGTGTACACCGTTTCACTTGACGCTAAACAAGGTCATGCGGATGGGAAGAAAGATTCTGAGACTCCAAGTACTGCGGATTTTACATAGTTACTATGGAAATCGTCGGTCCTCTACCGACGACGAAAAAAATAGAGTATGCTATGGAAATCGTCGGTCCGCTGTGGACGACGGAAAACATCGAGCATGTTGTGGAAATCGAAAATCTCAATGAAATAACGTTATTAAGCATCTGTGTAAAGTTTATTTTCATGTTTGCAAGATCCTAAGACTTGTTAATGGGTTTCATGGGTTCTAAAAACACCGTGAGCTACTCCCAGTCTGTGTAGGCATTTATTACATTTGCTGCAGGATTCTTATTGGTGTTTGAGGAAAACTAGAAAAAGAAAAGTGTTAGCTCCACTTTGTGTGTCTCAACTTCAGAAGCAGGTCTGTGTCCCTGATAATGTTAAATAAAGCAGAAGAAAACAGTATAGGTTTGAAAAGAAAAAAAAAATGTGGACATTGAAAGTGGCTAGATACTTCTTAAGGAATAAAAATAAAAAATGTCCGATATCCTGGCACATATGGGGCGGGGGGGGGGCGACAAAGAGCAGAAAGAGAGAGAGAGAGAGAGAGAAATTCTGCATAGGTATCCAAAGAGATATAATTTCCTTGGAGACTTTTATGGATGGAGTGCTTCAAAATCTAGTAAATTACACATAATGGATTTCTTTATTAATCTTTCCCTTGTTTTGTTGAAGTGCATATAAAAATTCGTGTGTAACCATTGCTAAACAAGATATACAGTTTTAGCTCTGTATGGACATTTTTATATTGTATAACAAACTAACATCAGAAAGATCTTCCTGATTATTATGCAAACTTCTGGATTTTTTTTTTTTTTTTTTTTTTGGCAGTCTTCTGGTCTTTCATTAAATTTAGTTGGCAGCTACGTATTTATTTACAGAGAGAAAAAAACAGTTTTAATTTTGTCTCGTATGATTTCTACTCGATCACAAAGAGTGGCTAGAAGACGAACAGATTCAAAGCATTGGTTAAAGCGGGATCGACGAGACTGTTTCAGCCTTTTCGCTATACCATCCACCAAAACCTCACTGTTTGCACTTGGAACTGTGAATGAGCAAATGCTCTGTGACTTCACATTGCATAACAAAAAAGATGCATCAAGAAAAGTACACAATGATAAATTATTAAAAGACAAAATCTAGGAATCTTTCGCTTTTAGCTGATGCTCTTGCGAGAACAGTGGAAGATACAGTAAGTTTTTATGAAAACTACAGGTAATTTATTAATTTGAAGAATGCACTACACGTATTAGTTATTTTTTTTTATTGGAGGTTTAACGACCACCATGAGCAACTCACTGGGCTATAAGTAATCCGCCCGTCCCTAATTTAGGGCCATTGGGCCGCGGGTGGCCTAGTGGTCAATTTTCGTGACTGCCACGTAAATGTCCTCAGGTTCGATCCTGGGCAGGTACGAACGCTCGAACCACTAAATATCTGCCATGCGTCGGATGGGCACGTTAAGCCGTCGGACCCCGGGTACTGGCCCCCGGTAATACATAAGGGTGTCTTCCTCCCCCTTTCTACCTCGCTTCCGTGTCATTTTCTATCGGGCACTCTAGCCCAAATCTCCTAGCTTCCTATTTCTATAAGAGTTGTTTAAGACCAGGGGTCAGACACTCCCTTCCTAAAATCCTCTACATATGAAAAAAAAAAAAAAAAAAATTTGGGGCCACTGATTCTAGAGAAGGGAGAGAGCCAGTGCCGAAAGACAAACACAACATCCATGCCTCTACGGGATTCGAACCCAGACCCATCTCGGACGAGTGAGCAGAAGCCATTGGGGCGGACTTATTAATTATCACAAGCATATTGCTACCGGTTCGTGTTTTGACGGATTTCAATATTTCCCCGTCATAAGTTCTTTAGGGGGGCCACTCAGATGTCTTAGCGGGCGAGGGTCAGTTGCACGCCCCTGAAAGCTGTCAATCAAAACGGATGGACCGGAAGCCACCTAAGCTGTCTATCAAAACGATCGCACGGGACTCCACTGGACGGCATGGGAAGAACACGTGTGAATTTTCCCATGCCAGATTAAATGCAAGTCTCAGTGCTCCTCCCTCAAATATTTTTACATTTATAGAAGTTATAAAATAATTCCAGGTTGATCTCTACACCTTGAAAAACAGTGGCTACATCATGAAGAGGATAACTAACGCACTGTTCAAAGAGCGAAAAGAAAGCATGGAAAAAATGAAACAGAAGTATGAAAACAACGAACTCACGAGATAACCGTATGTGAAAACCATATCATATTACAGCTATAGAAAAAGATCACCAGAAACAAAACATCGCACACCCATCCGACAATTAGAAATGTTTGTGTTAAAGATAATTGTATCTCTCCAACTATTAGAAACTTTTGTATAAAGTAAAGATAATTCTATCTCTCCGACAATTAGAATTTTTTGTATAAAATAAAGATAATTCTATCTCTCCGACAATTAGAAAATTTTGTATTAAATAAAGATAAATCTATCTCCCCGACAATTAGAAATTTTTGTATTAAATAAACTAGAAATTTTTGTATTTAATAAAGATACTTCTATCTCTCCGCAAATTTTTAAACACGCCGGGGATTATTCGCCACTGTCAGTCCTAAGCCCAGTGTTTCTTTCAGGACTTTTTGGCCGGGCGGGGAGGGGCAAATGGGGCCCTAGAGGGGACAAGTTTTTGCATTTGCTATGTATATATATAATTTTTACTACGATATTTATATATATATATAGAAGTAATTGCTATATATCTAGCACAGGGGAGCATTTAGAGAGGGCCTTGCCCCCCCCGGAAAATGTGAAATTGTTTTTGGCTTTTTGGTTAAAATGCGACTTACATTAGAAAAAAATTCCTTAAAATTAAATGAAAATGCATCGACTTACATTAAAAAAAAAAAAAGCTTTAATTTTCCTTAAAATTTTCATTAACTTTGATTTTGTTCCAGATGGTGGATTTCAAAAAACTTCCTATTTTGGTCCCCCCCTCCGAAGAAAAATTCTATATACATCTCTGATATAGTTATTACTTCTTCAAACATTTCAGGAATAACAACCTGTTTTCAGCTAAAGAAGGGAAGGGGGACGTTCCGAAGCCTTGAAATTTTTTTTCTGTTAAAATGCATTCAACGCAGTCGTGTTCCTGAATCACGATTCCCAGACAATTAGGTATGATTAGTCTACTTATTATATTTTGAAGAATACCATGCGTCGTAATACACTTTTTAATAAAATAAACTATAACTAGTACCATCTGAACAAATATTTAAAAAAATATAATTGGAGAAATATTTGTAGCATAAAAAGAAACGAAACTTCCTTTTTCATCATAGCCAGAATTTATTAAAATTTGGCTGGGTAACCTAAAATGTCTCGGGGGGGGGGGGGGGGTCGAGAGGGTTTCGCCCCCCTGAATGCACGCCTGAAAGAAACACTGCCTAAGCCTGGATAAAATGTGAAGGGAAAATGATGCGGATAGATAGAATTATCTTTATTTAATAAAAATATTTTTTTGACCACATACACACACAAAGAAAACGCCATTTCTGCAATTCTGTGCAACTCAATGTACGTATAACTCACAAAAATGAGGAGTTCGTGATAGGAGAAGCCGTGCAATTCGCCCACCGGTACCCAGGTGGTTCTCGTGCAATTCGGGCGTTGTTAACCATGGCGTTGCCGTGCAATTCGCCTGTTTCACCTATTTCGCCGTGCAACGAGCCATCCCCGTCTTAGCCTAGGGGCCCACTAAGGCCTTAATCCGGTCCTGTTGCTGCGGTCAATTTATGAAATGTATAAAAGTACTTTGTTTCTGAAGTGTTTAGAAAAAAATAGTACATGATGTGTGTGTGTGTCATGTAAAATTTTGGTTCGAACATGTATTTTTGGACAACATGCCTACTGGGCATGTTACAATTCTGAATATTTTCTGGCCCTGCTGTGATCTGCTGAATAAGAGGAAGAATTTTTCGACAGAGAGTGTCCTTAGCTCGTAATATCAGAAACTGTGCGGTCGATTGCCTCTTTGCTTATGTTATCTGAATGTACGTAGAAGCTCAATTCAATTAACGTGTTCTTACGGAACTGAACATCAAGTGTTATCGGCGAGAATTTTTCCCAATCGATAAACATTGAAGAAGTTCAACACTCCACGTGCGCGACTAAACTAAGGTCTGGCAAGCCATGCTATCAGCTGGCGGTCAAGAACAAGTGATAATGAGCGGCTGCTAAAGTTCTCCGATTATCTTGTTTCTAAGGGCTCTGGAGAAGTTCTGCCCCTGACACACTGCGTCAAAATGTGCCATTGTGTTAGGAATGTTTATGCGGAACAAATAAATCTTGCGAAGGATATATAGCTCCTGTGGAGAAGGTAAGTACCTCTTCATAGTACCGGGAACTCGCCAGTTATTCTTATTTACGATCTACGATTATTCTGTGGTTAAAAGGCATTTTATGAGTTCCGTGATAAGTTTCCGTCATCTGAACAAATAGTTGGAATGTTTTTATTTTTCATTGAAAAAAAATAAAAATAAAAATAAAAATAAACGCGAAAGAAATGACTGCGTGCTACCATGAAAACGAATTGCACCGAAATATATGCCTTAACTGTGATAACGGGGAGAAAAGAGGTGTATCATAATGCCAGAAGTTCGTCAAAAGACCTAAAAGCAGTTCTAAAGAAAGACATTTTTTATCAGTGTATTATCCCCTCCCCAACAGCTTACTTGTTCGTGATTTTTTTGTTATGAGACTATATCATCACCTTTAACTATTCGCAATCCACTGCTGGATGAAGGTCTCCCCAGTTTTTTTCCCACAGCTTTCTGTCTTGAACCAGTCTTCTCCATGTCGCTCAGACATGCTTTCGAATTTCATACATTCATCTCCAGTGGTTTTGTTCTGAGTCTTTTTCTGTTCCTTGGAATCGAGCCTAACATTCCAGTCAGTGGCATAACTAGCACAACCTGCGCCCCCCTCCCCCGCCGTAAGATTTACTTCAGCACCCCTAAGCGCAGTAATTTTTCCAGGATTTCGAACACGAGGAAGGATGCATTTTTTCGCGGTGTGTGTGTGTGTGTGCGTGTGTGGTGGTTGGGGAGGGGGGGGGTAGGCAGTCAGGGAGAGTGTCTGCAAAAGTAATGGTAGTACCTAGAGCCCTGTAGTTTTAACTTTTTAAGTAATATATTTGACAATACGTGTAACTGCTTTGTCCAAAACTAACATAAACGACTGGAAGAAATCACCCTCTTACACACAGCAGATCTGCGGCTGCTGTGAATAAATGTTGACGCCTGTCGTGCACGTAATCTTAGGTAACTGACTGTTTTCCCACATCCTCCACGGGGAATCCCACTGTGGCCCAGCACTTTTCTCAGCAGCGCAGAGAGAGAGGGCGATTGGAGAGCGATCGTATTATTTACAACCCATTGCAGAGCAATCCAACGTGAAAATCTTCCAAATACTTTGCGTCAGTGAATAAACAAAGTCATCGCTCTTTCCACGTTTTAGCAACACACAGCAACTGAAAAATTGTTGTTCTGCCACTGCTGGAGAATCAAATCCCAGATCTCGATATCCAGCCGAGCGCGTTAGCCCTGCTGTGTGTTGCTATAAACGCGAAAAGAGCGATGTCTTTGTTTATTCACTGACAAAACGTATTTGGAGGATTTTCACTTTGGATCTCGCCATTTGGATTTAACCGCTATAATTAATATATAGCTTGTACCGTTAGTGCCCACCAGATGGAGACGTCTCAGTAGCTGAGCCCATCTTATGGATTTATGATATCAGAGGCTGACAGAAAAGCACGCAAAGCGCCATGGATTGTTGGTCACCATTGTGTAAGGCTAACGTGCTCGGCTGGATATCTAGAGATCTGGGGTTCGTTCCCCAGCAGTGGCCGAACAACAATTTTTCGGTCGCTGTGTGTGCTAAAATGTGGAAAGAGTGATGTCTTTGTTTATTAATTTATTGTAGAGCAGTCGTATTACAACCCGAAGTCAAAGAGCCGAACATTTTCAATCTGTAAGACATGCAGTGTTTTTAAAGTGAAACTAGGCATTTATTTAGGCAAAGCTAAATATATCTTAAAGCAAAATATGAATCTTTGGGTTAATTATTGTGCGTGTTCGAATTTTTTCATAAAACTATAACTGGCAGCTGCAGTACGCCCCTTCGTTAACTGCGCCCCTTCGCAACTGCGGGGGCTGCGGGGAGTTGTATAGTTACGTCACTGATTCCACTTGTCCATCGGTGGCAATAGCGCATCCAGCCATGGAGGTGACTGGGACGATTGCTTCCTTAAAACAGGTTTTTCCTTTTTCAGTAGCCAATATCCACATAATGTATTTATTTTTGTAAAATTATAAATCCACAGGTTTTCGTAAAAGTTTTCGTAACAACTAAAATTTGCTGTAAAATTGGAGGTGAATGTTCTGTTCTACCTTCAGCAGAAAAAAACGACAACAAAGAAAGTTAAGGTTCAGAAACAGAAAATGAGAGCTGAAGTGAAAAGAGATTTTGATTAATCATGAAAAGAAATAGGTGAACTTTGTTCTGTTCTTTTAGTATTTTGTCTGTCATAATTATTGGGACCAGAGAAAATCGCCGTGTGGTAGACTTTGAAGTGTGCGTGGATATAGTATGGGTCGCAAAATGAGCTGCACTGTAAAAAATAAGTGGTGTGAATTCACGGAAAATTTCTGAAAATAATGTGCAGCAAAACTGCCCGTCCTTTAAAGGAATTTCCGTTTCTAAAAGTGCCAATTTTGTTTAACTTCCGTATTTCCACAGATTTTCCGTATAGTCAGTAATCTCTTTTTATTTCAGAAAAGTCCGTTTCAAGATTTTCCGTATTTAGAGAGAAATTTCGCGAAATCCAGCACTCTGAATATTTCAACGCTTATACGAGAGAATCCTTTTGCGCCGGTGATCGAGTCCCAGAAGTTTGGGTTGAAGCTGCGCGTCTTAACCACTAAGCCAGAAAGTCATAGGAGTCAGCCTCATGTTCAACGTAAAACTAATTGGGCGATGAGAAATTTCTTTCCTCATTAATGCGAGTAATTTAGTTATTTTATTTTCCATTGAAGCTTATTATTTGTTTTAATACGTTAGCAATAATTTTAATACGTTAGCAATAATTTTACTTTTTATGTAGGAGATCTTATTACAAACTACGTATTATTTTCATCGTGATTTTATGAAGCAACAAAATGATTTGGAATTTGAGATATTTTTTTCAACTGCCAATAACTTTCAATTATCTCTAAGAGAAGGTCCAACGTACTGTTTTATATTATTTCACAAAACTTCTGAATATAAAATTTTCTCTGGGTAGCTATATAGTTTTTGTAATAGCTGGTGCATAAAATGGGGAAGAGAAGAAATATTCTGTACCACAGTAATCAAAATTCATGCGATATACTACCCACATATATACTACCACATATCTGATATACTACCCACATCATATATACTACCCACATATCCGATCTTCCTACAGAATTTTAAAAATCAAATACTTTGACAGACTATTAAAATTTATTAGTTAATTAATTCCCCCCCCCCCTCAAGCATTCCCGTGAATCTCTCCTATTACCAGAATGTTTTCGTCATATGGGTACGGAAAAAGTGAGAACGGAGAGAACGGAGTTTTTCCGTTAATAGAAGAAAGGAATTGCGGAAAGGTTTATGAAAATTCAGAATTTTCCGTTAACACATCTTGAAAACGGTAATTTACCGTTAATGTAAGAAAGGAATTGTGGAAAGCTTTCTGAAAATTCAGAATTTTCCGTTAACACATCTCGAAAACGGTAATTTACCGTTTATATAAGAAAGAGATTGCGAAAAGCTTTCTGAAAATTCAGAATTTTCCGTTAACTCTTCTTGAAAACGGTAATTTACCGTTCATATAAAAAAGAAATTGCGGAAAGCTTTCTGAAAATTCAGAATTTTCCGTTAACTCTTCTTGAAAAAGGTAATTTACCGTTAGTATTAGAAAATAATTGCGGAAAAGTTTCTAAAAATTCAGAATTTTCCGTTAACACTTCTTGAAAACGGTAATTTACCATTAATATAAGAAAGGAATTGCGGAAAGGTTTCTGAAAATTCAGAATTTTTCTGGCATACTTAAGATCCGTGAAATTCAGTTTTCTTTCCGTCATTTCATGGAAAAGGTTGCATCAGAAATATGCTTCGTTAATTCACAAAAGAAATCACTGAAAGTGGCTCGTGAATTTCAGAAAAATGTTTAGTGTACGTGCTCTGATTGGGACATACACAAAAATCAGTGGCGCATCGGAAAAATTCAGGGCCTTCCCCCAAATATCTTTGAGGACCTTTTTTACAAAAATCTATTAGCTTTCAATTACTGAAATTAAAAAAAATCAAAATCAAAGTTAGATTTTATGGAAGTTTTAATAAATCAAATTCTTGGGATCTTATAGGTATTTTTCGTAAAACCAGAATATTGCACTCTGTTGCGTGTGACACAAATGTACACGATGTAATTAAAATAATTGCCTAAATCTTACACCAATACAAAATACTACAAAATGCTTTCGCCAAAATTAATCATGTCATGCAAATTTTATTCTTTTGGAGAACTAAGGCCAGCTTCTTTAAAATTTCTCAAAAATTACACACACAAAACAAGGAACTGCCGCTTAACATTGTGTAATGGCTTTTCTCGATTTGTACGTGAATACAGAATATAAGTAAGCGAATAAATTGTTAACAATTACGAATGTTAGCACAAAAAATTAAAGCTATATTAATACTTTTGAAAATAAAAAACACACGTAATACCGCAATGTTTTTGCACATAGTAGAAATTTTCTCTTGACTGTTTATAAAAAAAAAAAAAAAAAAAAAATGACATGTTTCTTCGCCACCGCAAAAAACACCTTTTAGCCCAACATATTCTGAAGGATGCGTGGTTACGTGCAAACAGTATGTAACACATGACACTTTATCGTCATCGGTATAAAAATCTCATCCATTGAACTGATAGTTCTTTCACATTCTTTTGCTAATATGCACGTATAGAAACTATTGTTATGGCTGTGAGATGGGAGCTAAAATTCTCTAGAATAGCTGTTTTGCCGTCATCCGCTTTTCATAAACCAAATCCCCGAAAATGATATGAAATTCACAAATTTGTCGGTGACGGGGATCAGAGATGGAAACGGGTCAACGGGTCGGGTCCAGAATTGACCCGATTTCGACGTAGTTTCATTTTCGTTTTATTTTTGAAAAGCAAAAAAAAAAAAAAAAAAAGTACATTGTGGAATTTTGTGCCTGATATCCTACTGGTTAACTGAAAAAACGATTTGTCGTGCAATATAAAGGAACAGTGTCCTCAGCAGGAAAAGTGTCCCTTCATTCTGAGGGGCGATGATGAAAACAACTTCCCCTATCTAGGCAACTTTCAACTCACCGTAAACTTATGAACATTGGTTTTGCTGTGAAACATATTCTGAAGTAAATGCAGAAAAAACATTCGTGCACATGGACCATTAGGATGAATACCGTCTTAAAACGATTTTGATGATCTTAAAATATGAAATATATATACATTAAAATACTTTAAAACACACTAGCACTTTCAGAGGGGGGGGGGGGGGGGCAAAGTGGCCGCATCATAAGGTGGGATCGGATTTCCCAAACCGTTCAGTATAAATATTAGTAGTACACCATAACAGCAATCGACGTAACAGAATCTTGCAATATACTCGCCATCTACGTATACTGGCGGTAAACCACTTTTGAAAACCCCAGCCTCTACATACACGCTACTGGTTACTGAGAGTTTGTTCATTTTTGCGTTCAAAGGAAGTTGCTGTCATAGGCGTAGCCAAGGGGATGGTCCTCGGGTCCTGACCCCCCCTTGAGGGAAGATTTAGTATGAATTTAAAACGATATATATGTACACTGCTGGCCACCCAAAATGCAACACCAAGAATGACACGAGATAGCAAAGCCAGATTTACTGGACACATAGCAACAGATACAAAGATCAAAAACGATTGAGCTTACAGGCCCGTGCGACTTGCGGAACACGCAGATATCAATAGTTCGTGTGGCTCCATATCTGGCAATAACGTCCGATACACGCCGCGGCATCGAACGAAAGAGGCTTTCGATGTGGCCTTGGGGTATGTCGGCCCAGTCTGCTTCCACGCGTTGCCACAATTCATTAGCCGTAGCCGCGGGTGGTGCTTGCCAGGCTACTCGGTTGCCGATCAGCTACCAGACGTGTTCGATGGGCTACATACCCGGAGAACAGGCGGGACATGAAAGCAGTGACACCTGGTGGGCCGTGAAGAATTGTTGCACGATGCGTGCCACGTGCGGGCGCGCATTGTCCTGTTGAAACGTGGCCGCTGGCAGGTCCTGCAGGTAAGGGAGGACTAGAGGCTCCAAAACGTCGGAGATGGTGCGGAGGGGTGCGGATGCCATATCCAATTGCGCCCCAAACCATAACGCCAGGCGATCGACCGGTATGGCGATGCATAATGCAGGCGCCATGCAGTCTTTCGCTGCGGTGCCGCCACACGCGGATCCGACCATCGTAGTGTTGCAGGCAGAAACGGGATTCGTCGGAGAAGGCAATGTCGTGCCATTCCGTAGTCCAGGTGCGGCGTTCAACGGCCCACTGCCGCCGCACTCGCCGGTGGTGTAACGTCAATGGTAATCGGAGCAATGGGCGCCGTGCGACAAGTCCCCGCTCCTGCAGACGACGTCGAACGGTACGTGCTGACACAGATTGTTGCGCAACACACCCTAATTCCTTCGCTAACGTTCGTGATGTGGCGGTGCGAGCCATCAATGTCCGCCGCACAACATGTCGGTCCTCTCGTTCGATGGTTGGCCGCGGCCGCGGCAATCATTCACGTCGGTCCGTCCGTCCCTCCTGCACCCACCGAATGTATACTCGCCTTACTGTGGGTGGATGTCGTCCCACACGGGCGCCGATGTCTCGGTACGATAAACCGCTGTCGCGATAAGCCACTATTCGTCCTCTGTCGAACTCCGAAACGTGCTGGAATGACTGCCGTATTCTGCGACGAGGCATCAGAAAGCTTCCCACGCACAGGTCCGGCAGCACAACACACTTCCACTACTTACACCCCGCCTTCTGCGCACCCTTCTTATAGTGCTTCTCGGTGGGGTGCCGGGCGCACATGATTTGCATATGTCCTGAAATGCTAATCGTTTGCATGTCCTCTCGAGGGCGACGCGTGCTGCGAATTTCAGGCCAATCGGATGCTTCCTTCTTGGTGTTGCATTTTGGGTTGCCAGCAGTGTAGATTAACAGTTTCTTCTAGAGAAGAACAGTGCTGTAAAGACTTATCTCGTCAGCCTTTTTTTTTTTTTTTTTTTTTTTTTTTGTTGGAGGTTTAACGACCACCGTGAGCAACTCAATGGGCTATAAGCAGTCAACTGTCCCTTATTTAGGGTCACTGGTTCCAGGGAAGGGAGAGAGCCAGTGCCGTAAGACAACTGTCAACACAACATCCATACCTCACTGGATTCGAACCCCTTTCGGACGACTTATCAGAGGCCATCGCTTAGACCACGGCGCCACCGGCGTGGCTTAGGCTATTTATGGGATATATTTCAATAAAAATTAAAATAATCTTGTGCGTGCTCTTCAACATGTCATAATTGACAGGAGAGAGGAGAAGATACTTTATTCATATCTGTAAGTGAACTCATAGTGATAAATGCTAAAAAGGAGGGTACCGTGCCTTTTTTTTTTTTTTTTTTTAATCCATGTGTACAACCTCTGATTTTTTAGGATTTGCACATAGTTTTGTACCCTTTGCTGATTTTACGACTACAGCACTGAACGGAAGTCCACGTTGTATACTCCTGGCATCACTGCCGTCGCCGTTGTGCTTTCACACGGTTCACCAGAGGATTTGCAATAGCAGCACTTCCATGCATATCTTGTTCATGCAGTTTCCATGCGCATTGTTCTAATTGACACTAGGGTCTGGAGTTGTAGATTGAGCTCCGCATTAATTTTCGGCGCCGTGGCCTTCTTATTACGGGAAACAATCCTCTTTAATGCTCTCCTGCGCCTCTATCAGTCAGGGTCGTTTTCCTGCTGCTCTTGTGTTTCGCAGACAAGGTTTTGCCACGAACACGGCGTACTGTCACGGACGCACCAACTAGCCGGCCACCGACAATTAGTCGTCTTTCAAAGTCCTTTAAGTCGCTCTTTTCGTCGTCACCCTAAAAGAAATTTTGCAACAAGACACTTTAAATTGCATTTAAACAGGACCTTGGAGTTCAAATCAAAGCTATTACAACCAAAAAGTGGCAGGTACCTTTGGGTATTGCGACGTATGCAACTGCATTTAAAAGTCACGTCTCTGAGCGTGGTGTCCACATTATTCTGTCCAACCCCTGTATCATCATCATCATCATCATCATTGTCAACCATTATCAGCCCACTACTGGACGAAGGTCTCCCCAAGTTTCTTCCACAATGGTCTGTCTTGTGCCAGCCTCCCCCATGTTACTCCAGCAGACTTTCGAATTTCATCCACCCATCTCCCATGTGGTCTTCTTCTGGGTATTTCCCTGTCCCTAGGAATCCAATCTAAAATTTCGGCTGTCCATCGATGATCTGTCCTTCTGGCAGTGTGTCCAGTCCATTGCCATTTCAGGGATTTTACTCTGATCATGATGTCTTCCACTCTTCTCATTTTTCTGATCCACAAGTTCCTTTTCTTATCTCTCCTGGTTACGCCAAGCATGCACCTCTCCATGCTGCTTTGAGTTGTCTGCAGTCTTTGTATGCCTCTTTTAGTTAAAGTCTACGTCTCTGTACCATACGTAAGCACTGGAAGGATGCATTGATCAAACACTTTTCTTTTAAGACATAATGGCATATTGCTCTTGAAAATTATGCTGTTTCTTCCAAAAGCTCTCCAGGCAAGTTTTGTACGCCGATTAATTTCTTCATCAATGTGACCCTCACTTGATATCTGCTGTCCAGGATTAACGTATAAGTATCAGTTATCTCCAGCTTTTCTCCATCAAACGATAAATCTTGTGTTTCTTGTAAAAGCATTGTACATCACTTTTGTCTTCTGAAAGTTCATTTTTTATCCCACTTCTTTGCTCTTGTCAGCAAGTTCCTGGATCATACTCTGTAGCTCTGATGGGGTAGTTGCAAAAATGACTACGTCATCAACAAAACGAAGGTGGGTTAGAAAATCTCCATGAATCTTTATCCCTTTTTATTCCCAGTTCAGTGATTGAAAGACATTTTCCAATGTGGCATTAAAGAGCTTGGGAGATATGGTGTCAACTTGTCTCACTCCCTTTCCAATTTTTATGTGTGCTGTATTCTCAAACAGCCGAATCTTTGCACTTGCATTTTCGTAGATGTTATTATTAATATTAATGTATGCATCTTTAATACCGCACGATTTCAAAGCCATTGTAACTGCTGATGGTTTCACCGAATCAAAGGCCTTTTCATAATCGATAAAAGCCATGCACAATGGAAGTTTATATTCCTTCGCTCTTTCAATTAGTTCTCTCAGTACGTGGATATGATCTATAGGGCTGTAGCCACTCCTGAATCCAGCTTGTTCTCTCGGTTGAGTCATGTCCAGTGTTACCTTCAAGCGGTGTCAAAGAACTTTAGTGAAGATTATATAAACCACTGATAGGAGGCTGATAGGTCTGTAGTTCCTCAGATCCTCAATGTCACCTTTTTCATATAAACCCCTGTATCATCATTGTCAACCATTATCAATCCACTGCTGCACGAAGGTCTCCCAAGTTTCCTCCACAACGGTCTGTCTTGTGCCAGTCTCCTCCATGTCACCCCTGCATACTTTCGAATTTCATCCACCCATCTCCCATGTGGTCTTCTTCTGGGCCTTTTCCTGTCCCTTGGAATCCAATCTAAAATTTCGGCTGTCCATCGATGATCTGTCCTTCTGGCAGTATGTCCAGCCCATTGCCATTTCAGGGATTTAACTCTGATCATGATGTCTTCCACTCTTGTCATTTTTCGGATCCACGAGTTCCTCTTCTTATCTCTCCTGGTTACACCAAGCATGCACCTCTCCATGCTTTTTTGAGTTGTCTGCAGCCTTTGTATGTCTCTTTTAGTTAAGGTCCACGTCTCTGCACCATACGTAAGCACTGGAAGGATGCATTGATCAAACACTTTTCTTTTAAGACATAATGGCATATTGCTCTTGAAAATTATGCTGTTTCTTCCAAAAGCTCTCCAGGCGAGTTTTGTACGCCGATTAATTTCTTCATCAATGTGACCCTCACTTGATATCTGCTGTCCAAGATAAACGTACGTGTCTGTTATCTCCAGCTTTTCTCCATCAATCGATAAATCTTCAATTCTTGTAAAAGCATTGAATATCACTTTGTCTTCTGAAAGTTCATTTTTAATCCCACTTCTTTACTCTTGTCAGCAAGTTCCTGGATCATACTCTGCAGCTCTGATGGGGTAGTTGCAAAAATGACTACGTCATCAGCAAAACGAAGGTGGGTTAGATAATCTCCATTAATCTTTATCCCCTTGTTTTCCCAGCTCAGCGACTGAAAAACACCCTCCAATGTGGCATTAAAGAGCTTCGGAGATATGGTGTCACCTTGTCTCACTCCTTTCCAATTTTTACGTGTGTTGTATTTTCAAACAGCCTAATCTTTGTCCTTGCATTTTCATAGATGTTATTAATAATATTAATGTATGCATCTTCAATACCGCAGGTTTTCAGAGCCATTGTAACTGCTGATGGTTTCACCGAATCAAAGGCTTTTTCATAATCGATAAAAGCCATGCACAATGGAAGTTCATATTCCCTCGCTCTTTCAATTAGTTCTCTCAGCACATGGATATGATCTATTGTGCTGTAGCCACTCCTGAATCCAGCTTGTTCTCTCGGTTGAGCCATGTCCAGTGTTACCTTCAAGCGGTGTGAAAGAACTTTAGTGAAGATTTTATAAACTACTGATAGGAGGCTGATAGGTCTGTAGTTTCCGAGATCCTCAATGTCACCTTTCTTATGTAGCAGGATCATTGTAGCGGTGTTCCAATCCTCAGGAATCTTTCCTTCATTAAGGCATCGAGTGAAAATTTGGGCGAGTACTGTTTCGATTTCTCCACTTGCTTCTTGTATGATGTCTACAGTAATTCCATCTTCTCCTGGAGCTTTTCCTCGCTTCATGTTCTTGATTGCATGTGCAACTTCTGCTGGAAGGACTGGAGGAACTCTGGTACTGGTATCTTTCATGATGTCTGGAGTGCATGCATCATCCCTTTCATATAATTTGGAGTAGAAATCTTTCACTCTTGTCAAAATTTCGCCTCTATTTCTTGTTACAGAACCATCTTCTTTTCTCAGTGCCATAATCTGTTTTCTTCCCATACTGAGATGTCCCTTTGCTGTCTTTAGGCTTTGGTTGTTTTCAATTGCTTTCCTCACTAGTTCACAGTTGAATTTCCTTACGTCTTCAGTGATACTTTTTCTTACTGTCTTGCATAGCTCTATATATTCCACTTTGGAAGTCACATCTTCTTCAGTTGTCCTCATCTCTCTTCTTTTTTTGCATCAACATTTTGGTTTTCCTGATAATTTGTTCACATGCAACTTGTTCTTAGACCCAGCTAATTTTGTTGCTGTTTCCATAAGAGCTTTGGTTACTTTTCTGTTAACTTCAGAGATGTCCACTTCTTCCGATGTTAGGCCTTCTAAAGCAGAGAACCTGTTCTTCAGTTCTAACTTGAAGGTATTATGGTGTTTTTTAAGGTTGGTTATGTCAATAGATTTTGTTTGTCTTATGAGCTTGCCACGTTCAAGTTTAGTGTTGAGGAGCATCTTACATCTCACCAATCTATGGTCACTACCTGTGTTGAACTTGTTTAGCACACTGCAGTCTTCTATGACGAATTTTTTGTTACACATAATAAAATCAATTTCACTTGTCATCCCATTTGGATGTCTCCATGTCCATTTCCTGTGTGGGTTTTTCTTGAAAAAGGAGTTCAAGATGAAAAACCCTTCTGCCTCTGCAAACTCAACGAGAGTATTTCCACGCTGGTTTCTGTTGCCATGACCGAATTTACCTACTGAAGTTTCATTCTGTTGCCGTTGCCCTATTTTTGCATTGAAATCTCCCATAATTATTTTCAAGTGCTGCTTACCTTTATTATTTAGATGACAAATTTCCTCATAAAATTCTTCAATTTCTTCTTCAGGATGACTTGTGGTGGGTGCATAAGTTTGAATAATCTGAGCCTGGTATCTTTTCGAGAGTTGGATAACAAGTCGTGCAGCTCTGTCAGAGGAACTTTCAACTTCTACTACTTTATCCTTCAGTTTCTTGTTTATTATAAATCCAACACCACTAGTTCTGCCATTATCTGTCCCACGATAGTAGAAGAGATGTCCACTTTTCAGTTCGATGAGATCTTCTCCTTTTCTCCTTACCTCACTTAGCCCCACGATGTCCCACTTGATCCTTTGTAGTTAATCTTCCAATTCAAGAAGCCTTGAATCAGAAGATAGGGAGCGTCCATTGTACGTTGCCAAGGTCAGCATCAGATGGCAGCCTAGTCCGGTCCTCCGGGGATTCTTAGCACCCTCTGCCTTCATGTCGCACTGGCCGCTGCCTTGGCCAGGTGCATTCCAGCTGCCGGAGACTGAGGGCCAAGATTTAAGTTGTGGAATCATTTTGGAGGGGTTTGGCCATAACTCACCACGCTGGCCAAGCGGGTTGGTGAGTGGGGGATAGAATTTCCTCTAATCCCGATGGTATAGTTATACCGCTATGGGCGGTCGTCAGAGCCTCTTTAGTGGGAACATAATGCACCACGAGAAGGCGGGGTTGACATTTGTCAAGGAGAGGCTGTGATATTACGCATCACCTGACCTTACATCCCAAACCCCTGTATATATACGTATATATTGCTGGAATCCATAACGCAGGGGTCGTTCTTCGGAGTCCCAGACCACTTCTTTTTACAGGACTGCATCAAAAATAGTTCCGACATCCCTTTTAGCCAGCGAAAGCTCAACGAAATATTATTATCCAAGAATTTGCTACGAAAGTTTAGAAGATTTGACAAAGTTATAGTATTAATTCATTTCCATGAAAGGAATATTTAGCGGTTAGTCTTTTTATGCTTTCCAACCGTAGGTTGAAGAAGCGTATATGCTCCAGCTTTGTCCGTCCGTCCGTCTGTCCGCACGATAACTGGCGTAAAAATGGTTCGATTTCAATGAAATTTTAGTATGTGGTAGGGGACCACCTGGGGACGAACCCTATTGAAAATGGGACAAATGGGGTCAAAGGTCACGACGTAGGAGCGGGATCCATTCCATTGCACTTATGCGTCATAACTTGCGTAAATATGGTTCGATTTCAATGAAATTTTACTATGTGGTAGGGGACCGCCTGGGGACGAACATTATTCAAAATGGGTGAATTGGGGTCAAAGGTCAGGACATAAGAGCGGGATGCATTCCATTGCCCTTATGCGTCATAACGTGCGTAAAAATTGTTCGATATCGATGAAATTTCAGTATGTGGTAGGGGACCACTGGAGACGAACCCTATTGAAAATGGCTGAAATGTGGTCAAAGGTCAGGACATAGGATTGCGATCCATTCCCGCTCTTATCCCATATTATTAAGGTGGACGTCAAGTAATTTTGCTTCCTATACTTCCAATGGAAAAACTTTTGTACACATTTCCTTCACAATTAATGTGTTCCTAAGGATGGAAATTTCAACATTGATTAAATAGTTCCGACACCCCTTTTAGCCAGCGAAAGCAACGAAATATTATTATCCAAAAATTGGCTTTGAAATGGTTCGGTATTAAAGATGCATACATTAATTAATTCTATAATAGGAAGTTATTTTAACTTCCTATTATAACTTGGAATACTTAATATTTTCTAAAACATAACCATAATTTTATTAAAAATCAATAACTTTTCCTTTGGTGGAGTTGAAACCAGAAAAAACATGGCGCGACCTGTACTTTGATGACGTCAGTAGACAAACAAATGTTGGATTGCATAATTATAGTTATGTTTTAGAAAATATTAGGTATTCCAAGTTATAAAATGAAGCTATTTTAATCGATGTTCAAATTTTCGTCCTTGTGAACGCATTAATTGTCCAGAAAAAAGATGGCGCGACCTGTATTTTCATGACGTCAGTAGACAAACAAATGTTGGATTGCATAATTATGGTTATGTTTTAGAAAATATTAAGTATTGCAAGTTATAAAATGAAACTATTTTAATCGATGTTCAAATTTTCATCCTTGTGAACGCATTAATTGTCCAGAAAAAAGATGGCGCGACCTGTATTTTCATGACGTCAGTAGACAAACAAATGTTGGATTGCATAATTATGGTTATGTTTTAGAAAATATTAAGTATTGCAAGTTATAAAATGAAGATATTTTAATCGATGTTCAAATTTTCATCCTTGGGGACGCATTAGTTGGGAAGAAAATGTGTACAGAAATTTTTCCATTCGAAGTAGAGGAAGCAAAATTACTTGACGTTCACCTTAAAGGAGCAATTCTTGTATGTATGTAAATTTTATTTTGTTAACGGCTCTAAGGATTTTGATGAAAGTCGTTAACCTACCGTTTTCTGGTACTAGAAATTGATTTAGCTTGATCTGGACTTTAGGAAAATTCGTTTAGTTGGTTAAACAACCACCCTGAATTACCACGTTTTTAGCGTAGTGTCATGGCGTCGAGCCATTAGATGTTGGCGCGCTGTCACGCCATCTGTCTCATTACGTCACGCGTTGCGGGTGGATCATATTAAAGTTTCATGACGTCACACGCTTGCGAGCAGATGGTCGCGATTCCCATCTGCCTCATTACGTCACGCGTTTTGTGCGTATGTTCGTCCGCACGATAACTCACGTAAAAATCGTTCGATTTTGATGAAATTTTAGTATGTGGTAGGGGAACACCTGGGAAGGAACCCTATTGAAAGTGAACGAAATGGGGTCAAAAGTCAGGACATAGGAACGGGATCCATTAAACTGCTCTTATGCGTCATAACTAACGTAAAAAAGGTTGAATTTCGATTAAATTTTAGTATGTGGTAGGGGACCACCTGTGGACAAACCCTATTGAAAATTGGCGAAATGGGGGTCAAAGGTCAGGACATAGGAGCGGAGTCACTTCCATCGCCATTATGCATCATAACTTACGTAAAAATGTTTCGATTTGGATGAAATGTCGGTATGTTGTAGGGACCTGCCTGGGGATGAATCCTATTGAAAATGGGCGAAATGGAGTCAAAGGTTAGGACACAGAAGGTGGATCTATTCCACAGCCGTTATGCATCATAACTTATGTAAAATTGCTTCGATTGCGACAAAACTTTATCATGTTATTTCGTAAGTATACTGAACCAGTTCTGTCGAATATTATCGAAATGGGATCAAAGGTCAGGGCACAGGAGTGAGATTTATTCCATAGCCATTTTCCTCATAACTTGAGTAATAACTTGAGTAATGATTTCTAGTATGTTCAAAAGCGTATCATAATCAATGCATTGCGTGATTTTACTAACTTGCTTACGCTTTCCAACCGTATGTTGAAAAAACAAATATGCTCCAGCTTTTTCCGTCAGTCTGTCTGTCTGTCCGCACGATACTTGCGTAAAAACGGTTCGATTTCGACGAAATTTTAGTATGTGGTAGGGAACAATCTGGAGACGAACCCTATTGAAAATGGACGAAATGGGATCAAAGGTAAAGACATAGGAGCAGGATCCATTCCATCGCTCTTATGCGTCATAACTTACGTGAAAATGCTTCTATTGCAACAACACTTTAGTATGTTGTCCCGGAGGTATACTGAACTGGTTCTGTTGAATATCATCGAAATGGGGGTTAAAGGTCAGGGCACAGGAACGAGATTTATTCCATAGCCATTATCCTCATAACGAGTAATAACTTTTTTTTTTTTTTTTTTTTGGTTGGAGGTTTAACGACCACCGTGAGTAACTCAATGGGCTATAAGCAGTCGCCCGTCCCTAATTTAGGGTCACTGGTTCCAGGGAAGGGAGAGAGCCAGTGCCGTAAGACAAGCACAACATCCATGCCTCACCGGGATTCGAACCCGGACCCCGTTCGAACGAAAGTAATAACTTGAGTAATGATTTATGTTATGTTGAAAAGCGTATAATAATCAATGCATTGTATGATTTTACTAACTTCTTTAATACGCTTTTCAACCGTAGGTTGAAGAAGCGTATATGCTCCAGCTTTGTCCGTTTGTCTGTCTGTCTGTGGGCACGATAACGCGCGTAAAAATGGTTCGATTTCGATGAAATTTTAGTATGTTTTAGTGGGACAACCTGAGGACGAACCCTGTTGAAAATGGGCGAAATAGGGTCAAAGGTCAGGACATAGGAGCGGGATGCATTCCATCGCCCTTATGCGTCATAACTTATGTAAAAATGCTTCGACTGCGACAAAACTTTATCATGTTTTTCCGGAGGTATACTGAACCGGTTCTACTGAATACAATCGAAATATAGTCAAAGGTCAGGGCACAGGAGTGAGATTTATTCCACAGCCATTATCCTCATAACTCAAATAAAAATGCTTCTATTGCGACAAAACTTTAGTATGTTGTCCTAGAGGTATACTGAACCAATTGTGTTCAATATAGTCGAAATGTGGTCAAAAGTCAGAGCACAGGAGTGAGATTTATTCCACAGCCATTATCCTCATAACTTGAGTAATAACTTGAGTAATGATTTTTGGTATGTTGGAAAGCGTATCATAATTTTATGATTTTATTAACTTGTTTTTTTTCTAAGTCGGCATGGGAACGTTCGAAAAGCTGTCTACAGCAGCAAGGGTAATTAGTAAGAGTTGTGAAAAAAAGTGTTCCCAAGCAATCGTGCTTTGTGTTGAAGATTCTGTTCAGAAAACGTTAAGTGCTTTTTATGGTTATATGGGCCTATGTAGCATTTTGTTCATTGTGATCCGAAAAACCCATCGAGTCGGCTGAACGAATTTATTGCTTAGTAGGTGTCGGAGAAATGCTCTCTTCTTCGAGCTATAGGGGTTGAGAGAGGCTCGGGCGGCACACAGAGGTCACGCTAGGAAAGGAGCAGAACAAGGAGAGGTCGCGAGATGATGGCTTGGGGAGGAGCAATTTTTCGGGTCTCCGGACAAGGAGAGCGCTAGAGAATGAGAAGTTACGAAGAATTAGAGTAAGTACGAAAGAGCGAATAACTAAGGAAACAGAATAAGAAGCGAGAGAGCAGAAACATCAAGTTATAACTAAGCAGTCGTGCACCGACGGTGGTGGCCGAACGGGTCTGGACCCCTCCCTCCCTTAAAAATAATAGCAATGACTCTAAGATATTGGGCTGTTACAAAAATAATACATAGTTAATTCATGCATACTGTATTAAGGTGGTGCAGTGGTCTAAGCGATGGCTTCTGATCATTCGTCCGAGAGGCGTCCGGGTTCGAATCCTGATGAGGCATGGATGCTGTGTTTGTCTTACGGCACTGCCTCTCTCCCTTCCCTGGAACCAGTGGCCCTAAATCAGGGACGGGCGACTGCTTATGCCCAATTAAGTTGCTCATGGTGGTCGTTAAACCTTAAATAAAAAATAAAAAATAATACTATAATACATGCACACGCAAGATATGTTCTTTAAATTAAGAAAAAGATAGTTAAAGCATGTGTATTCTTTCAGTCCTTCTTTAGAGGTATTCCACCTGGGAAAACATGAGCTTCAGCTAGGTTCCGAGTGTTTGTTCTACGTTTACGTCGAGATGTGGTTAGTGACTTTCGCGGTATCTTAGTCATACTGTTGTTTTAATCGGTAGGGGTGTAGGCGGTAGGAGACGTGTAACACTGTTGATACATCTGCTCGGTAAAAGAGCCTGTTACCTTGCTGAAGGCTGCGGTAACCTCTGATCCTTCGGACAGAGTTACTTCAGGTTCCTAATGGCTATTCACAAATTTTCTTGTTTTCACATCAAACTGCTCCCTAGATATTCATCGAAAACATAAGATAGACAGACGGACGAACAGACACGCAAAGTGCAAACATGATGTGCCAGTTATGTGCAGTCTGTAAAAACCATCCACAAAATTTCAAATCTATCTCCAACGGTTAGCGCAAGACATTTATCAAAAACAGGCGGACGTACAGACAGACGGACAAAAAAGTGCTAACGTGGTGTTAGGAGTAAGAGTACTTTCTGACCTTAAAGTCATCTTACAGATTACAAATTTCCGAACAAGGAGGTTCAACGAAGTATTAGGAAAGTGTCCAATCCATGATAATATTTGTAGTGTCAGTGTTTATCTATACGAGGTCGATACACACACACACACACACACACACACACACATTTTTTCTATGAGAAGATATTTCCTGCTCCTCCCCCTTGTCAAAATCCTGGGTGCCGCACTGTAACTAAGACTAATCTAGAGAAACCTGCTCTATAAGTTTAAGCAAGTGATAAATTAATTGAAACTGCGACTTTCTCCACTGCTCCTTTGCTGCATATTATCTGCGAGCTGCAATTAGGCTTAAACATCGAACCCGAGAGGGGGTGGGGCTACAACAGAACAGATCAGATGTAGAGGATTTTAGGAAGGGAGGGTCTGACCCAGGTCTTAAACAACCCTAAGAAACGGGAGATTCGGGCTAGAGTGCCCGATAGGAAAGTGACACGGAAGCGAGCTTGAAAGGTGGAGGAAGGCGCCTTTATTTATTACCGGGGGACAGTGCCCGGGGTCCGACAGCTTAAAACGTGCCCATCATCTGACTCACGGCGGATATTTAGTGGTACGAGCGTTCGTACTTGTCTGGGATCGAACCTGAGGTTTCCCCGTGGCAGTAACGAACGCTGACCACTAGGCCACCCGCGGCCCTAAAACAAAACAAGAAACCTCTTACACATTTATAAGAAATTGTCCTACAGGATGGTGTTACGTCACAGGGCGAAATTTAGACGTCTATGCAGAATCGCACATGCCGTTTCACCTCGTATAAATCCCATGGCACTTTTTTTTTTTTCAGCATAATCTTCAAATTTCGGATTCTTTGTAAGCTGAAGAAGGCTTTCAATATTCTTTCATTCATTGCCTCAAAGCCAGTGAACGTCAAATCTCTTGGCTCACTTCATCAGACAAACTCACAAGCTGTCGGAGACCACGGAACTCTGTAGTTCTCGATAGCACACTGACCTCTATTCACGAAGTCCTACGCGTGGACCATTTTCTTTTTTGTGCTTTGATAACAAACGGACGAGCAACCAACAAAACGTGTTTACGCCACCACATCTCACAAAACTGAAGCATTCATTGTTAGTTTTAGTTTAAGTGTCACGATTTCGAGTCTTCTCAGTGAGCTTTTTAATTGAATTTCTCCTGGCTCCATTCTTTCCACCCCTGGGCAACGTGCCCACACATAAAATTGCATTTGTCTCTCGCAAACCGTCTTTTATTTGATGAAATGATATCGACTTAATAAAGATTTTGATATGTTATTTTCTTTCGTTTTGTTTGTACCAGAAAACAGCTATTTAGCTTCTATTCTACCCACGAGTCTCCTGCGAAAGATTGCAAAGTCGACTGCTTGTTCAAAAGCAAGTTTGTTACATTGGTTGTCTTTTCCCTTTGAGCACATCTTGCACTTTCCAGTTTTTATTCCTTCGTTTTATTATTTTAATGCAAGACCTGGAGCAGAGATGGCCTCCTGTCATTCTTATACATGTTTTTATTTTGTGTCGAAACAAATATTCCAAGCAAAGAAAAAATGTTACCACCAACACAAAATGGGAAAAAAAGTTTAATGCTTTCCGGGTAAACAAATAATGTAATTTGTTCGGTTAGAAAGTTTGGTCTGTACTAAGCCCTTCAGGGTAAGCATCAAGCTTTTGAGAACACCGAGAGTGCCATTCAGTTTCAGCACACTATAAAAAAAATAAGTGGTGTGAATTCACGGAAAATTTCTGAAAATAACGGACAGCTAAGTTGCCAGTAAGTGTCCATCTTTTAATGGAATTTCCGTTTTTAAAAGTGTCGTTTTCTTTGTTATTTTTTTAACTTCCGTATTTCCACAGACTTTGCGTAGTCAGTAATTCCGTTTATTTCAGAAAATCCAGTTTTAAGTTTTTCCGTATTTAGACAGAAATTTTGCGAAATCCAACATGCTCAATATTTCAATCCTTATGCAAGAAAAACCATTTGCGCAGGTGATGGGGATCAAAACCAGGTCTTTAGGGTTGAAGCCGCGCGTCTTAACCACTGAGCCAGAAAGTCACAGGTGTCAGCCTTGCGTTCAAGATTAAACTAATTGGGCGATGAGAAATTTATTTTTCCATTAACGCCAGTGATTTATTCATTTTATTTTTTATTCGAGTTTATTATTTTTTTAATTCGTTTGTAATAATTCTATTTTTTCCGTAGGAAGTCTTATTACAAATTACGAATTTTTTCATCGTGATTTTGCGAAGCAATAGAATGATTGGGAATTTGAGACGTTTTTTCAACTGACAATAACTTTCAATTCTTTTTAAGAGAAGGTGCAATTCACTGTTTTATAATATTATTTCACAAAACTTCTATATGTAAAATCTGCTCTGAATAGCTTATATAGCTTTTGTCTTAAGAACTACGCAGACTGATACATAGGCATCATAGAATCACCTGCGCAATAAATTAAGAACCCGGTTTCTTACTGTAATAAAATACATAATAGTTGGTGCACAAAATGGGGGTCCGCCCCGGTGGCGCAGTGGTCTAAGGCGCTGGCCTTTGATCATTCGTCCGTAAGGGGGTCCGGGTTCGAATCCCGGTGAGGCATGGATGTTGTGTTAGTCTTACGGCACTGGCTCTCTCCCTTCCCTGGAACCAGTGACCCGAAATTAGGGACGGGCGACTGCTTATAGCCCATTGAGTTGCTCACGGTGGTCGTTAAACCTCCAATCAAAAAAAAAAAAAAAAAAAATTGGGTTAGAGGAGAAGAAATATCCTGTGCCATATAATAACCAAAATGCATGCGATGTACTATCCACAATATCCGATCTCGCCACAGAACTTCAAAATCAAATACTTCGACAGTCTATTGAAATTTAACACTTAATCAAACCTCAAGCATTTTCGCGAATCTCTAATATATCACTGAAAATTTTTCGACATATGGAAACGGAAAGAGTGAGAACAGAGTGTTTCCGTTAACATTAGAAAGGAATTGCTGAAAGGTTTCTGAAAATTCAAAATTTCCCGTTAACACATCTTGAAAACGGTAATTTACCGTAAATATAAGAAATTGCGGAGAGGTTTCTGAAAATTCAGAATTTTTCTGGCTTACGAAAAATCTGTGAAATTCAAAGTTTTTCCGTCACGGAAAAAGTTATATAAGAAATACGCTTCGTTAAATCACGAAGGAAATCACTGAAAGCGGCTCGTGGATTTCAGAATTTTTTTACAGTGCAGATGAAGTAAGGCGCATACTGGGCCGCCCTATTTTGGGCCTGTAGGCAGAATGCCAACTCAAGAAAAAAGTATATACTTACCTGCATTTCAATATTCTTGAGGAAGAAAACCAAGTTGTACTAAAATGACTAAGTTTGTTCAAACACTGTTTTTTGATACATCCTCTTACCCTTTCTTGACTTTCAAATTTAAGCCTCATCCGTTTGGGCTGATATCCTTTACCTCCAGTGGCGTGGCCGGGGGTAAAGGAGGTAATGGGGGTTTTAACTCCCCAAATTTGGAACCATTCGATATTTCAAAAACGCGATTTTAAAAGGCAAAGTTTTGTTAGTATTTGAAATTGTTTTTATGTTTCATAGCAACAATTGCACGTGTTTTCTCTATGGAGACGAAGAAGCTGCAAGGAGCCAAGGACCAGGATGTTACATTGCAATGAAAAGCCATACATGGGCATACTGAAAGTTTCTGTGGCGGCGAAGCAATGCCGTTCTATGACTTTTTTCAGATTACCTTATAGGACGCTGAAAAGCAAGGAGTTTTGATTAAAATATCAAGAATCACATCAAAAGAAAACCAACGCTGTAACATAAACACCGAAAGGATTTCAATTTATGACCATTTTTATATGTGTATATTAGTGCTTTGGAAAATAGATTTCTCGCACACAGATCGATCTTATCAGGATTCAAGTCACTTTTCACAACAAATCCCAGTGTGCCGCCATCTTCTTCTCAAGATTGATGGTTTTAAAACTTCAACTGAATTTATACAGGTGACTTGAATGACTCGCAAGAAGAACTGATCGCAGAATTCGAACTGTGGCTCCGTAGGATTCGCCCTCAAAGAAAAGGAACACTTGCCAAAAGATTCCTTGGGTGCTTTGAAACTGTGCTACAGTAAGGTGCTCCTCAATGTAAAAACAATTGTTTCACATACTAGGTACTCTACCAGCGACGACTTCAGAAAGCGAGCGTTAGGTTTCAACACTGCTTCTCTTAAAATCATATCTACGTAATAACATAACAGAACTGAGACTCAATGGGTTTGCATTTCTTCACACTCATCGAGAATATACACCGAAAGCTGAAGAACTTTTAGATGAACTAGAAAACAACCCCAAAAGGCTGGAAATACGACTCAAGTAATAGTTAAGTAAAAGTAACATAAGAGTTGAATAAAATAAAAAAATACTTGCCAAAATTAGTGTAGTCAGCTTCAGGGATTGTTAGTCTTACTGTACCATGTAAAAAAAAAAAGCTCCATTATACAAATGAAGAATGTTTCACAGAAGGCAAATTTTTATTTCGTTCTACAATTGCTTGTATCTTTTAACCATTTAACAGTAAATAGCAAAATATAAGTCGTCAATCATTATGTGGTGATAAGAGTATAAGTAAGAAGAATATAAATAACAATTTCCAGCAACATTTATTTGAATATTTTTGCATGGATGCTGCATACATTTTAAAAATTGAACTCACAACGCATTTAGTTGTATAAAAAAATAAGTTTGTACTCCCTACCCCCTCCCGAAAAAAATTTCTGGGCACGTAACTGTTCTGTCTTCCTCAGTCTGCTTTTACCAGTTCCAGGTAAATAATCAATACAACCTGATCAAAGATGCTATCAATTGTCCAGGATGATAGAAATCCGAAAGTTGTTGTGTGCGTTATTATATTGAGGTTCACCAATGATTAAATTTTCGTTTTTTTTTTTTTTTTTTTTTTTTTAAATTAGATCTGCAACTGATTTATCACCCTTTGGGCTTTACGGTTACACAAATTCTTGAACTGCACTTCTGGAAAGTTTGTTTCAGCTACATGAAAAATACTTTTTCACTTTGGAAATAAATGCGTAAATGAAAATTATACATAATTTTCGCATTCTTTGATTATCTCACTGTGTTTACTGTATTAACACTGACATTCTTGCACTTCAGGACAGCTCAAGATTTTTCGAGAGATATTTTTGCAGTTGTTTTTTTAATGATAGGTAGTTTTCAAAAAAGTTGTCACTAAAGGCGAAGTAACTATCACAAAAATTCTGAATTCAGTTAACGCAGTTTAATTCATAAGAATCGAATAGTCTTCTACATTCACTCTCAGAGAACGTATCTTGTCGGTTGCTTCTCAGTAAAGGAAGTAATTTTGTTCTTACATTAAATTATCCAATGGACCTGCACTGAGAAAAAAGTTTGTTTGAAACAACAAAATAGTTTTGTTGAGCTGTTTTGTCTATTTATTTTGTTGCTTTAGCCAAACTCCATCGAGCCACCCCGGTGGCGCAGTAGTCTAAGCGATGGCCTATGATCGTTCTCCCGAAAGAGGTCCGGGTTCGAATCCCGGTGAGGCATGGATGTTGTGTTTTCCTTACGGCACTGGCTCTCTCCCTTCCCTGGAGTCAGTGGCCCTAAATTAGGGACGGGCGACTGCTTATAGCCCATTGAGTTGCTCACGGTGGTCGTTAAACCTCCAATTGAAAAAAAACAAAAACTCCATCGGAATTGTCTTGTTGGCAACACAAAATATTTCGTTGGCTACATTTTGTTAATTCAACTAAACGTTTTATCACGATAACAATACATAATGTTGGATGAAACAAATTCCCAAAAATCGACCTAGGCATTTTGTTAAATGAACAAAACGTTTTGTCATGATAACAATCAATTTTGTTGAAACAACAATATTTTTTTCAGCAAAATACATTTGTAAATTCAACTATATCGACAAAATTTTTTGGTTGATTCAACAGTTGTTTTGCTGAATTGACAAGTTTTTCTCAGTGTGCTGTCCACAAAAATGGGTAAAATGTTGTTAATTATTGCCTCAATAAAAAAGATTGCAGAGATTCGTAGCTTGTGTTGAAAAAATATTTAAACAGGAAACGGTGATGGGATACCTCGATAATTTTTCCCATAATTGGGAGGCACAAAATAGCTTGTGACGTATATTCTAAATTAACTTTCCTTTTTAGTTTCTTTCCCTATGTAAATCTTGAGTTCATTCTCAGTTATTCTTCACTCTTAACGTAATATCTTTCTCTCAAACGAATACGCTTGGCAACACAATTGAGGTTGAATGCACGTGACGTATGCCTGATATTGATAAGAACAAGAGATAAAAGCGACGACTCAACTGTGGCTGGAGAGCGTTGTAAGAGAGCGATTATTAAGAGCGTTGGATTGTAAACTGATTATTGAAAGGGAGTGTTGTGATAATGTGTGGTGTGTGGAGAGTGTAGTGCAATATGCTATGGCACGATGTGTTTGCTCCATCTTGAATAAAGGACATTTTCCGTAAGTTTGACTTCTGTTATTTACATGTTTCGTCTGGCCGTTAAGGTTTCTTTCATTTATGAACTATTTCTTAGTATGTTGATGTTTTAAGTTAGCGTAAAAGTAAGTGAAGACTTCTTTTGCGCTATAAGCTTCTAAGGCTGTTTCTGGATCGCGAGCCCGCTGCTGAAAGAAGTGGCGTTGTTCAGCACATCACTGAGAAAAGAAGATCTGTCAGCTATTTCTTTGTACATCTCTCCTCTTCATCTCAACTGGGTTCCCAGTTTGTCAACAGTTGTGTAACAGGTGGTGATACAAACTTTTTGTCACTCCCAATGCCAAAGAAAAATAATGCTGGTTTTTTTAACAATCCAGATTAAAATCGAACACGGCAGACAAAATATTCGACTAAAGTCGAGTGTAGCAGTGAAAGGGTTGAGAGTTAAAGTCTTCAGAGCTAGGAGGGAAGTGGCCGCTCCAGTAGGGCAGTGGTCTAAACGATGGCTTCTGATCATTCGTGAGGCATGGATGTTGGATTCGTGAAGCATGGATTATGCCGTGAGGCATGGATCATTCCGTGAGGCATGGATGTTGTGTTTGTGTTACGACACTAGCTCTCTCCCTTCCCTGGAACCAGTGGCTCTAAATTAGGGACAGGCGACTGCTTATAACCCACTATGTTGTTCAGTGCGGTCGTTAGACTCACACACACAATAATAATAATAATAATAGGGGGAAAACTGTCGTGCTTGGTGCTCGAAGCCCGTGCTTATTTTGCTTAACGGTTAATCCACCGCTGATGTCAAATGAGGTTTTTACTTTACCAGAATACATTATTTATACAATAACATAACTGACTGTGTACACGTGTTGGGCTTCTTATACTCCCACTGAGCGACAAAAATCTGACCAAAAGATTTCGATGATGTAGCATTGTGAGCATTATCACCAAAGTGGGAGATAAGCAAATGAATAAAAAAAGTTTTGTTCGCAGCATCTCAAGCAGTTATTTAAAAAAAAAAAAAAAACAGTTTTCACACCGTAGTCGGTAGGATTCGAACCTACGCTGGAAAATCCCAATGGATTTCTAGTCCATCGCCTTAACCACTCGGCCACGACTACACCTGCAATGGATTTCTAGTCCATCGCCTTAACCACTCGGCCACGACTACACCTGCGCAATGCTCAAAAAAGTCAATAATAATATAACAATCAACATCATTCATCCGGCAAGTTTCCCATTTGCGCGTGCTTACAGCGCAGATAATAAAGGTAGTCGTCAATCTCTCTCTCTCTATTTTTTTTTATTGGAGATGTAACAACCACCGTGAGCAACTCAGTGGGTTATAAGCAGTAACCCGTACCTAATTCAGGAGCAAGGTAAGTAGATTGTAGTCTACTTACCTTGATTTAGGAGCACTGGTTCCAAGGAAGGGAGACAGCCAGTGCCATGAGACAAACACAACATCAATGCGTCACAGGATTTGAACCCTGACCCTCCTCAGACGAATTATGAGAAGCCATCGCTTAGACCGCTGCGCCACCGGGGCTGCCAATCTCTCCTTACTCGTTGTTGATCTAAATAAGATTTAGTACGTTAAAATTTAGAAAAATTCCGTTACGCAGATGCTTCAGTGAACGCAGCAGTTAATGTAATAACGTAATTCAGTACAGATGTTGGGATGCATGTTATACATATTATTTTACCTATTACACTTAGACTGTATGTAGCACCGCAGTCAATGGGAAAAATACGAGTATATGTAACTCTTCTAATATATCTTAGTAGTGTATATCATTCGACTTATATTCTACAACACACGATGATTCACAGTGGACAAAAAAAAAAAAAAAAAAATGAAATTCACAAGCCATTTTTTCCTGATACCTTTCGTAAATTAACGAATCATATTTCTGATTCAACTTTTTTCATGAAATGACGGGGGAAACCCTGAATTTCATGTATTTTGCGTACTCCAGGGAAATTCTGAATTTTCGAAAGTCTTCCGGCAATTCTTTTTGTATATTGATGGCAAATTACCATTTTTAAGAAGTATTAAAGGAAAAATTTGAATTTTCAGAAACGTTTCCGCAATTTCTTTCATATATTAATGGAGAAATTCTGTTCTCACTTTCCATATGACGAAAAATTTCCAGTAATATAATGATTCGTGGGAATGCTTTGATTAACTAATAAATTTTAGTCATCTGAGAGGACCTGATTTTTAAGTTCTGTAGCGAGATCGGGTATTCTGGATAGCATTTCGCTTGATATTTAGGTTATTGTGGCAACGGATATCCCCTCCCCCCTCCCCCGCCATTTTGGGTACCAGTTATTGTATATTATGTTATCGTGAGGAAGCGGGTACTTAATTTGCCGCACTGGTGGTTGTATGATGTCCATGTATCAGTCTGAGGACCCCTAAAGACAAAAGCTATTATGGCTATCGAGAGTAAATTTTATATTTTGGAGTTTTGTGAAATAATACTACGAAGCAGTACACTTCACCTTTTCTAAAGGATAATTGAAAGTCATTGTTAGTTTAAAAAAATCCCGAATTCCAAAAAAATTATGCTGCTTCGAAATATCACGATGAAAAAAAAATGAAATTTGTGATAAGTTTTTCAATAAAAAAATATGATTATTATATACCTATTCAGAAAAATAATAAGCTCCCACGAAAAATAAAATTACTAATTCACCCGCATTAATAGCGAAAAACATTTCATCATCGAGCGATTAGAGTCAACATCAAACATGCGTGATTAGATGCTAAGTGGGGGGGGAGATATTCGTTCACTTCATATGCCAGGAAAGAATCCCTGATAAAAGAGCTGAAAATTGTCGAAATGGAAGGTTTTCGCGAAATTTCTGAGCAAAAACGGGGCGGGGGCGTAACTGACTTTTGTGAAAAAAACGGAAATTAGTGACAACGGAAATTCTGTCAAAATACTGAAGCTATAAAGGGAAACTTTTAAGAACGGAAATTTCGTCAAAAGACGGACATTTACCGGCAACTTTGCTGCACGTTATTTTCGGAAATTTTCCGTGAATTCACACCACTTGTTTTTTTCAGAGTACATGCTAAATGCCTATATACTGTAAAATATGATTAACTTATTAATACTGACAAAAACTACACTTAAAGTACTTCATTTGAAACACTCATAATTTCAGTGTCAAGTGAAAATGGAAAGTTGTACATTTCAGGCGTTTTAACCATTATTAATACGAATGAAAAATATTTGTGGACAGACAGAAAAGACTGTCTTACGTAGCTCGTAACCCACTGTCCCGGTTCAATTTTGAGAAGCCACACACACACGATAGGACTGGAACGGTCGCGTTCGTTCGCTGGATGACAGATACACAACCGAACCCGTATATAACGAAGTTGAAGGGAGAGTCAAGAACATTCAATATATGCGAACTTCTTTATAACCGGACGGGGGAAAAGGGGGCCATTTTTGACATTTTACATTATGTCAGGTTATATCATTAACTATTTAACAATTAATCGAAGGTCAATAATATTTGTTTATTGAAAACTATTGCTAGCAAAAAGATGTGAGTGAGATCGACAAACTCAGAGTAATTTTTTTTAGTTGGCAACAGTGCGAAGGGGAGAGATAACCACGCAGACGACTAACTGAACTAAGGAAGTATATCTATGGCAACAGTTATTCACCGTGGCAGACGATTCTGGTTTTGTTATCCCGCAGTTGTTTAAGGTACGTCTTCATTTCTCCATACAGCTATGGCGGTGAGTGATTCAGAGTTGAGAAGTGAAATGCGTTGTGCAATAAAATTTGCTATCGTTTGGTAAAACGACTCCAGAAACAGTTGACTTAATGAAAAAAGCTTACAAAGATAAATGTTTGGGTGAATCAACGATTTTTAGATGGCACCATGATTTAAAAAAAAGGCCATTTGTCGGCGAAACTCGCTCCTAGGCTTGGTCAACCTGAAAGTGTTGTTACGGAGCGTATTGTTAACACTGTTTGGGTAATCCTGCAAGAAGATAGACGAATGACGTGTGAAGATGTAGCGGCGTTAACTAATATTTCAAAAACGTCGGCATTCCGCATTCTACGCGACAAATTACTGCTGCATCGTGTGTGTTCCAGATGGGTACCTCATCACCTGACGAGAGAACAATTGTTAGTCAGAGTTCAGGTATGTCATGAGTGGAAACAAATTATTGCAAAGGATTCGAACTTTCTAAACACAGTAATAACTGCCGATGAAACATGGATCCACTATTTCGACCCCCCCTCACGAAGCACGCAACGAGTGTCTGAAAACACACAGGCTCGCTCCCCCGGAAGAAGTCCGCCGAACCAAATCAGCTGGGAAGATGATGATGATAATTTTCTTTGATCATAAAGGTGTAGTCTACCAGCAAGGTGTTTCTCCACAAATATCCGTCGACGACACATATCGATTAAGCATCCGGAACTGGTGGGCAAGTAGACCCTGCACCATGATAACGCCCGCCCACGTGTGGCTGCTTGTGTTCAACAGTTTCTTACGAAATGCAGTATTGAAATCATGCCACAGCCTGCCTACAGTCCTGACCTCGCCCAGTGCGATTTCTGATCTGTTTCCAACAATGAAGGATAAGTTCCGTTGCGCAACATTCAACACATATGTTGACATTATTCAAGCTGTACAGGGATCGCTAAAGCAGCTTCCACAAAATGCCTTCGCCACATGCTTTGAAAAGTGGACTGAACGATGGGACCGTTGTATATCATCCGAGGGAAGATACTATGAGAAATAATAACATATATTTTGCTGTACCTATATTTCTTCATTTTGTGGGATTTTACTCTCAGTTTTTATGGAACGGCCGTTGTACAGTAAGCAAAACATTCAACGAATGTAAAAATTAAAGCAACTGCCAAAAATTTGAAATTTCACCGGCCACATGTGAAGTTGGATATTATTAGCCAGTTCTTGCTTGTTTTGTACTTATCATGTTAGATGTTTGAAATGTTTTTCAACTTCTTCTAATGTGGTTTTTAAGATGTTTCTAGATGCAAAATAAACTCCAAGATTTTCTAAATTGAGATTCGGTGATTGAAAGCAGGCCTAGATAATTCTCTAGCCCTGGATTGAAAGGTGGCGAGGCCGCCCCGGTGGCGCAGTGATCTAAGCGATGGCCTCTGATCATTCGTCCGAAAGGGGTCCGGGTTCGAATCCCGGTGAGGCATGGATGTTGTGTTTGTCTTACGGCACTGGCTCTCTCCCTTCCCTGGAACCAGTGACCCTAAATTAGGGACGGGCGACTTTTTATAGCCCATTGAGTTGCTCACGGTGGTCGTTAAACCTCCAATCAAAAAAAAAAAAAAAAAAAGGTGGCGAGGGGAGGGAAAAAGAAGGCATCATTTGCCTAGGAAATGTTTGTATAGCGATCGGGAAGGGGGGGCGCAACTGAAACATTCTTGCCCTCATGAGAACTGACCAATCTGTAAAAGGTAACCACGGGATATTTTCAGCAGCAGGTAATTCTTTGTTTTCCATTGAACAAAACTGGGTCAATGCTACTTTTTTGTTTGCTGATAATCGCAATGAACTTCGTTATTCACTGGTCAAAAAAAAAATTAGGGATATTGCATGAAATGAAAGATGTGTGTATTTGACACAAGTAAACACGCATTGAAATAACATCAGTGAGGCTACGTAACACAAACTATAAAAAGTGCGTTTATAAAAACAATTTATAGTGCAGTTTCTGCACGCAGAAAAGCTGCACTGTAATACAGACAAAATGGTAAATTCCGAGAATATCCATACCTCTGGACTGCAGCACCCGGTAATACCACCTCTGTATCGAAGAACGTCTTGACACCTACACTGTTAAGAATTTTGTGGTGGGTTGCACCAAAAAGTGGTGCTACACCAGCTGCACCACTTTCTGAGAAAAGATACACCATTGTGTGGTGCAAACGAAACATAACAACATGATGCTACCTAATACCATAATATGGTGCAAGCTTGCACAGTAAAGTTGCACCATGTTGTTGGGTTTTATTTGCTCCACACAATGGTGTATCTTTTCTCAGAAAATGGTGCAGCTGGTGTAGCACCACTTTTTGGTGCAACCTACCACAATCTTTTTAACAATGTAAGAAGCATACTTGCGGTGGCATTATTGATGAATAGCTGGGGCAGCTCGTCCCATATTACCGGCAATACTTTATAGAGGTCTGTTAGTGTACTGGGGTATGGAACCTGGTTCTCCACAGCTACAGCATCCCAAATGTTCTCAGTACGATTAAGGTCAGTAGACCTCGTAGGCAGCTGTAACGATTCAATCTCATAATTTTTTAGCTCCAGGCACGGTTACTAGTTGCATTTTCATCGAGAAAAAGGTAATGCATGTTCAATAGAAGCGTGAAACACAATGGGCAGAATGATCGCGTTTCGGTACACTGAGGCATTTATCTTGCCTTGACAAACATACAAAGAAGTACGGCCATTAATACATACTCCTGCTCAGACCAAAACCGCACTGTTAAAAAAAATCTACTTAAAAATGAGAACCTGAACTTACTCGGTTTTTTTTTTAAGTGCAGTCGTATCGTAAACGAGTACATAACATGCTCAAATATAAGTAACCATACGCAGTGGCGCCCATATGAGTACTTTGGGATGGGGGGGGGGGGGTAAGAAAAATCCTTACCTCCTTTAAAGCTGTCAAACATTTTAGTAAATGTACAAGGTACTAAAATACAACAAGAATAATTGATACAATCAATCATTAATATCTTATTATTTTTAAAAAATGCTTTAAAAAAAGGTTTCGTCTATTTTAGTGTTTTAAATTTATCAAAAATTTGGCTATACCAACGGCTAGGGGGATCCAGCCCCCCCTTACGGGCGCTCTTGACCATACGTATTTACAAATAACTGCGTCAATAAATATAAATGTAATCTCGTATTCATTTTCGATGTTATAGATTTCAAGAGAAATTGCTTAATATAAATGTGTAAAGTGACACACATAAATAATTAGTACAACAGAGTCATTGATCACAAGTAATTTAATTATGCATAAAGTATCTTTGTGTACGTTTTTACATTAACTATACTTGTGTCAATCTCATAAATAATATATTGTCGCTTCATCACTATATTTGTCAAAAAATTGTGCGGTCCATTTGCCCAGCATGTGACAACGGGTATATCTATTATCCCAGATGTGCCATCGAATAATATACTCCCAGTTGATTCTATGAATAAATGAGGGCCGCGGGTGGCCTACTGGGCAACGTTCGTGACTGCCACGGAAAGGACCTCAGGTACGAACGCTCGATCCACTAAATATTCGCCGTGCGTCGGATGGGCACGTTAAGCCGTTAGACCCCGACTACTGGCCCCCGGTAATAAATAAGGGCGTCTTCCTCCCCCTTTGTACTCCGCTTCCGTGTCTCTTTCCTATCGGGCACTCTAGCCCAAGTCTCCTAGCTTCCTATTTCTAAGGGTTGTTTAAGACCTGGGGTCAGACACTCCCTTCCTAAAATCCTCTACATATGATCATTTATGAATAAATGAGTATGTATGATCATTTATGAATAAATGAGTATATATTAAAAATTTGAAATAGATGGGCCGCGGGTGGCCTAGTAATCTACTGCCCCGGAGAAGACCTCGGGTTCAATCCCAGACAGGTACGAACGCTCGAACCACTAAATATAATATCCACCGTGCTTCGGATGAGCACGTTAAGCCGTTGGGCCCCGGGTACTGGTCTCCCGGTAATAAATAAGGGCGTCTTCCTCCCCTTTCTACATCGCTTCCGTGTCGCTTACTCTAGCCCAAATCTCCTAGATTCCTATTTCTAAGGATTGTTTAAGACCTGGGGTCAGACACTCCCTACATATGATCTGATCTGAATTGAAATAGAACCGCGGATGGCTTAGTGGTTAGAGATTCAGACTGCTGGTGGAGGGGCCCCAGGTTGAAACCTGGCGTGGTGGTGTGAATTTCTAACAACCGCTGAATATTCGCCGTGCATCGGACGAGCACCTTAAGTACGGCCCCCGTTTAGGAATCACCAGGTTACGTTTAAAGGAGTTCATCACTAATTTCTCTCTGTTTTCTATGTGCAAAATTTTGTGCTTGTACGGTGGCGCCATCTAGTGTGCTCTCTCTCGCTTAGAAACTAGCCTGTCAGAATCACTACATTCATTTTTTAGAACATATATTTGAAATATATGTACTCTAAAATGGATAAATATGTTTCAAATTAGAAATACCAGATATAATTTACAATTGACTCCTTGTATGCACTCAAAAATGAGTACATATATTTCAAATTAGAAATACCAGATATATTCACAATTGATTTCTTGTATGCACTCAAAAATGAGTACGTGTGTTTTCCAAAAATGAGACACAAGTACTCGGAGCCATTATAAGCCCAGAATGTACTCAAAACCGAGTACATTTTGCTTATTTCTAAGTACCAATTTTTAATGGTGTGACTGTCGTTGGTAAGGATGGACGGACTGAACATAGTGTGGTTGCGTTCGTGTGCTGGATCTCCTCCACATGTGTCCTCGTGGAGTATAAAGATAAAGAGCGAAACAGGATTCGTCTGTGAAAAGTATATCGTGCCACTCTGTATTCGATCGTGAGCTGATGTCAGTGCTATACATCTCAGGAGCCTCCTTGCTCTGTGTCCGTACTTGTGAAGACGGTTTCGTACCATTTGCGTACATACTGGGACACAGAAGCAGCTCGAAGTGATTCCCGTAATTGGCTACTGGTGACAATAGGCCTTCTCAGAGCTCTTACTGTTAGGTAGCGATCTTGCCTCCTGGTTGTTATCCTCGGGCGACCACTCCTCGGTCGATCAGCAACATTTCCATGCGGTAGAAATCTTGTGCGTAGCCCATTTACTACACTTTGCGAAACTCCTAAGCAGCAGCCACATCGATCTAGCGTACACCTGCCTGTATCATGTCAATAGCCCTATTTTTGTTGTCAATGCTTAAACGTCCTTTTGACATCATTTCAGGTAGATTCCACTTCCACGCTGAAGGCAATACATTGAGCAAACTTCTAAACCAAGTGGTGAAACGACCCGTTTTCTACTTCTCGCAGGGTACTTTTATCGGAGCTCGCACACTACGTGCTGTGTTTTTATTATGCTAATTTACATATGACGTAGATACCCACGTTGATAACCGATCTCCAGTACTCGCTAAATTTGCATATTACCATGTTTTCCCTTCGAAACCGCGATATCTCTAACTTTTTGTGACTAGTGTATGTGGTTTTCTCAAAAATTGTTCGTAATACGCGGTTAAAGTAACAAGGGAGAATATTACGAAGTTCAAGGAATCTACAAAAACTTCAGTTATGTGGTACTTCGTATTATGCGAGTTCGTTATATGTATTAAGACAATGAAACACATATATTTAGTAGACAGCTTCAAACCTAAATAAGTGGAACATTTGATAACATAAACGCAGCTTCAAACGTAACGAACACAGCATTATTTCGCTTAACAATAGAATCAACGCAAAAACGCAAAGCGTATGTAAATTTGTGTTTATGCAGGAAAGCTTCAGAGATCAAAAAGGATAAAAATTTTCTCCCACGGCGAACGTTTAATGTCACTATGGCTGTTCTTAAACCGGAATACACGGCCGGTTTTTTCGTCATAGAACAACAGCTTACCCTTTTGAACTTGAGAACACGTATCTGTTTCTTACACTTGCTGTTTTAACGCACAGATGGTTTAATCCGTACACTCATATTTCACACATACTGTTCTTTCTTTGACTGTCACAAAACCACTGTCATTAACAACATGCTGCTTTTCTGACCTATATCAGCCACTGAACGCGTGACCATATATATCCCAGCTCCACGACTCCAGATACACTAATAGACTTTTATGTAAACAATAACAAGCGCTGGTGAAATCCTAGTTTTACACCAACGTCCGTTAGCAGAGATGATAAAACTTCTCTCTTCGCACCAGCAGCAAAGCTTGACTTCCAGCAACACATTGTTTATAGAAACGAGCGCAAAGCACTTCAAATTATTATTTTTGATTGAAGGTTTGACGACCACCGTGAGCAACTCAATGGGCTATAAGCAGTCGCCCGTCCCTAATTTAGGGCCACTGGTTCCAGGGAAGGGAGAAATCCAGTGCTGTAAGACAAACACAGCATCCATGCCTTACCGGGATTCGAACCCGGACCTTTCTCGGACGAATGGTCATAAAACAGCACTTAGACCACTGCGCCACCGCGGCAACAATTTCTAAACTGTTCATCTTGGTTTTAGCACTTCAGGAAAAGGAATTATCATATTTGTAACAATAATAGCTAATGCTCGGATGTTACGAGTTCGTCTGCTGGAGAAACGTCTGTGGTATCTTTAATACTCTATTTTGTTAAAGGGATATATCTGAATATCAGCAAATATCATGAAGTATAGTGGCTTGGGTTATATAACAATAAAAGCGGCAAGCATTTTGGCTATAGTAAATGCACTTCAATCGAGGAACAGAAGTCCCTCTCAGTGGCGTAACAACCACTCCCGTACACTGTTAAAAATTGGTACTTAGAAATAAGCAAAATGTACTCGTTTTTGAGTACATTCTGGGCTTATAATAGCTCCGAGTACTTGTGTCTCATTTTTGAAAAAGACACGTACTTATTTTTGAGTACATACACGGAATCAATTGTGAGTATATCTGGTATTTCTAATTTGAAATGTAAATATGTACTCATTTTTGATGTACTCAAGAATGAATCTAGTGATTCGGACAGGCTGGTTTGTAAGTTAAAGAGAGCACACTAAGCCATCCGCGGCTCGATTTCAAATTTGGAATACGTATACTCCATATCATCATCATCATCATCATCATCATTGCCAACCATTATCAATCCACTGCTGGACGAAGGTCTCCCCAAGTTTCCTCCACAACGGTCTGTCTTGTGCCAGTCTCCTCCATGTCACTCCCGCATATTTTAGAATTTCATCCACCCATCTCCTATGTGGTCTTCTTCTGGGTCTTTTCCTGTCCCTTGGAATCCAATCTAAAATTTCGGCTGTCCATCGATGGTCTGTCCTTCTGGCAGTATGTTCAGCCCATTGCCATTTCAGGGATTCAACTCTGATCATGATGTCTTCCACTCTCGTCATTTTTCGAATCCACGAGTTCCTCTTCTTATCTCTCCTGGTTATACCAAGCATGCACCTCTCCATGCTACCTTGAGTTGTCTGCAACCTTTGCATGTCTCTTTTAGTTAAGGTCCACGACTCTGCACCATACGTAAGCACTGGAAGGATGCATTGATCAAACACTTTTCTTTTAAGATATAATAGCATATTGCTCTTGAAAATTATGCTGTTTCTTCCTAAAGCTCTCCAGGCAAGTTTTGTGCGCCGATTAATTTCTTCATCAATGCGACCCTCACTTGATATCTGCTGTCCAAGATAAACATACGTATCTGTTATCTCCAGTTTTTCTCCATCAATCGATAAATCTTCATTTCTTGTAAAAGCATTGAACATCACTTTTGTCTTCTGAAAGTTCATTTTTAATCCCACTTCTTTACTCTTGTCAGCAAGTTCCTGGATCATACTCTGCAGCTCTGATGGGGTAGTTGCAAAAATGACTACGTCATCAGCAAAACGAAGGTGGGTTAGATAATCTCCATTAATCTTTATCCCCTTTGTTTTCCCAGTTCAGTGATTGAAAGACATTTTCCAATGTGGCATTAAAGAGCTTCGGAGATATGGTGTCACCTTGTCTCACTCCCTTTCCAATTTTTACGTGTGTGTTGCATTTTCAAACAGCCGAATCTTTGCACTTGCATTTTCATAGATGTTATTAATAATATTAATGTATGCATCTTCAATACCGCAGGATTTCAGAGCCATTGTAACTGCTGATGGTTTCACCGAATCAAAAGCTTTTTCATAATCGATAAAAGCCATGCACAATGGAAGTTCATATTCCCTCGCTCTTTCAATTAGATACTCCATATAAACTCATTTATTCATAGAATTAACTGGAAGTATATTATTCGATGGCACATCTAGGATAATAGATATACTAGTTGTCACATGCTGGGCAAATGGACCGCACAATGTTATGACAAATATAGTGATGAAGCGACAAGATATTATTAATGAGATTGACACAAATATAGTTAATGTAAAAACGTACACAAAGATACGTTATGCATAATTAAATTACTTGTGATCAGTGACTTTGTTGTACAAATTATTTATGTGTGTCACTTTACACATTTATTGTCACTTTACACATTTAATAAACAATCTCTCTTGAAATCTGTAATGTATAAAATGAAGAAATACGAGGTTATATTTATATTTATTGACGCAGTTATTTGTAAGTACGTATGGTTACTTATATTTGGGCATGTCATGTACTCGTTTACGATACGATTGCACTTAAAAACAACCTGAGTAGGTTCAGGTTCTCATTTTCAGGTAGATTTGTTTTTAACAGTGCAGCCTCCGGGGTATACGCAGGTAGCGAAGGGGCGTACTGTAGCAGCTGGTTGTAGTTTTATGAAAAAATTCAAACACTCGCAAAAACAAACGAACAAATAATTAACCCAAATATTCATATTTTCCTTTAAGATATATTTAGCTTTTCCTAAATAAATGTCGTTTCACTTTTAAAACAATGGATGTCTTACAGATTGAAGCTGTTCTGCCCTTTTAACTACGATCACTCTGCAGTGGGTTGTAAATAATAAGATCGCTCTCCGATCACCCTCTCTCTGAGCTGCTGAGAAAAAGTGCCACAGTGGGATTCCCCGTGGAGGATGTAGGAAAACAGTTAGTCACCTAGGATTACGCACATGATAGGCTTCAACAGTTATTCATAACAGCCGCAGACCTGCTGTGCATAAGAGGGTGATTTCTTCAAGTGATTTATTTTAGTTTTGAACAAAGCAATTACATGCTTTTAGTTCTTCCTTATAGTAAGTATGTCTATCTGATTCACTGTGTGGAAACTTTAATATTGGCACGAGGGTTGTTGACATGCTACAGGCAGGTGTACGGCAGATCGATGTGGCTGCTGCTTTAGGAGTTTCGCAAAGTGTAGTAAGTCGGCTACACACAAGATTTCTACCGCATGGAAATGTTGCTGATCGACCGAGGAGTGGTCGCCCGAGGATAACAACCAGGAGGCAAGATCGCTACCTAACAGCAAGAGCTCTGAGAAGGCCTATTGTCACCAGTAGCCAATTCCGGGAATCACTTCGAGCTGCTTCTGTGTCCCAGTATGTACGCAAATGGTACGAAACCGTCTTCACAAGTACGGACACAGAGCAAGGAGGCTCCTGAGATGTATAGCGTTGACATCAGCTCACGATCGTCAAAGATGTACCTGGATTCAACAGTACATGTCATGGAATACACAGTGGCACGATGTACTTTTTACAGAGTGCCGTTTCTGATGAAAAGAATGGTTTGTTTATCAAATCAACTGTTCAAGTTTCGAAGCAGACATTTTACAAAAACTAAGCACTTCAGAAACAAGTGAAAGTAAAATGTGTGATTACAAAATTGCAAAACATTGCAACCATGTGAGGGCTATTTACTATTTCACCAGCACCGTTAATCATGAAAATGTTCACTGCCTCCCGTCGCTGCAAGATACCCGACTGACGTAGAGCATTACGATGTTCATGTTCTTGACGCAAAAGTAAAAGTGGCCTGCACTGCGGCAATTTTGTCGTACATGCAAATAAATACCTGTAACTACGTGCGTCCATATTGCATTCTTACGGTGTAGAACACTGAATTATCTATTTATACGAGGTCCGATCGAAAAGTTCCGAGACTAGACCAATATACAACAAAGTACCTACGCTACTTAAGTCTGTCTATGATCTCCCTCAAAGTAGTCTCCTTGGGCAGCGATATTACACCGCAGACAGCGTTTTTGCCACTGCTGGAACGCTCCCTGGAAGTCCTGTTCGCGAATCGTGTCAAGCACCGTCTGCGATTCGCGGTGGATCTCCTCCACAATTTCAAAACGGCGACCCTTGAGTTTCAGCTTCATCTTCGGGAACAGAAAGAAGTCGCAGGGGGCCAAATCTGGCGAGTAAGGTGGTGAGAAAAGGTATAGTAATGTTGTTGCGGCTGCAAAACTGGCGTGTTACTAACGCTCTGTGAGCTGCTGCATTGTTGTGATGGAGCAGAAAATTGCCCCGGCGCCACATATCAGGTCATTTGCGGCGAATGTCCTCCTTAAGACGCCGCAGAACATTGCAGTAAAAAAGGGTGGCGACGGTCTGGCCCTGGGGGACGAATTCACGGTGCACAACCCCACGAATGTCGAAGAACACGATGAGCATGCTTTTGGTTGCGCTCCGGACCTGTCGTGGACCTTCTTCGGTCGTGGAGATGCCGAGCTCTTCCACTGCGACGACTGTTGTTTGGTCTCCGAGTCGTAACCGTATACCCAAGTCTCGTCCCAAGTGATGACCCGCGACGGGAGCGTTAATTCATTCACCACTTGCTGACTAATATCTTGACAGAGTTCGACACGGAGTGCCTTCTGTTCGGGGTTCAGGATCTTTGGCACAAACTTATGGAGCAATGCGGTGCATGTTCAAAACCGACGTCAGAATGTCTTTCACTGTTCCGTGTGACACATTGACGATGGTAGCAAGGCCTTGAATGATGGTTCTCCGACGATCCTCATGCACCAGTTTCCCAATTTTGTCCACATTTTCGGGGATTTGCTCGTGGACGGTCGCCCTGACCTCTCGTCGTCTTCCAGTACCGTTCTGCCGCTCTTGAAGCGAGAGTGACACTCAAAACACCTCGCACGACTCATTGCTTCGTTGCCATAAGCCTGCCGCAACATTTCATGCGTCTGCGTTCTCGATTTGCTGAGTTTGACGCAGAATTTGATGCTTGCTGCTTGCTCTAGTTTGCAGTCCATACCGAAATCGCAGCTGTGTTCTGCTCGTGGTCACCAAATATCGTGTAGCACAGCTCCCGATGTTCACAAAGCGACGCCACTTGACACAATGACTCATGAAGGTCACTGCCCTCGACCGCTGCTCGCAGATCCGCGTGCAGCGGTCGAGGTTGGCGCGCTACACTGTCTGTTAGCGCGTTACGTACCTAGTCTCGGAACTTTTTGATAGTACTACGTATACAGCCATATCCAGTAACGATCACTAAAGCCTTATAGTTATTAACCTACCCATTGAAATACTTTTGCCGAATTCGTTTCTTGCGATAAAATGTATATTCATGTTCATGCATTGGTCAGCGCACTGTGTCAATCCTGATTGGCTGGTTGATAACCTTGCATCATGTACACTTCGGTTCCAAAAATTACTTAAAAAGATAAAATTATAGGGCTCTGGGTTCCCACCTCACTTACATTTCCGAACTCTCCCTGACGTCTTGACCCCCCCCTTTATACACACCACGAAAAGCACATTCTCCCTCGTGTTCGAAATCCTGGGAAAATTTCTGTGCTTTAGGGGTGCTGTAGTAAATGTCTTGAAGTACTACGCTAGAGCAGGCTTAACTGTTAACTCATTGATATAGTAGAAGTTGGTTTAAGACAAAATCAGATTTGGTTTGATTGCATTCCTATTTCCGAAATTCCCTCTCTCTCTCTTTCTCTCTCACTGTCTTTGTCACTCTCAGTCTCTGTCTTTCTCTCTCCTTTCTTTTTCTTTCTCTCTTTCTCTATTGCTCTCTCACTCTCTTTGTCATTCTGTCTCCGTCTCTCTCTCTTTCTCTCTACCTGTATTTCTCTCTCCATCTTCTGCCGCGGGGGGCCTAGTGGGCAACGTTCGTGACTGCCACGGAAAGAACCTCAGGTTCGATCCTAGGCAGGTACGAACGCTCGATCCAATAAATATCCGCCGTGCGTCAGATGGGCACGTTAAGCCGTCGGACCCCGGGTACTGCCCCCCCCGGTAATAAATAAGGGCGTCTTCCTCCCCCTTTCTACTTTGCTTCCGTGTCACCTTTTCTATCGGGCAATCTAGCGCAAATCTCCTAGCTTCCTATTTCTACGGGTTGCTTAAGACCTGAGGTCAGACACTCCCTTCCTAAAATCCTCTACATATGATCATGATCATCTCTCCATCTTTCTGTATTTCTCCCTCCCTCTTCCTCTCTCATTGCATTTCTTTCTCTCTGTATATTTATTTCTCTTTCTCTGTATTTCTCTCTACCTCTTTCTCTTTCTCTCTGTATTTCTCTCTCTTTCTCTGTGCTTCTCTCTACCTCTCTCTCTCTCTCTCTCTCACCGTACTTTGTCACAAATTAAACTTCATTTCCCAAACTGAAATCTTTTTTTCTTTAATCCAGCACTAAAATATCGAACCTTCTATTCATGGCCCGGGCGAGTGACTCGGGCTTTAAGGGATATGCTGGGTCTGTACAAACTTCTACTTTGTGCCCCTAATATTTGAAAAATGTATGTATAAATCGTTTCTCTATTCCTTCTAGGAAGATGTCGAGATGAACCGCGAAACTTTTACTTTCCCCAAATGGTTACCTTCCAAGAATGTTTACCCTTAAGCCTTAAGCATCTCCGGTTATACCATGCAATAACTTGTAATTTAATAAATTTATTCATAACTTTTGTGTCCCAGAACTTAAACGACGCGACGCCAAGCTTCTTATCGGCAACGTCCATCCGTGCGCGAACGCACACACTACCTTGAACAAAGACCCCCCCCTTTATTTTTTTTTAATTTCTAAGCGCTCTCAGAAATTTTACTGTATCATAATTAAAAATATATATACTGAAGAATCAAACAGATTCGGTAATGCATTTATAGGTTCCTGGCTCGTTGCATTAGCCACTTTTCGTTGCACTTCTCTGAACATCTGCGAACTGAAGTACTGCCTTTATTTGTCCAGGTGATATAAATATGATTAAGTGTTCGTGCTAGGCTTTTTACTCACCCTAACGAACAAAAAATTTGATCAGAAGCTTCCGGTGGAGTTGTGTTATATGAGTATTACTAGCGAAATGAAGGTAAACAACTAAGCGCAAAATTGCTGTTTTTCGCAGTATCTCAGAAGTGCTGTGTCATAAAGACAAAAAATGTTTCGCCGTAGTCGGTAGGATTCCTTTTCAAAATAGACTTTATTTACAGAGATATGATACAGTGAAGTTTTACAGGGCGACGGCGCATGGCTCGTCAGAGGAGATGAGACAGAAGATGAGTAGGTGAGTATTTACAAATGGTGATGCATATGTACAAAAGTTTTGCTCTTTCGAGCTGCTCGAGTCTTTTGCGTGAGAGTAGGGAGTTCAGGAGAACTTTCTTTATAACATGAAATGGTGATGCATGTGAACAAAAAGTTTTGCTCTTTCGAGCTGCTCGAGTCTTTTGCGTGAGCGTAGAGAGTTCAGGAGGTTTTTTTTGTTTTTTTTATAACAGATGAAATGGTGATGCATATGTACAAAAGTTTTGCTCTTTCGAGCTGCTAGAGTCTTTTGCGTGAGAGTAGAGAGTTCAGAAGTTTTTTTTTTTATATATAACAGATGAAATGGTGATGTATATGTACAAAAGTTTTGCTCTTTCGAGCTGTTCGAGTCTTTTGCGTGAGAGTAGGGAGTTCAGGAGAACTTTCTTTATAACATGAAATGGTGATGCATGTGTACAAAAAGTTTTGCTCTTTCGAGCTGCTGGAGTCTTTTGCGTGAGCGTAGAGAGTTCAGGAGATTTTTTTTTTTATAACAGATGAAATGGTGATGCATATGTACAAAAGTTTTGCTCTTTCGAACTGCTAGAGTCTTTTGCGTGAGAGTAGAGAGTTCAGAAGTTTTTTTTTTTTTTTTATAACAGATGAAATGGTGATGCATATGTACAAAAGTTTTGCTGTTTCGAGCTGCTAGAGTCTTTTGCGTGAGAGTAGAGAGTTCAGAAGTTTTTTTTTTTTTTTATAACAGATGAAATGGTGATCCATTTGCACTTTCTCTCGTTCCAAGCCGTGGTAGTTGTAGTACAGTTCATTTGAGCACTTGAGGTTGTAGGTTGTAGGGGGAAGGGGGCAGCAGTATGGAAAAGTTTTCACCTGTGTTCTTTGCTGCGGTGGCACCAGGTGGGTGCGAGCAAGAGTGGCTGTTGGTGGTTCTGTGTCAAAGTTACTATCTGCAACGTCAAAGTTACTATCGGCAACGTCAAAGTTACTATCGGCAACGTCTATCCTTGCACGAGCGTACAATCTCCTGAAAAACGAATCCTTTTCAAATTTACCTGCTCCTCTCCGAAATTTTAATGTATCATAATTTTTGTAATATGTAGCGGGAGGTCAAACGTAAGCGGAAATGTATCTATGAGTTCCTGGCCTGTTGTGTTAACCACAGCAGTTTGTTAAAATGTCAAGTGACACTTTAATTTGACAAGGTAGTATACAAACATAGCCGAGTGACGTGCTGGGCTTATTACATACGCTGACCGACAAAAACCTGACCAGAAATTTCCGGTAGAGTAGTTTTATGAGCATTAGCATCGAAATGTAGGTAAATACTTAAGAAAAATTCATATCATATGTCGAGGATTTTAGGAAGGGAGTGTCTGACCTCAGGTCTTAAACAACTCATAGAAATAGGAAGCTAGGACATTTGAGCTAGAGTGCCCGATACAGAAAGTGACACAGAAGCGAGGTAGAAAGGGGGAGGAAGACGCCCTTATTTATCACCGGGGAGCCAGTACCCGGGACCCGACGTCTTAACGTGCCCACCCGACGCACGGCGGATATTTAGTGATTCCAGTGATCCCAACCTTTAAGAAAAATTGATATTGTTCGCAGTATATATCACACGTGCTATGCTATAAAGAAAATAACAAAACGTTCCCTTCGTAGTCGGTAGGATTCGAACCTACGCGGGAAGATCCCAATGGATTTCTAGTCCATCGCCTTAACCACTCGGCCACGACTACACCGCGATAGCGGTGTTCCAATGGATTCAATACACAGGAGAAAGAAAAAATCTTTTGTTTAGCCAGCTGGCGAGAATCAGATATGTGCCTGACAACAATGCGTAGATCTTATCACCACTTCTCTGCAGGGACATCGTAACGTTTTGCATGGGTATAATGTTGGTATTCACAATGTGAAACAAATATTGACTTTGGCTTTCATTTAACGTTGTACGAACGTATTAAGTTACCAGAAAGATGATGAAGAGCGTTTCGATAGTAGCAGGGAACGATCTTCCGAGAAAGGTTTTAATGGTGAATTTCATCCTTACATTTTTTAATTATCTGCTCTTTTACTTTACCTGGAAAATGGTTTGAAGATGTACAAGGGCTGTCCCAAAGCAACTGAGAATGTTTTTATAAAAAAAAAAAAAAAAAAAAAAAAAGTACCTTAACTATCCAGGAAGTGGTCATCTTTTACGAAATACTGTCCATTGCATTGAATACAGGTGTTTCAACGTTCCTCCCACTTTTGGAATGTCTTCTGGAATTCTTCTTCTAAAATGCTGTTGAAGTACATCTGCGCAGCTGTAATAAGTTGTTGATCAGTCTCAAATTGTGCTCCCCGTAATGTTTTTTTTTTTTTAAATGGGGAACAACCGGATGTCACATGGTGACAAATCTGGATTATATCCAGGTTAGGACGTCAGTTTAATATCCATTTTCTCCAAATAAGAAACGACAGAACCATGTACGGCCTTGCATTGGGCTGCACGTGAAAAGAAATGGGGAACCCAAGTTGAACAAACTCGTTTCATGCCCAAATGCTCGGTTTAAATTCTGTGAATTGATGATTTTGAAATGTGAACCATATCTGCTATATCTCTAATTGATAGGTGCCTGTCTTCCTGTATAATAACACCTATTGTATTGATGTTTACCTCTGTAACTCTCGTTAGAGGTCTTCCTCCATGCGCGATTAAATTCGCCTATTCACGACCATCCATAAATTCTTTATGCCATCTGTAAATTGTTGATTTTCCTAAACATTCATCTTTATAAGCCTCTTGCATAAGACGGAAAGTCTCTCAGACAGACTTCTTAAGTCAATAACAAAATTGAATAGCGCATTTTTGTTCCTCTTTCACATCCATTTTTTAAATCACAGCGCGAAAACACTTGTTAGGGGTACACGAAACAACACTTATTAAACTCGCACTACCAACGACGCATGCGTGATAAAGAGGTGTGGTCGGTTGCTATGGTTACTACAACGACTACAATTTTTTTCAAGACTAGTGCCAAGGTCGAACGCACAGTTTTTATAAGTAAACATTCTTAGTTGTTTTGGGACAAGCTATGTACAAAGCATTTTAATTGGTATTGCTTTTTAAATACTGGACATAACTTTAAAGTGTAATGATAAAAACGTTACCCCTGATATTTCTGTCATCAAAATTGTTCGCAATGTCGCTAAAATACATTTCTCTCGGTAGTTTATTTTCAATAGACAACATACGTAGTTCTTAATCTCTCCTTACTCTTTTTTCATATAAATAAAATTTATACTGTAGCTTCTGCAGAAATTAAATTCAAAATAATAATAATAATAATTTGTGCAGAAGCTACAGTATGCAGGTTTTAAAATACGCATATTGTGGCACATATAATTTTTAAATTTTCCGTAGCACCATAGTCAATGGGAATTGCCTTTCGATAAAATAGGATCATAACAAATCAAATAGACTACCTCAACATTTTATAAAACCAAAACTATTTATAAACTGTTATGTGGTAACACGAAAGTACTTCTATTTGTAACTATATACTGTTATATGTTTTGCGTATTTTTTTAAATTAATTTGTATAAGTTTATTTCTATCTCATTACTAATTTATTGATTTTTTTTTTTAAATTGGAGGTTTAACTACCACTGTGAGCAACTAAATGAGCTATAAGCAGTCGCCCATCCCTAATTTAGAGCCACTGGTTCCAGGGAAGGGAGAGAACCAGTGCCGTAAGACAAACACAACATCCATGCCTCACCGGGATTCGAACCCGGACCCCTTTCGGAGGAATGATCAGAGACCATCGCTTAGACCGTTGTTTCAGATCAGCTTGGAGGTTTAACGACCACCGAGAGCAACTAAATGAGCTATAAGCAGTTTCCCGTCCCTAATTTAGGGCCCCTGACTCCAGGGAAGGAAGAGAGCCAAAGCCGTAAGACAAACACAACATCCATGCCTCACGGGATTCGAACCCGGACCCTTTCGGACGAATGATCAGAGACCAGCGTTTAGACTACTGCGCCACCGGGGCGGCAATTTATTGAATCGAACTGTTGTTGCGAATAGGAGGGCATAATTTTGAAGATGATTTTTCATTCCTTATATGGAAAGTCTCCAAAATAAAAAACACACATTCTTATAGAAAAGGATCTGCTCTTTCTAATGGTACAAAAAGAAATATAATTGGAGGTGAGAAGATTGAGATACAAGTTATCCAAGATGGTCAAAATTATACATATAAATTTTTGGTAGTATATTTTTACCGCAATATTTTTTTAACTACTTAATAATAAGTGCTACAACTTAGGAGACCTCGTAACAACCAACTGTTTAGTTGATCTGCCAAAGGGCAATTTCTAAAATTATTTTGTATTGAAAATATGAGTCTCAATATACCGAAAAATTCGCCGCGCTAAATTTCCTCAACTTTAACCTCATAACATCTGAAAACTATCAAAGTTAGACCTTTGAAAATTTGTCAGTGGTTTGAGGTCTAAAAGTTCTTCAGTTACCCTGAACCCCGTCTCTTTACTAGATATAGTTTCACTTTCACGGCATGTGAAACTTGCCATTTTGTTTCGTACTACGCGCACGACATTTTTGGAAGCCCTCACTTAGGGGCCTCTAGAACCTTCAGTGTTTGTTCTTAGGATGCAAAACTTTGCACATCTTAGTTTTCTAACATAAGGAAGCCATGTGCCAAATTACAGCAAAATCGGAGATGGTCAGGTAGGGACATTGGTCCACTTGACATGGAATTACCCTTTTAAAGATATTGACACTAACGTTGTACCGTTTTGTAGGAAAACTCTTGAAGTTTGTCACAGCAACTTACAGGTGCCCGATATGTGTATCCTTAATCACACGGCATATTACAATGCGGTAGTCGGATCCTTTCTAAACACGAGTTAACATATCTTCATCAACTCCAGCAATAGCTGTTATGATACGTTGTTTCAGACCAGCTAAATTAACAGGAAGGGCAGGGACAAAGACCTTGGCTTTGATATTGCCCCATAAAAATCGCAGGGTGTTAGATCCGGACTTCGTGGTGGCCAACATGTGATTGACATATTGTCACCTGTTGCGCGGCCAATCCATTGCTGTGGAAGATTTTCATCGAGGTAATTTCTAACTTCCTGATGCTAGTGGGGTGGTGCTCCATCATGTTGGAAAATGAACTTGTCACTGATTTCTTGCACTTGAAGCATTGATCAAATAATTCGCATATCGAGATAAGAACTTCCTGTTAGTGTTTTCTTGGGAAAAGAAGGGGCCACACGCCTTTTTTTACAGGATACAGCACAGAACACATTAACCTCTCGCGAATTCTGCGCATGTTCCACTGTTGCTCTAAGATTTTCAGTCCTCCATATGCGAACGTTATATTTGTTAGTTTTCCCATCTATGTAGAATGTCGATTCGTCACTGAAAATTAGACGCTCACTTAAACCATCTTCTTCAAACCACTCTTGCAGTTCTGTACAGATATCGCGAAGCGCGGCTCTGTCATTGTCACTTTATACAATAACTGCAGTTTGTAGGGGGTCATTTTCACTCACTTCCTCAAAATTTTCTAAACAGTCGATTGCGGAATTTTTAACTCCCGACCGGTCATCACTGGTTCCAAGGAAGGGAGAGAGCCAGTGGTTCCTTGGGCTGCGTTGGTAAATCTCACGAACACAATCCACTTGTTCATCAGATACGCGTGGCCTACCTGGACTTTTTACCTTCACACAAACATCCTGTTGTTTCAAATTTCTTGTGCCAGTCGTAGATGGACTGCCTATTCGGCGGTGATATCTTGAAACGCCGATGCAGAACAATAACAGAATTCTTTTTGCTTAATTCAAGCACACAGAACGCCTTCTCTATACAGCATTTGTGGCCAGAGACGTTTCATCACATGATCATACTCGGTGTTCACAGGTGGCCTCCGTCAAACACCGTTCTAAGTCGCCCAAGATATCTGTGTTACGCCATTTTCACACTCCGACTCACACTGCAGAGAGCGTGAGTCACGCACCGACTCACACACTCACACTGCAGAGAGTTTTCTATTTCCCTTTTAAGTAACTGCGTAAGACAGTGTGCAGGAGGCAGTTCGTAATGGCGCGTCAACTAGATTCTTACTCCAAATTGGAAGTGCGACGAACCATTCGATTTTTGTGGGCCAAGCGCCTAAATTGCACTGAAATCCATCGTGAAATCTGTGCTGTATACGAGGGAAATGCCAGGTCTCGCCCGGTCATTGTAAAATGGTGCCAATAATTTTAAAAGGGTCGCACAAATTTGACGGACGAATACCGCGAAGGCAGACCATCAATATCCGGCACTCCGGAGCAAGTTGCCACCGTTGACGTCATGATACGGGATAATAGGCGTATCAAAATCATGGAAATTGCCAGTACGTTAGACATTTCGTACGAGACTACGCATTGCATCATTCACGAGCAGCTGGGATTTCGGAAATTGTGTCGATACGGGCGACACGTTTACTCACTGACCAGCACAGAAACTAACGTTTTCTGTCGTCTTTAGCTCTTCTGCAACGGTATTCTGCTCAGGGTCACAATTTTTTTACGTCGAATCCTCACAGGTGGCGAAACCTGGTTTCACCATTTCAATCCTGAAACCAAACGATCGTCCATGGAATGGAAGCATGTAACCTCTCCAACAAGGAAGAAGTGCGAAGTGCAACAGTCTGCGGAAAAGGTTATGGAGATTGTTTCCTTTAACTGTGAAGGTGGTGTTTACACAGAATTTCTGCCAAAAGGGACGACTATCAGTGCAAACTCATATTGGAAAACGCTACGAAATTTGCGAAAGGTAAATAAGGACAGACACCGGTGTAAGTTGAGCATGACAACGACACACCTCAGACAGCATGGGAAACGAAGGAACTGCTGCAGTCATTCAAGTGGGAAGTGTGGCAACATCCACCGTACAGCCCTGACTTATCCCCGTGCGACTACCATTTGTTCGGTAAAATGAAACAGGACCTTAGTGGACAACGATTCCAAACCGATGAGGCTGTGACAACTGCGGTCCTTAACTGGTTGCACTAAACTGGAGGAGACTTTCTGTACATATCATCATCATCATCATTGTCAACCATTATCAATCCACTGCTGGACGAAGGTCTCCCCAAGTTTCCTCCACAACGGTCTATCTTGTGCCAGTCTCCTCCATGTCACTCCCGCATTGTTACGAATTTCATCCACCCATCTCCCATGTGGTCTTTTTCTGGGTCTTTTCCTGTCCCTTGGAATAAAATCTAAAATTTCGGCTGTCCATCTATGGTCTGTCCTTCTGGCAGTATGCCCAGCCCATTGCCATTTCAGGGATTTAACTCTGATCATGATGTCTTCCACTCTTGTCATTTTTTGGATCCACGAGTTCCTCTTCTTATCTCTCCTGGTTACACCGAGCATGCACCTCTCCATGCTTTTTGAGTTGTTTGCAGCCTTTGTATGTCTCTTTTAGTTAAGGTCCACGTCTCTGCACCATACGTAAGCACTGGAAGGATGCATTGATCAAACGGTTTTCTTTTAAGACATAATGGCATATTGCTCTTAAAAATTATGCTGTTTCTTCCAAAAGCTCTCCAGGCAAGTTTTGTACGCCGATTAATTTCTTCAGCGATGTGACCCTCACTTGATATCTGCTGTCCAAGATAAACATACGTATCTGTTATCTCCAGTTTTTCTCCATCAATCGATAAATCTTCATTTCTTGTAAAAGCATTGAACATGACTTTTGTCTTCTGAAAGTTCATTTTTAATCCCACTTCTTTACTCTTATCAGCAAGTTCCTGGATCATACTCTGCAGCTCTGATATGGTAGTTGCCAAAAATGACTACGTCATCAGCAAAACGAAGGTGGGTTAGATAATCTCCATTAATCTTTATCCCTTTGTTTTCCCAGTTCAGTGATTGAAAGACATTTTCCAATGTGGCATTAAAGAGCTTCGGAGATATGGTGTCACGATGTCTCACTCCCTTTCCAATTTTTATGTGTGTTGTATTTTCAAACAGCCGAATCTTTGCACTTGCATTTTCATAGATGTTATTAATAATATTAATGTATGCATCTTCAATACCGCAGGATTTCAGAGCCGTGGTAACTGCTGATGGTTTCACCGAATCAAAGGCTTTTCATAATCGATAAAAGCCATGCACAATGGAAGTTCATATTCCCTCGCTCTTTCAATTAGTTCTCTCAGTACGTGGATATGATCTATTGTGCTGTAGCCACTCCTGAATCCAGCTTGTTCTCTCGGTTGAGCCATGTCCAGTGTTACCTTCAAGCGGTGTGAAAGAACTTTAGTGAAGATTTTATAAACCACTGATAGGAGGCTGATAGGTCTGTAGTTCCTGAGATCCTCAATGTCACCTTTTTTATGTAGCAGGATCATTGTAGCATTGTTCCAATCCTCAGGAATCTTCCCTTCATTAAGGCATCGAGTGAAAATTTGGGCGAGTACTGTTTCAATTTCTCCACTTGCTTCTTGTATGATGTCTACAGTAACTCCATCTTCTCCTGGAGCTTTCCCCCGCTTCATGTTCTTGATTGCATGAGCAACTTCTGCTGGGAGGACTGGAAGAACTCTGGTACCTTTCATGATGTCTGGAGTACATGTATCATCCCTTTCATATAATTTGGAGTAGAAATCTTTCACTCTTGTCAAAATTTCGCCTTTATTTCTTGTTATAGAACCATCTTCTTTTCTCAGAGCCATAATCTGTTTTCTTCCCTTACTGAGATGTCCCTTTGCTATCTTAAGGCTTTGGTTGTTTTCAATTGCTTTCCTCACTAGCTCACAGTTGAATTTCCTTACGTCTTCAGTGATACTTTTTCGTGCTGTCTTGCATAGCTCTATATATTCCACTTTGGAAGTCACATCTTCTTTAGTTGTCCTCATCTCTCTTCTTTTTTGCATCAACATTTTGGTTTTTCCTGATAATTTGTTCACATGCAACTTGTTCTTAGACCCAGCTAATTTTGTTGCTGTTTCCATAAGAGCTTTGGTTACTTTTCTGTTAACTTCCGAAATATCCACTTCTTCCGATGTTAGGCCTTCTAAAGCAGAGAATCTGTTCTTCAGTTCCAACTTGAAAGTATTATGGTGTTTTTTAAGGTTGGTTATGTCAATACATTTTGTTTGTCTTATGAGCTTGCCACGTTCAAGTTTAGTGTTGAGGTGCATCTTACATCTCACCAATCTATGGTCACTACCTGTGTTGAACTTGTTTAGCACACTGCAGTCTTCGATGACGAATTTTTTGTTACACATAATAAAATCAATTTCACTTGTCGTCCCATTTGGATGTCTCCATGTCCATTTCCTGTGTGGCTTTTTCTTGAAAAGGAGTTCAAGATGAAAAATCCTTCTGCCTCTGCAAACTCAACGAGAGTATTTCCACGCTGGTTTCTGTTGCCGTGACCGAATTTACCTACTGAAGTTTCATTCTGTTGCCGGTGCCCTATTTTTGCATTGAAATCTCCCATAATTATCTTCAAGTGCTGCTTACCTTTATTATTTAGATCACGAATTTCCTCATAAAATTCTTCAATTTCTTCTTCAGCATGACTTGTGGTGGGTGCATAAGTTTGAATAATCTGAGCCTGGTATCTTTTCGAGAGTTGGATAACAAGCCGTGCAGCTCTGTCAGAGGAACTTTCAACTTCTACCACTTTATCCTTCAGTTTCTTGTTTATTATAAATCCAACACCACTAGTTCTGCCAGTATCTGTCCCACGATAATAGAAGAGATGTCCACTTTTCAGTTCAATGAGATCTTCTCCTTTTCTCCTTACCTCACTTAGCCCCACGATGTCCCACTTGATCCTTTGTAGTTCCTCTTCCAATTCAAGGAGCCTTGAATCAGAAGATAGGGAGCGTCCGTTATATGTAGCCAAGGTCAGCATCAAATGACAGCCTAGTCCGGTCCTCCGGGATTCTTAGCACCCTCTGCCTTCATGTCGCACTGGCCGCTGCCTTGTTGAGGTACATTCCAGCTGCCGGAGACTGAGGGCCAAGATTTAAGTTGTAGAGTCATTTTGGAGGTGTTTGGCCATAACTCACCACGCTGGCCAAGCGGGTTGGTGAGGTGGGATAGCATTTCCTCTGATCCCGATGGTATAGTTATACCGCTATTGGCGGTCGTCAGAGCCCCTTTAGTGGGAACAGGATGCACCACGAGAAGGCGGGGTTGACATTTGTCAAGGAGAGGCTGTGATGTTACGCATCACCTGACCTTACATCCCCTGTACATATATGGAAAAGTTAATCACACGATTCGATAAATGTTTACAGTCCTCAGGCGACTATGCCAAAAAATGAATAAATGTTTTACTTTTAAACCAATATACATCCCCTGAGTATATCTGTTTATTTGTTTTTTTTCTTTTGTTCAACAGTGTAACTAACTTTTTGATCCGCCCTCGTGACTCGAATCTTCGACCCGCAAATTTCAAGGCAGATTCATGTAAGTATGTTAATATTTTTTCATTGCTGTTTTTTTAGATCAATGATCGGTAGGCTACATTTTAAAGGTACCTAGCTACTGCTACCAATATGTTCTTGAAAAAGTAGCTAACTACTGCTACAATTACGTACGTTTTCTGAAAAGTAGCTATCTGTACTACTTTCAGATTGATTGATTGAAGTTTAATGGCGAAAGAGCCTCAAGGGGTCAAAGAGGGCCAAGTACGTACAATTTTTAGGCTTGTGCTCACTTCTATTTTGCAACCCTGTTATTTTCAAGACAAAAAATGGTTTCTCTATTTCTCCCTGAAAAATGGCAGAAGGAACCGCAAAACTCTACATTATTTCCTCCAAGTCGTAATGCTTACACTCAGAAGCAGGGCCGGATGAGCTTTTTGCAAGGCTCCGGAGCAAAATTTCATTGCTTGCACAAGGAAATAAATCTCATATTTTAATAAAGTCGTTACGTGAAGATGTCCGTAAATAATACACAGGATGTGAAACCCACAAATCTGCCTGTGACGGCGACGAATTCGCATCCCTCTGCTCCGGAGCTGAATGCTTTACCGATTGAGGTACACAGACGGAATATATCTCTGTAACTTTTCCTTTTTGACATGTGCTTCACCTCTGTAGTACTTCAAAACGAAAACTATCGTAAAGGCAAAATGATTATCTCAAAGAAGCATTTGCTTTATAAGTTCAAGAAAAAGACCAGAATATGCATTGAAAGTTCAGAGAGAGAGAGAGAGAGAGAGAGAGAGAGAGAGTAAAAAACTGTTAAAATATACAATCTTCTTTCCGAGGAGATGGGGTTGAGGTTGAGGTTGTATTTTCACTTATTCTATAAAAACTGCTTCACAAAATGACAAAAAGCTACGTGCGTAGCGAAAATTTTTGGATAACGAATATTTTAGTATAGAAATAATAAATAATAAATTCGTATAAATAGTTTTTTTTTTCCTGATACATGTTTTAGTGATTGATTTTTAATGCAAAATGGAGTAACTGACAAATTAGTGACTTTTTGAACTTTTATACGCGCTCATATATGATTTTTTTTTAAATTTCTAGTAATGTTTTTAAAGTCACTGAATAAATGGCCTAGGTGTGTAGCCTGAAACAAACTTTGATATTCTTCCTTTTTTATTTTATTTAAATTTAAGTATCTGGTTTGCACGCAAATCGTTAAATATATAACAGCAAGGGCCACAAAATGATGAAATTAAATTTGCGATTTTATGAATTCAGAAAATATCAAGGTCGTTACAATAAAAAAAATAATCACTTGAAATCTACAGATCTGCGGATTTGTACGACGAAGGGCGATAACCTATTCGAAAACCGGGTGATTGGAAATAAACAAACAAAAAAACTTAAAAAAGAAAGAAACATCTTTTTAAGGGTCTCCCACCCGAAAACTTACACACAAAAATAGTAATTGTAAAAAATTCTAACTAATTTTTTTTTTCAACGATCAATGATCATATGTAAAGGATTTTACGAAGGGAGTGTGTGACCCCAGGTCTTAAACAACCCTTAGAAACAGGAAGCTAGGAGATTTGGGCTAGAGTGCCCGACAGGAAAGAGGCACGGAAGCGAAGTAGAAAGGGGGAGGAAGCGCCCTTATTTATTACCGGGGGGCCAGTACCCGGGGTCCGACGGCTTAAACGTGCCCATCCGACACACGGCGGACATTTAATGGATCGAGCGTTCGTACCTGCCTGGGATCGAACCTGAGGTTCACTCCGTGGCAGTCACGAACGTTGCCCACTAGGCCACCCGCGGCCCTCAATTTTTTTTTCTTAAACAGTGGGGCCCCTTAAACGCGCGAGGCCCGGGACGACCACCCCGGTTGCCCTTATGGTCCAGACGGCCCTGCTCAGAAGTCTCTACTTGCGCATACGAAATAACATGATTCTTGAATGGAATACGGGATTACACCATACCAAAGTTAGTAGATGACACCATACAATACAAATTTTGAAGATGATAATCCGTTTTTTGGTGTAAATATGGCAAGGATTGGAGTGTCAAGCACATTATCGGCAACGTCTACCTGAGTTCGCGAGAGCACGATCACTTGAACAACGACTGTTTTTCTAATTTCTTTGTCTTCTACGAAATTTTGATGTATAAAATAATTTCAGAAATACCTGCTGACTGGTCGGACGTATGCTGAAATATTCCTATGGATTCTTGGGCCATAGTGTTAACCAGTTTTCTTAGCAGCTAGGTTCATAGCTGATAATTGACATCAAGTAATGCTTTTAATTGGCCAGGTGGTAAAAAAATGACTCAGTGTGCGTGCGTTTTGAGCTTTTTCCTGACACAAACTGAGAAAAGTTTGACCAGAAGATTTTGATGGAACCAATTTATTTCCTCAAAATATGATTTAATAAGTTTAAATTTAAACTTTCGCTGGGGTCGGAACATGCTTTTCTTATGTAGAAGTGTGTGTGTGTAGGGGGGGGGGGGGCGAGACTTGAAATTACGCTCCTTCAAGATCAAAAATTCTCCACTTCCACTTAAAAAAGAGTACGGAGTTTTTACTTTCCGTGCCTCTGTTATAGGATAGTGTTATGATCGTTCAGATATCGGACTTCCAGTTTTTGACAAAATTTTACTAAAAATGTGAACACTATGTAAACACCCAAAAGACAACATTGGTGAGTGGCCGAATTATTATGACCATCAGACCACTTTATGCAATGTAGCTATCCTGCAGATGCTGCTGACGCAAGGTGGCTGAATCGGTATAAAACGGGAATGCTGAAGGCATGCAGAGACTGAGCCGCGGATGGCTTAGTGGTTAGTGATTCAGACTATCGATGCAAGGTCCCCAGGTTCAAGCCTGAGCTGATCTTTCGGAAATGGTGTGATTTACTAACAATCGCTGAATATCCGCCGTGCATTGGACGAGCATGAGGTTAAGTGACGGCCCCCAGGCTGGACCCACTGGTTAAATGGGTATCCTTTCCTATGTCACCCCTCTATGTGCAATATCGTACATGTATGGTGGCGCCATCTACTGTACTCCAATCTCACTACAAACTGTTCTGTCAAAGTCGCTAGACTTGCTCTCATTCCTTCCGTTTCTGTGTCCGGCCCAAAAGGCGATCTCGATGTAGGTGGCTGGGACCTAAACTCTACTCACTGTGGACGGAAGTCCTACAAGAAAATGACAAATACTTGATTGGTTGATTGCATGCAGAGACTAATGAAGTGCATTGCGCCAGAAATACTGGGTGAAAGACGCGCGAACTAACGGACGCTGAACATGGAATGATCGTAGCTGTTCGAACCATCGGCTGAACTTGTGAAATGTTTGAGGGCAACAGTTGTTAAAGTTTACCACCTGTCAAAAAACTGTATCGAAGAGCAAAACGTGTGGTCGTCAACGGTTACAGGATACTCGAGCTGAGCAGAGAGTAAGCAGACTTTTTAAGTCTAACAGACGGGCAACAGCAGATTGCAGGTAATTTTAATCAGGGAGCAAGTCCGATGTCCTCTCAACGGATAGTTCGCCGCACATCACATCGTACCACACAGTCTTTCCGTAAGCTATCTGCAGTGAACGAGAAGAAACAGTTTTGTTCAGGGAACACAAGAATTAGATAGTAAATGAGCGAAAAAGGGTAATGTGATCGACGAATCACATTTTCAACTACACCATGCAGATGAAAGGATGAGGATATGGAGACAGCAGCACGAAAACATGAACCCATCTTGCATCGTCACTTTTCTTCAACCTGGTGGAGGCAACGTTATGGTCTGGGACATGTTTTCGTGGGAGTGTTTGGGTCTTGTGATGCATGTGGAGCAACGCCTGACCACCCAAAGATATTTAAATATCGTTGCCGACCAAGTCCACTCAGGTAGGTTGATGGTTTATCCCAATGGAGATGGATACTTCCAAAAGGACAATGTTCCATGTCATAGTGCTCACATTGTACGCGAATGGTTTGAGGAGTATCACGGAGATTTTTCCGTGCTACATTGGCCTCCTCAATCACTGGATCTCGATCCAATGGAATATCTGTGGGATGAAGTCGAAAGGGGCATCAGACAGCTGGATCTCCTACCATCAAATCTTCATAAGCTGGAGCGAATATACCACAAGTCACTTACCGACATTTAATAAAGTCCATACAAAGATGATTTCAAGCAGTATGGGCGAAAGGTGGCCCAACAACATACTAACCAGGTGATCATAATAATTTGGCCACTCAGTGTATATCAAGCAAAACGTAAAAGTCATGTGAACGCTGACAACAGAGCACTCTGTAGAAATGCAGAATGAAAAACAACACCGCCCAGAACGAATGAGTAGCAGAGGGGGGGGGGGGGTAAATGCTTTCGGGGTAGGCCTTGGAAAAATTCATTTCAGAGTTAAACGATCAGAGGTACTTTCTGCTACAGAATACCTACGGAGTATTCGGAAAGGTTATAGAGATTAGGCACATGTGCATATTGTTTTATATGCCCTCCTCCGCTGTTTCGGACAATACCTTTCATGCATATGAAGGGGTCCCACACAACACACAGTGTAGTACTCTGTACCCTGTAGTTAGCTACGTGGAATACTATGTGTTGTTAACTAAAATTTTTAAAAAGAAAAAACTGAAGTGTAGTTTAACTTTCCTTTTGAGCTAAATTTTCACTAAATTTATTCACACGTTGTGTATTGCCATCTTTACGCCCCTACTATGATCATTCCCTGCTCTCCTTATAGCTACAGTCCTGATTATCACCAAAAAGGAAAGTAAACAAATAAATAAAAATAAATACCAACCGTCCCAGCATCTTATAAATGTGCTGTTTTAAAAATATGCGGAAAAAAGCCAGTTACGTAGTCGGTAGGATTCGAACCTACGCGGGAAGATCCCAATGGATTTCTAGTCCATCGCCTTAACCACTCGGCCACGACTACGCATGAAATGTTCTCAACAAAGTCAATATAGAGCAATGATACATACACCTTTCATCTGATCGCCAGCTGTCAAGCTTCCGATATGTGCATGCCAACAGCACGTTCTTTCTATCACCATACTTCAACAGGAATGGCGTAACGTTTTTCATGAATAAGATGTTGGCATACGCATAAAAAAATACTGCCTTTGGCTTCTACTTAACGGCGTAGGAGCGTGTAAAGTTACCTTTATCAGAAAGATGTTGAGGTGCTTTTCGATAGGGAGCAGAAAACGATCTTCCGAGAAAGATTTTGATGACGAATTGCATCCTTGCATTTTTAAATTAATTATCTATTCTTTCACTTTTATATTCGGAAAATATTTCAGGAAGATGTAGAAAGCACTTAATTTAATTGACGTTATTACTTCATAACTGGAGTAATAATAACTACTAAATGTGGCCCCTGATTCTTCAATCATCGAGATCACTGATGACGTCGCTAAAATTCATTTCCACTGATGCACAGTTCATTTTCTTTAGACAACACAGAAGATAGTCCTTAATCAATCCTCCACCATCGGTGATCCGAAGAAGATTTAATAAGTAAAATTTGGAAAATTCCGATCTGCAGTTGCTACGGCGACTGGAGCAGCTAATAAAGTTCCTAATTCAGTACCGATGTTAGGGTGTGTGTTTTGAATAGGGGTATGTGGAGCTCCGGACAAGTTTTTTTTTTTTTTTTTTGCGAGACTCGTGTCTATTGATCTAAAAATGTATTTCAAAATTCGAGTACCCGTGTGAGGTATACTAACAGGGGTGTACCGGACACACACACACACACACACCCACGAAAAATATTTTCGAGGTCCTTTTACGAAATTTATTAGCTTTCAATTACTGAACATTTTTAACTAAAACGCAATAAAGCAAGAATTTTAAGTAACAATTTTGGTTCATAAAACCAAAATTGTTACTTTATTGCGTGAAATACAGATGTGCACTTCGTGATTAAAATGTCTGCCGTACTTTCATACCGATGCAAAGTACTCCAAAACACTTACGCCAAAGTTAATCATGTCATGCAAATTTTATTCTTTTAGAGAACTATATAAAGGGCCTGAACTATTAAAAGCCAACCTCTTTTAAATGCCTCACGATCACTCACACAAAACATATAACTGTTGTGTGACAGTGCCTAATGACCCTTTCCGGTTTATACGAAAATACGAAACATAAGTAAGCAAATAAATAAGAAACGATTAAGAATTGTGGCACAAAACAAGCAGAACTACTTAAATTATTTACTCATGAATATAAAAAAATACATTTAACATGCATAATATCGCAATGTTTTGTACAGAGTAAAAAAAGAATTTCTCTTGACTCTCTCATAAGAAAAAGATGACTCTGCTTCTTCGTTCTAGGGAAGAACATTTTTTAGTTCATTATATTCTGAAGGATGAGTAGTTATGTGCAAATATATGCACACTTTATCGTCATTGGTATAAAAATTCCGTTCATTGAACTGATATTTTTTGCACACATTCTGTTGTTAATATTCACGTACATGCATAGGAACTTTTGCTATGGACGTGAAAAGGGCCCGCAAGTCCAGTGACCGACTTAGACAGTTTGGGGCCCTGGGCAAGAGATTTTCCCCGCAAGACGCATTAGGCCCTGCCTCCAGTAATTGGTTGCACTCTACACGTTCTTATGCTGGGACCTGGTGCATAGTTATTATTGGCAGATTAAGACATGAATTTGCCAGCAATATGGTGTTCTATTTATTTGTAAAAGTTGTAATTGTCATTTCCTTGTGTTTCAACGTATAGCCATTGAATTACCATTTTACCTTTTTCCAGTGGATGAACATCGTGAATTAGTTAGATGTAAAGCAGGTAATATATAACCATATTTTGGGGGTCCTCAAAGAGCGGGGTACAAGGTACGTTCCCAGATTGTCCTCCTGTATATCAGGCCCTGCTTAAGTCCCTGGAACAACTGCTTTCCCAACATACAGTTTTCATGAACTAAAGCAACAAAAATATTTTCAAGTTTCACTTTTTTACTGAAAAAAGAAGCAAAACTTGCTTTTAGCTTTAATATTGTACTTCATTCAAACCTATCTGAGTTTTTGGTTATTTCTTTAACCAGTTTTGCATTAAGTTTCCGCAATTTTTGTTGTAAAATCTTTCTGCTGAGGCCCTCTTAGCCGTGAGCCCCCTCCCCCGCAATGCGGGGGTTGCGCGGGCTATCAGTACGCTCCTGTATACTGATCTATCGATGGAGATGTAAATCAATGGGTAGAGAAGTTCTTGCGTATTTAATTCTTGTTCCAACATCAATGACTATAGAGGTTTGCCACTGCCTAACATTTGGCAAGATATTACGAAAACCGAGACCGTCAAGGTTAACCGTAACCGCGATAGTAACGGTGAGAAAAAATATGATAACTACCAGTCTGAAGAAAGACAAGAATTTTCTCCGAAAGTCTGTGTTAAAAATTAAAAAAATCCCCTATAGGATTACCCATAAAGAATTATAACTAAGTGCTTAATTTAATGAACTAAGAAGCCAGTATTTTGGAATAAGCTTTATTTACAGATTCAAAATATTTTTATCATGTCTTTTGTAAAAAAATTAGATCGTGCTTATGTTATCACGTCCGTCCATCTGTCTGTGGACACCATATCTCTTCAACTATATAAGTCCGATTTGAAAAATTCTTTCCGCATTGGGAAGCTTGAATACGAGAATGATGATCCTTGCATTCCGAATTTTTCTGATGCACAATTTCGCCTCTAGAGGGCGTACATGCAGATGATTTTGAATTCAAAATACATTTTATTCCATATATTTGCTTCAAGATATCCGATTCAAAAATATTTTTTTCCCTCTCAATGTCATTTACCTCGAAGATTTTTTCAGGTACAATATCTCTTTCAAGTATTGCATAGATTTTCCGCTAGGGGCATAAAGGTAAATTGCGTTTTCCCCGATATCTCTGCTTTTAAAAGTCCGATTTGAAAAATTCTTCCTGCATTAGATACATCTCCGGATGGGAAATACTTTGCATGTGATTTCTAATGTTTGATAAAGAATGATTTGGCTACCATGGGGAGTAAGTGTATATTTCTGCTTCTGATGTATTTGCAGGAAAATCTGAGCTTCTGAAAACTCGACTGAGAAAATTCTTTCGTGAGCCGATACAGCTCACCTCGGAAAATATTTTGAGAAAGACGCCTGCTTAAAATAGTCGATATTTTTTCCTACAGAGGGCATAGGTGTTTTTGTCGATACCTCTGCTTCTAAGAGTCCGATTTGAAAAATTATTTCTTTGTTGGAAAGCGTTTCCGGTGTGAAATGTTCCTCATATAATTTCAAATGTTTCTTAACACACAAGTGCGCCACTAGAGGGCATAAGTTCATGTTTCCGTTTACAGCAATAACCTATTATTTTGTTCCCTACTTCAATTGTGTAATTTAACTCCCCATCTGACGCACTATAGTCCGTTAGCACCTAACCTGATAACAGGAGATACGCTACGGTCACCCACCCATTGCACGAGTATCTCTACGCCACTTCAAATGAATTGGCGAGACTCCAGACCGCAGAACCGGTTTACCAGAATTCCACTGAACTCCAGCCTTCCATCACCCCCTAGTAGCTTAGCAGGCCCGCGCACCGAACGCCGGAAGCTGCGTGACGTAGGGGAGAGTAGGCTGATGTCCGTGGTGGGTGGTCGAGCATGCATGAGCTTGCTCACTCTGTGTAAGCGTGACTACGGATGTGCGTGGTTGTTGTTGACAAATTGTCAACTAAATTTATTTTCATAGAGGAATATTAAAAGTATTCAAATTCCTTACTAATGGGGAGGTTCTCAGAAAACGGATTACAGCAATAAAGCGTGAAAATTTTCAACTCTAAGGTACGTGGAAACCTTTTGTTAACCTTATTTTAAACTACTCGTAAAATAAAAATTTTGAACTAGAAAATTTAAATTTGGCTAATTTTATAATCTAATGCATCTCACAGCGGGAAGTCAAAGCACTGAAAATATTTTTGAAAAATGAAATTTATGTTTGTAATGGAAAGTATAGATTACTCGTGTTGTTATAGTAACCAATAACATATTTTTGCCAATGTATCAAATAAGTTCAAAGTAAAATATGTGTATTTAGGAAGGGGTTTTAAACTTTATTATGGACACAGAATAGTAAGGGTTGCATGTGTTTGATCCCAAGAGTAATATGTTCATACATTCGTACTTAGTTATTTAAGTGTTTAGGCAGCGCCAGATTAACTTTTTTGGGGTCCCTATTTCTGGGCACAATTGCTTGCAAAATACCTATATCCTATACGAAATATATGTATGTCATGTACACATCTAACATGCCTATGTCCTTTATATAAATGCTAAGGCCTTGTTGGCATGTGAAATACATCTTTTGTGTTTGCAGACATGTAGAGTTGCATTGAATTATCATTTTTAATATTTATTACTAAAGTAACACAAACACTGAATCAAGTATAGACAGCAAAAATTAGATATGAAATCACAAAAACAGAAGTTCATACATAGTTCAGGAGTAAGTTTGCCTTTAAAATGTCCGTTTAAAGATTTTGAAGCATTTTTCTACAAACCAACACATTGAAGAATCGTGTGAGCAGTGTGTATGATCTATCTGTGGTAGGATGGGAATTTATCAGAACCATTCAATTTCTTAAAAATTAAAATATATCAGTACTACCTGGGCAAGAAATTATTTACTTGCCCATGTAGTAAAAGCTGGATGCACAGGAAAATGTATCTTTTAAGATAACAAACCAGAACCCTATTTTTTTTTAAGTTAAAAATATGAACTGTTTTAACATGTTTGCACTTCCGTTTTATGGGTCTGTATTACAAATGTTCAATGCACAAACGTGTGTATATCAATTTTTAAGATGCTGATGCTAAAATTGGTATGAAATGGTACGATGATGAAACTGGTGTTTCGGAAATTTAGTGATTATGCCATGTTCCTTTTGTTAAAGTTTTCTCCCTTTGTCACTAAACATGAGAGGCCAGTTACATCAGAGTCATGCATACTGTTGTTGATTATAAACAAAATTTGAAGCAAAACTAGGTTTCCGATTTCTGGGCGTAGAGCATAACATAATTAAAGATGTGATATTACTCTTTCCTTGGTACTTCGTAACAATAATACAACTTCCATTAATTAACAATGACATGAAACACGACATGTGATGACTCTTTTTTTCTTGTGTAGTAGGAAATTTTATTACAAACTTTTTTATTTTAAAATTTAGTTACCATGCACAGGCAATTAGATGTTTTATTTACCTGCCCAGACGAATGATTTACATGCTCTGGGCATCTCGGGCATGGTATTTTTAAGCCTTGGATATTGTTATTTTTAAGAGAAAAAAAAGTACGTGGATCGACATGAATCCACATATTGTGGAAACTATGTTCTAAACAAACAAGATGCTTGTGATACACAAAGAACTACACAATCATAATCATATGTACATCGGCAGTTTTCCTGAATACTTCTTGAAAATCAAAGTTCAGGAAATTTCTGCCAATAAGTTACTTGTATTTTTTCAGATAAAAAGAAATGCTTATATTGTGGATCCAAATAGTTTTGCTTAATGGTACTATTATACTTAATACATTGACAAGGTAACTTTTTTGAAATAGTGCTCTAGAAGACAAAAATTATAAACTTATATTTGCTTATCAAAATGAAGTTGTCCAAACACGTAACTAGATGGTACTAAAATTAGGAAAGCTTTTTATGTCATTATTGTACGTTTAATAATGTAGCAATTGCATAATTTTCTCGAAATCTTAATTTATTTGATGCAATCAGTGGATCAAGCAGCAATTCACTGTATGTATGTTAAAACGTGTTTTATTGAGCCTTTGGTAATAATTAAAAAACACAGAAAAAAATTCAGTTTTTCTTGACCTTTTTTTCATATATTAGTGATCACGGATTGCATATGAAATACATTTTCACTAAAGGAATTATTTCATTACTAAAATTTTCATAGTCATAAGTTTGCAATGAATGAAAAATCTGATTCCTTAAATATGTCAATCGACATCTTTTGAAACGACGACGATACTTCGTAATGGACCCTCAAACTAATCTTTCAAGTACAAGAACGATTTGTTCACAATTACAGGAATCGTTCGGCTAACTATAAAGACACTATAACTTCAAGTGAAACTAGGACAACAGTTTATAATTTCGATTATAGGAATGGTTTATCACTTCCAGTGAAATGACAGGGATGCTTTCATTAAGTTGACGAATCTGTGTTGCTTACCCTTTCAAGTCGAAATTATTGCTACGCTAAATTTTACGCTGTAATTTCTTTTTCTTCTGTATTTTAAAAGATTATTAAACAAACTTGTTAACTCTGCAGTTATTTGAAAACTAACACACAAGTTCTTATTTAAATGCAGTGAAACTCTAAAAGAACGCACGACCTGGTTAGTTGGTGTACGTAAAGACGCGTTCGTTCGCACATCGCCGTAATGTCCCTCTCCTCGACTACGGACTACTCTAGTGACGTCACAAATCGGTGCGCGGGCCTGTTAAGCTATTAGGGGGTGATGGCCGTACCCCAGCGAAGAGAGAGGAGCCGTGGGAGTGATCAAATGAAAGTATGACGTCATACTCTCGCTCGCTCGATGTAGTGGATATGCTTTCGTAAATACATTACAGACCACGTTTTAATTGCACAAATATCCCTACATTTTATCAGTTTAACCACTATTTTAATGTTTTATGTCTGAAATATATCTTTTATGAACCCTGTTAATAGGCGAAAGTGCGAACTATATTGCAATGGCGGAATCACCCTGCTCTAGGCTTTCCACCCATTATCAGATTAGGTGTGCCCGGAGTATAAACCTCCGCCAACGAAGAAACTTGGCTGCGCCCCTGACAGCCTGTGTGAAAACCTCGAATGCTTAGGTTGTGAGTGTTTGAGAGAAATGTATCTCAACATCATCGTGTAGTCGTTGCCCTTGGCTTTAACCTCGTAGCTCACATAGAACGAAAAGAGTCCCCCCTATCCCCGAATAGTAGACAATGAGAGAGAAAGTACCCATAAATACAGAGCGAGAAAGCCAGATTATGCCTGCCACTCCCCGAGGGAAAAAGGGGGCAAGAGAAGCTTCAAAAACTATGACATATAAATAGAGCAACAACACGAGAAAATTGAAGTTTTCCTTTTACCATATAAGCAGCAGTGCTTAGCCCGAAAATTAGAGTACTTTCTTCAACTCCTTACCTACCAAGTATGTTTTCACTAAAGCGTCTCCTTTTGCACACACGTCACAACCAGGGGCAGCCGCTGCGGTGGCGCAGTGGTCTAAGCGATGGCCTCTGATCATTCGTCCGAAAGGGGTCCGGGTTCGAATCCCAGTGAGGCATGGATGTTGTGTTTGTCTTACGGCACTGACTCTCTCCCTTCCCTAGAACCAGTGACCCTAAATTAGAGACGGGCGACTGCTTACAGCCCATTGAGTTGCTCACGGTGGTCGTTAAACCTCTAAAAAAAAAAAAAAAAAAAAAACAGGGGCAACACTAAGGGGTGGGCTTCAGCCGCCCTCATACCGCTCTCCCCAATATTTCAACAGTTGGAACATGTAGCGTGTGCAATCATCTAAGATTCTAGGGAACTTGGACAAATGCATGTGAATTTCTCGAATTCACTGAAATTTTGTTTTATAAAATGAATTCTTTGTTAAATTTAGTGTTTGTACTTATGGGAAACGGAGCGAGTTCTCTGAACGAATTTCTAAGAGTAGTAGAAACACAAATTAAATGACAACTGCCGTCTTAGCACGAACTTGAAGTATAAAATATTTAATATAACACTTCAGTTACAATCATATACAGATTAAAACACATAAGATCTTTCAGGTCCGCACCAGACCTTTCCTCAGATGTGATTAGTAGCATGTGAATGGTGTGGTTAAATACACTTGGGTATGGATATGACGTGTGCATGCCTAGTATAGACATGCGCATATATAGGTGATATTACAATGAGGTAACAAAACACAGAAGTAAACAATAGTCTTAAAACCAATTAGTTCCATTTTAGTTCTCGAGATCCGACCCCCGCTACTGTTTCAGCTCTTAGTAAACTTAAAGCGCCTAACTCTCTTTCCTCCTGTATTTCTAAACATGCACACCCTTCACCTAGCCCAAGAATTCAAGAATTTTTTGGGAAGTTAAAACTCCACAAAGAAGGTAATCGTCTTAGACCTTTTGCATCTGCTTATGTAAGTCTGACTGGACCTTTAGAACGAGCGTTAGCCTTATTCCTTTCACAACTTACTGTCAACTCTTAATTACTCGGTATATCGCTCCGTCCAACTTTAACACGTATCCTATCCCTCCAACTCGGAAACGCCTCATTTACTATGGTTTCACTTGACGTGATTTCTTTGTATCCCAACATACCTATCACTGATGTTCATGACCTTATTGTTCTAAAACTACAAGCTTTGGGTACTTACACCCATGGTGAGATTCAAGCTATGCTTTGTGCACTGCGTTTAATATCCAATAGAACGTATTTTTGCTTCAATGGTACAATCTACCGTCAGCTAGAGGAAGCCCCTATGGAGACCCCGCTATCAGCAGCTCGCAGAAATACAATGTACTTATGCAGAATTTGGAGAACGAAGTATTGTCAACCTTCCATATTAAACCGGCATTGTATGTGCGTTACGTTGATGACATTCTGTTGTTTTGGCCCTCCACTTGTGAAGAACTGCATAATTTCACTGCATCTCTTTCATCTAAATATCCTTCTATAAATTTCACTATGGAATTTGAATCTAACTTCACCATCCCTTTTCTGGATATTTTATTGTAGTGTGACACTCTAAATCATGAAATAACTACCTTTGTGTACCGAAAACCCTCATCTGTAATTTCCATGATACTGTCTATATCAGCTCATATCCTAAATCAAAAACTGTCTTCGAACCACTTCATGTTGAGACGTGCTTTATCACATTCATCAGCAACTGAGTTGCGCGACAAAGGGATTGCAAGAATCAAGGACTTAGCTGCTACATTTGGCTATTCCCAGTCACTTGTAGGCATTCTTTTTCAAAAATTGTTTAAAAAACTCGTATTAACTTAACTAGAAACTCTAGATCAAGCAAATTCGTTGGATCCTTACCCTAATCCCAACCATAACCAACATTCTTAAAAACATCTGTAAACCCTATGGTATAAATTTTGGGGTCAAGACCTATAACATTTGGACAATTGTGAAGAAAGACGAGGACTAAATGCAGACTCAGGATCGACACGGTATTTGTGCAGTCCCGTTGAAACCAGACATGGAAGATCGGCTATATATGTATTTGTGCAGTCCCTTGGAACCAGACATGGAAGATCGGCTACATATCGGATCGACCACCAGTAATTTGAAGACTCGCTTATCGGAGCGCAAATGCCCTGGTTAAAACCAGGTCTACCTACCTCCACGGCCCTATCGCGCCTTGTTCGTGAAGGGGCATATCAACCTCAATGGGATCAGACAACTAACTATATTAACCACTCCAGTGTCACGAAATTTAACATTATTTACGGAAAGTTTGCAAATTTTTCGTCACCAACCGGTATGCTGTAATGACGACCTTCCTTGCATTATTCCAAATCAATGGAAACAGCTCTTAAAAAGACTCATGATCAATTGACCTTAAAACTATTGTTTACCTTTGTGTTTTGTTACCTCATTATAAAATCACTTATATGCGCATGTCTATACTACGTATGAACACGTCATATCCATACC